>JBAMBS010001266.1:0-320393 GCA_037044455.1 Zygothrica quintamaculata
TAATTATGTATTTAATGTTGTTGTTGCATTAAAATAATTTAATTACAATCTGCAGTGTTTAGTGAGTGTTTTTAAAGGAAGTTTTGTGTTTTTTCTTTTTTTTTTTGTTAATTTTTCAATTTCTTCTAGAATTATTTAAAACTGTTTCCAATTCGCAGTCCGTTTAAAAAAGGAAACGGTAACTTTAAACACTATGGAATTGGGAACAGATTTTATATTTTTTTTTTTGTATTTTTATTAAATTTATATTTTATTATTTTTATATTTTTTAATTAGAGATCGTGATTCTATAATATCTCTGAGTTATTTTTCATTTATTTTTAAGTTTTTGTTAATAATAATATTTTGCGAAGTAAAAAGACCTAATTCAAAAAGGTTTCAATTGTATTTAGTGGGTTGAATGAATAAAAATAAATAACAGAGAAAATATTTTGTTTAATTTTAATTAATAATTAATAACAAATCTAGGCAGGTAAATGGCACTAAGATTGGTATAGATTAATATACCACTAAAATGGGATGAGATCTTTTTTTTTTCGTTTTGTTGTGTTTTTATTTGTTTTAATGGAAGTAAAGCTGTTATCGAGATCTTGTGTGTATATGTGTGTGAATGGTGTATTAGAGTGTGTATATGTATTTGTTAAGAACTGTAAAGTTATTGAGAATTTTTATTTTGCCTAAATATTAAACATGTTTTCTTGTTTATGATTTTTTGTTTTTTGTTTTCCTTTTCTTGCATATTTGGTAAATTTTCAACTAATCAATGTTTAATTTAGTTAATAGTAGTATTACTTATAGTTTTTTTTTTGTTTTTATTTTTTATTATTATTTTTATTTACTAGATGCTGCTGCTTCTGCTCAGTTCTGTGGCTCGTAGCTCGTATCAAGTAGTTAGTTTAGTAAGTAATAAAAGTTGTAATAATAGGTACTTGTGGGTTTTCATCTTTTGCTAGGTATCAATAATATTATAATTATATTTATTTAATATATTTATATTGTATATTATATATATGTATATATATACATATATATGCTTTATGTTTATATATATATATATATATATATATATATATATATATATATATATGCTTTATATAAAAAACAATGAATTAGGTTTTGCTCATATACTTTTATGTATTCTATGTGGTTCATCATATATGCTAATATATTATAATTATTATTATTATTATTATTTATAACGAATTCTTATAAAAGTATTTAATTTAATGCTTCATTAAGCCGAACTCTTGATTGATTTTTGAATTTTCTTATATATATATATATATATATATATATTATACTTAGTTTGTTTTGGGTTTCTTTTGGGCTAAGCTAAGCAAATATACAAAAGCTACTTAAATTAATTTGCATGTACCTGGCATATTTACTATTATATATATTTATATATGTATATATATATATATATATATATATATATATATATATATATATATATATATATATATATATATATATATTTACTATATATATTTATGTATATATATACATATATATATATATATGTGTATGTATTTACTAAATTTTTGTATATTTAAATGGTTCATTATTTTCTTAATATTTTGTTTTTTTTATTATTATTATTATGATTATTATTAATTTATCGATAGGTAATTTGTTCCGTTTCTTTTTAACATATTAATAATAATAATATTTAGCTAAATTTTTACTTACAAATGTGGCCATCTTAATTTAGGTTTATCTCTCATACAACAATGCTAATATGCATACAATAACATTTATACCTAAACATTCACACAGACACATGTACACTTACATATTCACATGCATACATATACAGTTACACTTTTATACACAGGCATAACATGGGCAGTAGTTGGTGTGAACAGTGTGCGCAATTTTGTTGCCTATTTATTAACAGCGAGCGGCAAAATTTACAAAAAATTTTTGTTTGTTTTTAGTTTTTTTTTTTTGAGTTTTTTTCGATTTTTTTTTTGAGTTTTAGTTTTAAGATTTTTTTTGTATTTTTTTTTTTGCATTTTGTTATATTTTTTTTAAGGCCGTTGTTGGAATTTGTAGTTGATTAGCATAATAAATACATACATACATATATCTTTATATATATTTTGTCTATTGGAAGGTCTATATATGTATATGTATATGTATATATAAGAGTAGCACCCCGTTGATTATAGGCAGCGCACACTGTTACATTTCATAGTTAACATAAAATTCAAATTCACGCCTTAATAATATATAATTTTACATTTTGTTTTGGTTTTTATTTTTAATTAGCTATATATCCCTGACCTTATAACTAATTGAAAAATCTGTGGAAAAAATGAACAGCGCTCAAGCGTTTTTCTTATATTTTCATTTATGTGTTTTCTTTTATGATTTTCATCTTTTGAGTATAGTAAAAATTGTACTCCAACACCCCCCCTCCTAATTATCGTATAATACAAAAACTTTATCAATATATTGACTATAATTAGCTAAACATATTGCGACTGACGTTAAAGCAAGCGACTTAACACATGGCTAAGTAGCAGCAGCATTAGATTCGCATAGATCGCGCAACCTTTGCCGCACAATTTAATGTTACTCTCCTATCAAATAGAAAGAAAATATAATATATATAAAATGAAAAGTTAAAATGAAAACTTACATTCACATGGCGACTGATGCAACTTTGAGGACGCACACGATTAAATTGGCGTTTATTTTTATAACAGACAAATGTCTCATTGGGTGCCAATGGATAATTAATTGGCTTTGGATTTACAGTGAGAATTAATGAAACATCACGTGGACACAACTGATCAATGACCAGCAGTATGAGATTACTATTTGGTATGGGTAATACCACAAATGGCCGCTCGCATGCATGCGCTGTCATATTGTAGACAACGTTATCCTTTTCATTATATAATGTATACAATTCGCGTTGCATGTCACATGATTTCAGACGTGTTCGATGCAATGTTAAATATTTGAGCCACTGATCATCAGAGTTTTTTGTTGGTGTATTTTCAACTGGCTCCGGTTTTGGCTCTGTATTATTTATATCCATATATACATCACCATAATTGGCCATAACACCAGGTGCCAGTCTCATCAGTTGTACAATATACCACAGTGCTGTATGCAGCAGCCATTTGCTTAAACGCAGCACATGAACAATTGGCTAAAAAAAAAGTCATAATAAAATAATTAATGTTGAGTAGCCTTAATAATTGTTATAATACTTACGGATAGCAGTGTATTAGATGCATTTTGTTCAGTTTTAGATTCAAAACACACTGCCTGATAGTCATAGACAATAACACGTTTATACACCTTCTCCTCAACCAAACGCTTCATAATCGCTCCATTCACTTCACCAAAGAATCTACCAGTCTCGTGTACACGTGTCGATATGATAACAAAACCATTATTATCTAATATATAGCAATCTTTATCATCCACAGCACAGGCCTATTACAATATTAATAATATTAGTTAAAATTTAAATAGGTTATTAAGTAAATACTTACATTGCCGGTGATATTGTGAAAGAGCTTATAAAATGCCGAGTGTTGAAATTGAAAGCCAACAACGGCAGCAGGCGCCGATTTTGAGCTTTCGTTATGAAAAATGGCATTACTGGCAGTCACGATTATTTCTGCACCGCTATCTATAAGTTAAATTTAAGATTAAGTTTATATATAGTATAGATAAAAGTAATTTATATATATATATAGGGACAAACCGCCTGCATCGAAGGGCACAGAATAGACAAAACTCTCCTTGTGTACAAAATATTGGTCCACTGCGCGCTTATACCAAGTTTCATCTATAGCGCGATTGTTGTTCTGACTAAAGCTCTCACTAGTATACAATTATTGGGAGATATAATTATATGTATGCCATATATTATATATATATATGATTTACTTACCCAGCACCTGGCTGCTCTGCCATGTTCGAGTGAAACTCATGCCAGCGTGTCAGGCCGCTGTGTGTGGCCAGAAAGGCTACGGTGATGCCAAAACGTTGCTTGAATTCGTGTCTGTTGAAACAAAGAATTTTATATTAGAATCTGTTAGGATTATGTATATATATTATAGTTGTACATATATAATTAGAGATTATGCATGATATAATATAGTTAATTGTACATATGTTTTGTTTAGTAATAGTAGTTATAAGAGTTAAGTGTTTACCTTGGCAGCAAACCCATTAGTACGGCTATTGGGCTTGATGCGCTTACGCTAGATAGGGTATTTGTTTTTTTGTATATATATGTATATATATATATATATTGTGTACATATATATATATATATAGTGTATATATATTGTATAACGATTAAAATATAATGAAAGGCATTATGTTGTGTGGTACAAAGTTCAAGACGTTTGCAGTATTCATTTGTGGGGTGCGCAAAATATTTTTTTTTTTTATGAAATAGACAAACAACAACAATACACAAAAGTTTTTTTGTGTTTTTTTTTTTTTTTTTGTTATAAAATGCAAATAAAAGTGAGAAAAAAGAAAGGCGAACACACAAATTAAAAATGGTTAATATGTGCTCTGCCTATGTTAGGGTTAAAGACGCTCACAAATGGAGTCGTTGACTGTACTTGATGCGTGTGAAACAAGTCAACAAGTCTAGTTAGAGTAATTTTCTTAATTTTTCTTGTGAAATCTTCAATATAATTTCACAAAGAAAATAAAAGAATTACTCTTATTCAGTTTGTCAGACAAGACTTACCTTTTCTCCTCCTTATCTCTCGTATTAAAACTAGTATTATTCGAGAACCATTTGGTAACACGAGCATCAAAGACAAGTGATTGCATTAACTGACGATCGCCTGAAATATAAATCAAATATTTATATTAACTGATTATATATATATAAAGAGATAAATAAATGTTAAAGCAGCATTTTTACTAGCTTAATTAAATATTTAACCAACATTCAGAGTATACGGCCATATATAAAAATAATTTATTAAAAACTTAAATTGAAATAATATAAATTATTTTTCATGCTTTTTTTTTTATATTCTGTGCAAATTCCTCAGCTAACTGGTGATGGCAATACACACATAATACTAGTAGAATTAAATACAAGTTAGTACATATGATAGTATACTTAATACGATCACAAATCATAAATAAGTTAAGTTAACTACATTTATCAGGCATATCCAATTCATATCATTGCAATTCAGTTTTGCCAAAAATTTTATTTTTTTTTTTAATTTTTTTGTTTGTGGTGCAGAGTGCAGAGTGCAAAGTGCATGACTCAAAGTAATTTATATTTATATATATATTTATTATATTAACGGTGCTACTATTAAGTGCACTTCTTAGTGGAGGTGATCTTTGGCATTGTTTCTTTTTCTTTTGGTAATCGTTACTCACAATAGTAGCTTTCTTTTTCATTGATTGATGGATAGCGGCCAGTTGATGAGTTGTTAGCTGTGAATTTGCATGATTATTTGAAAAGAATCTTAATCGAAAATTTGTAATTTTCGAGCGTATATAGTTTAAAAATTTATATGAGTTGTAAAAAATAGAACATCGAAACGCAATATGCAAAATTTATAGACGAAAAGCAGCAACAGCAGCGTTTGTTATTTTCATTTGTTTTTGGCTTTTTTTTGCTTTTTGCATTTTTACAAAATTTTTTGGTAAAACAATTAAAACTTCAAATCATATACAAAATAAGCTAATTTATACTTTTGAGTAATTATATTTATTACTTACAAAAAATGGCCGCTGCATGTTCCGGGGGCATAGCGCTTCGACTCGATGGCCAATGCCATCCAGGCTCAGACATACGCTCCACAAAATAGAGTAGTTCTGTTTCGGGCGTTTTGAAAGTCTTATTGGTTTGCTTACAAAATAACCTTAAATGATATTCAAATTAATATAATTTAATAACTTTTAATGTATATATATATATATAGATATATATATATTAATGTTTATTAGACTTACCAATCGGGATGAATTTTCCAGCGTTTGCCATCGAAGAAGCTGCGTATATTTTTGCCCGTTATATAGGTGCGATGTATATCCTGCTCGGTGCGTGGTTCCATACGACTAACACCATAACGCTCCGGATAGGTTATAACAAGCGTAAATGGTGTGTTTTTAATAGCTGTCCAGTAATACTGACGCTTGACACGAGCCACACGTTTCTATATATTCAATTTTATAAGCAAAGCATTATGAAGTTGGCAATAAAAATAATATATAACTTACCATTTCATCGAAATGATTCTTAACCAACATCCATTTGCTGCCAGTCGATTGTGTGATTATAGAATCGCGTATCTAAATGATATTAATTGTTAGAATATATAGGATTATATATGAATATATATATATATTTAAATATAACGTACCGTCATTAGCACTGGATTAAAGTCTCGAGCGGCTCGATCGTCGTCCAATAGCTCAACTTCAATCATATCAACGCTGTTGTAAGCTGGTTTTAAAATATAACCTTGAAACTGTAGAACAGAAAATACAGTTAATTGCATATAATATATACAAATATAGTTTTTACTTACAATTGGACGAAAGTCTGGATGGAATAGTACATAACCATTGTTGGTTACTATAAACGCATAACCGTTCACGCCAAGCTATAGAAAGTTGCATAAAAAATCATCTTTTAGTACAGTTGCTACAAATTAAACTATATGGTTATAAATTCATATTACTTACCATGAAAGGTGATAGCAACTTTTTAATTTCTTTAATGGGCACATCAGTGCCAGCCACGCCCAGTATATTTGCGATTTTAGTCTGTGCAGTAGTTAAAAATTGTAAATAAATTTAATAAAATATTTTTTTTTTATTTTTGTTGTTTAGATAGATCGAAACATATATTGATATATTTAATATATATATAGTACACAAGTTGGATTTTAATAGTATTTTGGTTTTACAATTACAAATACAGAGAATTTTTTTTTTATTATTTATTTAAATATATATTTGTTTGCATGTTAATCAAATACTGAAAAATGAATTGAATTTGAATTTGATACGAGAGTATAAATGGCATTGCTAGTTAAAAGTTAAAAAAAGAAATAAAATTATTAAGATACAGCTTAATAAATTAAATTAAAATTAAAAATTTAAAATTAATTAAATTAAATATTTAATGCAAATACATACGAATATGAGAAGCATTTGTTTTTTTACTACGCAAGAACTTACGAATATAATTTCAACATTTTAAAAGAGTTTTTCAAATATAATTTTTTTTTTTTTTTTTTTTGGTTTGATTACAAAGAATTTTAGAATAAAATTTTGTTAGAATTTAGTTTTGGAATATTTTCTTTATTTTTTATTTTTGACAGCATTTGGCTAATTACATGGCTAGCAGAGTAGTACTAAGAGCGTATGAGAGCGTACAGTGGTTGTGTTAGTTAAAACAATAGGCAAAATTAGTTTAAAAAAAATTAGAAAATTTAGCAAAAATTTTAGTTTTACTTTTAGCAAATTTAAAAAAAAGTAGAAAAAGCAGAAAAAAGATTCATTTACAATTTTATTTTTATTGTTTTTTTTTTCATAGAGAATTAATTGAATAAATCAACTAAAAAGATTACTGGAAACACAAAGCTGTATACAAAGTGTAGTTGAGAGAGAGAGTGTTGAAGGCGTGGGCGAGAGGTAAGTGGGGCTTTTGGGGGTGGGCTGGAAAGTACATTTATTGTACAAGATATTGGATATATGGGATCGGCGCACTTTATATAGGTATAGTAGTAGTAGTTATATATATAAGTATTGTGTGAAACATGTTGAATGTTTGGTGTGGTTGTTGCTCTTGTTGTTTATTTTTTATCACAGTTTTTATACCCTTCACACACACAGTTATAGTGCGTATGCATTTGTGTGTATGTGTGTGTGTGTGTGTACGTATTGTATTTTGTGCGTTTTTCAGTGGAAACACAGTGTAAACGCGCCATTGGACCAGTGGAAACACAGTGTAAACAGGCTAAGAAATACATAATTTGGTTTTTATATATAGTATAGAGAGAGCATTACGAGTAAGTTGAAATTCAACTAGATAGTCTGTAGAGGTTTATATTATTGATATTTTTGTTTTGGGTGAAGTTAAAAAAATTGCCTAAAAAGGAAAATTTATCAGGTGCCCATCGATAGCATTTAACAAAAAGATTTTACACAGAGAACTTAGCCTAGAATTACGAGTACAAGACATAAGCTAAAGATAATGCAAGAACTGTTATATAAGTTTTTTTTTTAATGATTACCAAGCTGTTATCACGGACAGTAATTAAAAGCTCAATAGATAGTAGATAGCTGAACTAAAGAGAAGTGTGTACAACAAAATATTAAAGGGAAAATTACAAGTAGAATGTGAATTTTGTGGCAACAGAAACAAACGGAAAACAATTTTATTACGAGGTGCTCAATTAGAAATAAAAGCAAATTGTATATCAATAGTATGTAGGTGTTTTGAAGTGTGTATGTGTGTGTGTTTAATGTATTTGTATTTAATGAATAGTTGTACGTGTAGTTATTACAATATAATCGGTTAGTTTAAACGCATTTCACCCACATCTTAGTCACAGACTGCAACCATTTATGAGGGCCTTGCTGCAGTACTTAATTAATTAATTAGCTTTAAAGTTGAGAAGGAAGCATCTTCGTTCGAAAATATTATGCTATGGTCCATAACGATATACTAAACTGAATATCAGTTTATCCAAAAAGTCAATACTGTAGTTCATAAAAAAAAAGTAATATAGTAAATCTTTGTGTAAACTGTCTGAAGTATGGGTACAATTTGCCATGTAAAAAGATGCAAGAAAGTTATGCGATTGGATAGATAGAACTGTACACCAGCTTAGGAGTTAATAAAGAAACATCTACATTCCCAAAAAGTATATAATACTGATTAGCAGTTAATCAATAGATGTATAGCTAAAGTACTGTGTGTCTGTTTGACTGAACTGTTCGTATAAGACCTACAATTTGACACGTGCAATTTGAACTGATGCAAGAAAGCGATGCAAGAAATATTTTAACGATCGGATAGAGAGAGAAATCTATGAGAGAGAATATCTATGAAAGTTATATATGGTAAAGAATCGTTATGTAGATTTGGACTATTGTCCTTATATGTTGGTGTGTGTGTGCTATGTATGTGTGTGCTGTGTATGAGTGTTTGTGTATGTATGTGTACATTTGACATGCGGCACAGACGTTAATCAAAACAAATCGAGTTTGAAATTTTTATTTGCAAATATTTTAAAATTTTATTTTTAGAATTGAAAAAATTTTGTTTATTTTTGTTTTTTTTTTTTTCAATTAGTTGATTTTTTTTTTTGTGATTTGGTTGCAGTTTTTTGTGTTGCATAAAATTAGAAACAAATTACTCACAACTTCAAGTTTTATTTTCGCAGCCGGATTTATATCGGTCGTTAGATTAATGAGCTGTGAATTTGTATTGGTAGTTTTTAATAATAAATAAATTATTAACTAGAAAATAAAAGCAACTTAAATGTTTGTTTCTATTGGTAATTTGTAATTGATAATTGATAATTGATAATTGGAGCAAATTTAGATATACTTTTACTTGGTGTTCATTGCTATATAAATTTATATATGTATATTATTAAACTAAGCTACTATTTAATTAGTTAATTGTTTGTTAATAATACGTTGTTGTTACGGTTGCTGATCAAATCAAGGAGGTGCCTGCCTAAGTTAATATGCCGTCCCATGGGCTGTTGTTGTTTTGAAGGGTATAAAAACTTATATCAATCTGTTTTTGTTTTATTTCTTATTAAAGAGTATTTCATATATTTTGATACGATATCTAATGTGTATATATATATACGATGTATGTTATTGTTATGTGTTGTCAGTGTTGTTGTTGTTTGGCGTATGATGTTTGGTGTTTGGTGTTTGGTGTAGTTGTTATGCTCTATAGGGCCTCAGCACTAGCCTAAGTTTTGTTTTGAATTTAGTTACTTGCTAAAGATCAATGATTAATCAATGAATATATATATGTATTGATACGATATGCTAACATTGTTCTAACGTTAGTTTAAAACCAATTAATCAAACTATAATACGATACTATATGCCACGCGATTTTACCCAATATAATGAACTATTTTTTATTGTATATATATTTTTTATCTTACGTAAAACAACAAATGTTTAATTGAACTACTCAAAATGCTAGATAAAATGTTATATATATATGTATTTATTATATATATTATATATTTTATATATATAATCAAGTACTTTAAGTAATGTAACTAGGCATAGCTAAATGTCTAAATGTTACGTGTATACGAATAGTATATAAATAGAAAATTATATATATATATATATATATGTAAATATATATGATATGTTTATATATATATATATATATATATATTAATAACTTGTACGAGTACATACGATATATATTGTTATGATATCGTTTAAAATACTTAATTAATCGAATTGCATATAGTTCAATATATATTTTAAATACTTTATTTACTTTTGGATTTTTTTTTTGATTATTTTTGGTTGTTTTTTTTTTTTTTTTGGTTTTGTACCTAGTACGAGTACTTTTAACGTGGTCAACTATAATGGCAAAAAATGTAGCTAATTAAATACACGTATTATGATCCTAGATCATATACGATATATATGTAGCTAGAG
Source organism: Zygothrica quintamaculata (assembly GCA_037044455.1). Taxonomy (NCBI): domain Eukaryota; kingdom Metazoa; phylum Arthropoda; class Insecta; order Diptera; family Drosophilidae; genus Zygothrica; species Zygothrica quintamaculata. The sequence continues at coordinate 10,681 of JBAMBS010001266.1, forward strand.
TTTAATATACGAGTAAGGTAGTAGTAGTAGTAGTAGTATTAGTTAGTTATATAGTTAAGTTATATAAGTATTAGTTATATATCGGTTAAATATGGAATAGGTATGCATGTTATGTAGCGCAAAGTATAACAAATTGTTTACTTTAGAATCTCATATATATATATAACAGTATTGAATGATACATTTTGAATAATATATATATATATATGTGTATATATGTATACTGAATTCAATACGATATATGCAATTAATTAATTGGCTTAGATAAAAACTTTTGCTTAAGAGCAATAAATACTTTTAATATTTTTACGCAAAATTTCAAATTTGAATTAATTTTTTTTAAAATTTTTTTTTAAATATTTTTAATTTTTTTTTTTTGTTAGAATTTGGCATTATAGTTTGTACCTCACGTGTTTGCAATTCCCAGAGTGCTTCATTTATTAATACTTCTTCGGTGATATTCTGTGGTATAGTTGTGTATAGTTTTGATAGTAGTAGTAATAGTAGTAGTAGTAGTAGTAGGTAGGTTGTTGTGTGTTATATATATATAACGCATAAATATTAATATAGTAGTAGTAGTAGTAGTGAGTTTATATATATTTATATATAGATAGATTGATATATGGTAGGGGTAACTGTTTGTTTTGTTGTTTGTTTTTGTTTTTTTTTTTATAAATATTGTTTATTGTATATTGTGTGTACTATGTTTTTCTTATTGGTGAGTATATAAACTTGTTGTTGATTGTTTTCGGTGATGTGAGAAAGAGAGAGAGATATATATTTATATAGAGAGTGAGAGAGAGAGAGAGAGAGAGAGATAGAGAGCATAATGATCGCGACGCTGTCTGCGGTGCGACGTTGAAATGTTGTTTAACATTTTTTTTTTTGGTCTAAAAATTTTGTAGTGCTAACTTTTGATTTTTGTATATATAATCTTTTGGTTTTTGATTTTTGATATTTGGTATTATTTTTTTTTCTTTCTTGTTCTTGTTTGGTCTTAAATTTCATGGCCCGCGGCATATGGTTTAATTCTATTGGCTGAACTTACCGCATTTTCACGTCTATCATAAATGGGCATTGATACGGTGGTCATAAATTGGTATTCATTCGAATCAACTGGTTGATTCCAAGTCTATTCAAAAATAATTAATATTATTATATAAAAATATCATATTGTTTTCATAGTTTATTCCAAATTACCTGTTTCATGCGTCTATAGTCACGTCTATGCATTTCACTAGGCTCCAACATGCGCTCCTTGACTCTTCTGTACTCCATGACATCTGCTTTCTGTTCTTCACATTGTTTTGTATCCCAGTAATGATCGGAAAGTTTTGTATCCTAATTTTATATATATATATATATATGTTTATATATATGTTTACACATATAGTTTGTTTGTAGGTCTTTGCTTTGTTTCTTATTTTTTTTTTTTTTTTCGTTATAATCATTCCTAGTTTACCCACCTCTAGGTCTGCATAGACCTGCGTCCATATCACCGGATGATCATGCCTACCCAAAACCAGGGGTCTAGCCATAACTGGTATATAATTTAATACCATTTCACGCACCTCAGCTGTATCACTGAGATGCACATAATAACCCTGATTCTCGCATGCCATCCACCGTATATCATCCCAATTTGCCACCTCTTTACCAATCAGATAGGTGAAAACACGCACCGGCCTATATGGTGGATCACGCCAATTGTGCAACTGGAAGATCTCTTGATAATTTTCTGGTGCCCCATCCCCAATGATCATTATTGCTTGATTGCATTGCGCTCCCCTCGAATTAAATTTCGTCTCTTCCAATACATCAAATGCTTTTAACAATGCTGCTGTATAATTGGCAACATATTTGGGATCAAGTTTTTCAATCCCTTGTTTTAGTTCACGTATGTTGCCCAGCGTTGCCTGGATGAATTTCGAAGATTTGTTTGATTGTTTGATGTTGTTGTTAAATTTAGTGTGTTTTTTTTTAGCCGCATTAATTAGGTGATTTAAATGAAATAACAAAAAAAAAAACAAAAATATATTTGTTTTTTTTTTTTTTTTTGTTGGGATGAAAAAAGAAAAATTAATTGGAATAAATTAAAATCATATTCTTTTGCTATACAAATAAAAGTAAAATATAATTGTATATACTTGAATTAGTGTGTCCTCGAAACATCCATACACTGGGTGGACTTCATTGTTAAAGGTGTAGATGTTCACAAAGTCATTTGTACCTAATGTTTCAAGTATTGTATTGACAACATGCTTTGCGATATCTAGCCTCTGTCCCAACATTGAACCAGACTCATCCATAAGGATAACAATATCCTTTGGACTTGTTGCTGCCTCCATATACCATGAACGTAAACGGCAATCGTATAGATCAACCGGTACTTTATCTTCCTTTCTCCATTTTGATGCAGGATATTGACGCATAAACCCCGTCGAACTGCCAAAAAATTGCCACGATAAACTTGGATCGTTTTTATAATTATCACGAAATATTTGATCCAAGTTTTCCGACCATTGAATTGCTTTTATTACATCCGATGCTGTGTATATTTGTATTTTATAAATGTGTGTGTGTGTGTTTTTGTTGTTGTTTTTCAAATATATATTTTGGTTGATAATAATCAAAGAAAAGGGGAAGATATTTTATAATCAAATTGATTAGTTTTTGTTGGTAGTTTCTCAGAAATAGAATAACTAAAACCTAATTAAATATCTCTCTTGAAATGTTACTATATGTTTTGAAAGGATTAATGAAGGCGTTTCATTGAAATAGATAGATAGTGCAGTATGTAAATGTTGTATGTATTGTAAACATGGTCACAGGCATTTCATTGTCCAAGTGTTAACGTGGCTAAGTTGGGTGTTGTACGGTATTTGGCATAAACATTAAAAACGCCACACACTTATCCCCAGCAATAGATCACAATGTAGCATTTGCGTTGGTAGAATTATGTTTACTTGGAGCTGAATGTTTCAAACTAAAGAAAACAATTTATACACGATATTGATCATGATTTTAACATATCGATAATTGCAATTCATTCAACTTCAATTAGATTTATTTGGCCATTAGGTACAGTTGTGTACGCATAGTGCCACAATGTGTTGCTTGCTGAGCAGAAGTGCGTCTTCTTAGCGCATTTTACTGAAGCAGTTTAGAAATTGAAAATGTAGAAGTAGGCGTAGTATACGATACAATAGATAATGATTATCTAATAACTAGTATATATTATATATATATATATATAGCGAACGAGCGATTTAAAGTTATAGACAGCTAGACAGAGACGCATTGTGTGTAGTTGCACGTGTGTGTTTGAAGCTAGTACAAAGATAGTTAAAGACACGCAACAATTGCGTTTACGATTACGATTACAGTTACATGTGTTAACAGACATATATAGAGACAGATCGATTTAAATGCAAGTAATTAAGTTAGAAAGAGACAGAGAAAGAGATAGTGAGCATAGAGTAGAGAGATAAATAATGTTTTAAATTTTAAACCCAATTCAAACCTCGATCAAACACATTAACTGGCACGTGGACCGAACTGACGTTAAAATTAACCGCCGTATTATGAAATTCCGGTCTTCGCTCCAGTTTTAATACTTTTGGCGGCACATAAATGAGCGGCTCGCCAATTTGATCATCCATATCCGGTGGTGTTGTTGGTGGCGGAGGTGTCGGCTCCTTTGGTTCCACCATATCTTTGGCATTATAATATGAAAACATTTTGTCAGCCATATCGTTTTGATGTGACAAAGCTGTGTTTTCGGCAGTATCCATTATGCGCTACAATCACAGTATATATATTAATATATAATCCTTTATAGAGTTGTACTCTACATATATATATATATACACTTACACGCACTGCGCTGACTTTGAGATCCATCATCATTTCGATTTCTTTGGCCATCGATTCGACAATAATGCCACCTTGACGCGTCACCACTTTGGCTTCTTTGAAGCTCTGTAAATAAGTTTTACATTTATATATAGGTCTAGTTTCTGGTGTACACTTAGAAGATTTGGGTTAAAGCTGCCTAAAACATCTCTGTTCCATAAACTATACTATACCATACGATATACAATTTGTTAATTGGATTCTCTAATCTTCATTTTATGCTTGCGTTATGCCCTATAATTATCGTTAAACACAAGCCGATTATACTTAAAACCTTGTAAACTTAACTAGTTCTTATATTTGGTATTCCCTTAATAGCCTTGGTCATTCCAAATGACATTTATGAGTTTCAGTTGGTCAGTTGAACTAGTGGGAAATGCATTATTTATTTTTATACTTCCGACTGCTCATATATCTAATTATATTATGTCTTATTTGATTTGGCGCCTGTAAAGCAATTCCAATAGAAAATCCAATTGCGCTGACTAAAAATAAATTGCACAGCTGTCCTACGCAGAAGCAGGCACTGACCTCATAAAAAGAGACAACAAATGGGTTGACCAGCAGGAGGCGAGGGGTTATGATGAACGTAAAACAGAGGTTGGAGGATGTTGTGAGCCGAACCGCGTGCTTCAAACATTTTGTATATATAATTGCCTACTCAGCCAGCCTTTAACCCAAATACGACGTCGCTGCCTCAGTCGCTGTCTCTGTTGCTGTTGCTGTCGCAGTTGACGTCGGCAAACGTCAACAACAAACAATGGGAGGGCAGTGGGAAAAATCAATACGGCTACTCACCTCTTGCACCTCCTTGCGCCTGGTGATAAAATCGCCTAGGGAAAACAGTTCCAAGCCCAGTTTGTCCGCCCAGGAGTGCACTCTAACATATTAATATATATTTAAATATATATTTTCATAAATATATATATATTTATTCACATAGATCAGTATAATTGATATGTTAGATTCCCAGATTCAGAGCAGTACTCACAGATTGTAATTGATGTTTTCGCCAGCCAGCGGATTGACACCAGGTGCACAATATATGAACACAAATAGGAGGCTCAGGCAGAGGCGCCGCCAGGCCCAAAATGGTCTTGCCATATTGTTGTAATGGCTCTGTCGATCTGGGCCACGACATATATATCACAACTATAGCCTAATTTTATTGTAGCCCAATTAGCTGCTCTATCACACACATTTTCATATCGTTAGCCCATTGGGTTAACGCTTGCCAACTGCCCTGACCGTTCACGCCCACACGCACATTTTCCAACTTTTCCCCACTTATTTTTAAAACACTTTTCAATCACGCACTGCACATTTTATGCGGTTTTTCACTTAATTTTATTTAAATTATGCACGTTTTTTCTTTCTTTTATGTTTCGGGACCGTTGCGCGTTTTGTGTGTGTGAAAATTCTGATGGTCCGTAAAAAACTTTTCTCTGTATACTGCTATTTGTTGGTTGACGTTTCGCTGACGTTTCTGTGTCAGCGATGAGTTCATCGCATCTAACCAATGCTTCTAAACAAGACAGCTATTGTTCTCAGGCTTTTGACGTACGCCACGCTGCTCACACAATCTCCTGCGCCTGCGTTGAAACTTGAGACGCCAGCGCACAACGTTTGTTTACATCGCTCGAAGCTCTACAGGTGTGTGTTTACCTGTTTGTGCAGCTGCGCACTAACATTGTTTACATTTACCATATGTCCGTACTCTGACAGCTGAGCGCAACCTGTTGCTATCTCTGAGAGAATTTGACAGTTCAAAAGCCTGCAGCTTTGGGGATACAAAGCAACCCTGCGGGTATGCTAAGCTTAGCAGTGCACGGTTGTATTGGCTTATTTGCAAGCTTTTAAATAATTTGAATTGATTTAGTTGACCAAAAAGTCGCAAGGTGTCGCTCTTCAAAAATAGACAGTAAACACGTTCCAAATCATACGATAAGAACAAAACATTAAAAAACAAAGTTACGCGATCAAATTTAAAATTTTCTTTATACAAAAGTTTATCAATAATTTTTTATTGTTATACAATAGGGTAAAGACATTTCTTATGGAATTCACAACAAAATATAACTCCAGACATAACTCAAAACGTATTTGGAGCCACGCTCTCTCTAGTATTTGTAACCACCAGCACCGCCGCCGCCACCACCGCGCGCACCAGTAGTAGGTCCCTGCGGATACTGAGCCTCACCCTCATAGCTGACGTCCGCATGGTAGCCGGTCTTCCAGTCAGCGGTATAGCGCACAACCTGAGTACGTCCATCGGGCAGCTGTACGCGATATTCGCCAGTTACCACATCGCCATCGCTGGATGCCTTGTGCGCATAATCATTGGCTGTTTCTGGATCTTGCACAGCGTACTCAAAATCGTATGGCATGCCGGGAACGTGCACATGATCCTGTTAATAAACAAAGTGATGTGTTTAACGAAAAGTGGAAAGTGTTATTAAGGGATACGAGGTCCTCGAAGACCTCTTTGTGTAAACTAAAGTGTTATACAAAATATGTGAAAGTGTAAACTTACATCGGCAGGTTGACCAGGAATGCGTGGTGGAGATGGTGGTGGCCGGGGACCGGGACCAGGAGCAGGTCGGCCAGGCTGTGCAGGTTGCTATAAGGATAAATAAAGGTAAGAAGAATATCGTTTTTATATTAATATATTTATTTATTATTATATTATGTTTAATTATATTATCTGTCATATGGTTGAGTCAAGATCATTCTTTCGGCTTATGTTTGGAATTTTAGTTTAATGTTTTCTGTTTTGACTTAATGCAAATCTCCCAAAAAAGGCATTGCATTTAATATTTAGACTTCACTTGACCCGCTGAGTAACCTCACGTCTTTCACTTTTTAGTATGACAAATCTAAAATAAAAAGGTTAACTCCTCCTCGTTTTTGGCAATGTCTGAAAAATGATGGCGTTTTGCCTACTCCTCCACAGAATCTGTTTCTGCTTTCAGGTGACAAATGCAACATAATTTAGGTCGACAATCAACTGTCTGAGGACTGTCTCTGTATAAATGTATTTCTGTATGTGTGTGTGTGTGTGTGTGTGTTAATGTGTTTGAGTGTATTCAAAAGGTGATGAGCATTTACAGAGTGGAGCACTAACTGTTGCCTGTGAATGCATTCAGTCTTTGACTTGACTGATGGATGTGGCGACAGTTGGGGGCTCTGTTGGTTGATTGCGCCGCTTTACGAGTAAAACTCAGTCAACAGGTTAAAAGTCGAGTGAAGGGACTGTCGCTGCCAGTTAAAATTATGGCTATAATTAGCCATAGACTTCAATTGAATATACTGCTGAGATTTTGTGGTTTCTTGGACCTTTTTTATTTTCTTTGATACTTACGAATGGCTTGTTGGGCTCCGGATAGTCATAGCCATTTTTAGTGGGCGGCAAATACGCGTTCGAGCCGGGCGCAATCTGGGCGTAAACATAGGCAGTGATGGCAGCAAGTGATAAACTCTGCAAAAAGAAACAGAAACAAAGCAACAAAAAACATTTAGTACAATCAAAATAACAACAACAACAAAACACTTGGCATTTATGCGGGTTACTATTAAAATAGAAGCGTTAAAAAAGGTTAAATTAAATAAAATACAAGTACGACAATTTAAAAAAAAAAGTGAACGGTCGCAAATAGAAATAGAAGCTGCGATAAGATCGCGCCTGACATTCAGCAGCAGCATCAGCAGCAGCAGTTGCTCTGGGGCAGGTGCATTGTTGCAATGGTGAAGATGACTTGCTATTTGCTGCAATTTACTCATATTTAGAATAGACTACAAGTCAAGCTAACTGCAACTCGAATGGACCAAGTAAAGGGCAACAAATGGCGGAGGTTAGCTGACAATTAAGGCGGGCAAAAACAAAAAATTTATGGCTTTCAACTAAGTGAAAACGTCATCATCTTTTTTTTCCCAATGCTCTGGCCCAAACATGGCTAATTGACACATGCATTTCTGTGTCTAACTTCAACCAACACATCCATCAAGTTGGCCAACTTGGTCAGCTGAATTCTGACCAGATGTCAGAAGTGTCTAACAGGCTTCTTGTTAAGCTGCCTCTTGTCGGTTTTCGTCTTTTCTTCTAACTGTCTGTCTGTCTATTGCTCGTTTTCAATTTGCATTTTATAACTGCATTTTCATTTGCGGATTGCGGATATATTTTCTAACCGATTGTTTCATCTGCACAATTTATATATATATATATTATAAGTATTATATGTAAAAATATTTTTAGCTATTGATCATTATCAACTATGTCTATGCTGGCCATATTCAATGCCAAAGTCAACAACAAACTGCTTTAAAATATTTGCTGCTGTTGCTGTTGCTGCTGCTGCTAATGCGGTTTTCAGCACAGCTGCAAGGCAGGTACATATTTAAGTTTAATATATGTATGAATACATGAATATAGGTATGAATATAGGTATGAGTACTTCATTTTAATTCAAATACTCGTAGTTATTTTGATGCGTTACTAAATGATTTAACTCGTAGCATCAAACGAAGCGTTTAATGATTTATGAGCTTAAACTAATTATGTAAGAAACAAATACTAATTATACTTTTTATATTTAATGCACTTAATATAAAAAATTCAATTACTGTTTTTTTTCTTCTTTAAATTAATTTCACTTAGTATAAAAAAACTAATTTAAGAATCATTTAATTTAATTAACCTAGCAATTTTTTTTTTAATTTAATTAACTCGCAATTACTCTAAAACTTGCTAGGAGGGTGGTCCCAACCTTCAAGCTCCTCTCAAGTACACTCAAAAAAATAAACCCCACAATAAGCATGTCAACAGTAATTTTGCATGTTAAACAATTGTAATTACCATTAGAGCAAAAATAGCAAAAAAAAAGTAGAATTGAATCTGCACTTTGCTTTGACTATAATAAAATAAAAATAAGCCAAAATCAGTTACAACCAAATCCGAAAAAAGCCAAATAATTTAAATTAAATAAAAGGCAAAATCAAAGAGCGGCCAACCAATTGAGGCATAGACCGACGACGAAATATTATGCTGCAGATACGATAAACGGTATATTTTATATATATATACCGCTGTAGTTGAAGCAGCAGATAAACATTAAGTTGGCTAAAGCCTTGCATTTAACTTCAAACCAAATAACAAAAGAAAATTAAGTTAAGTCTTTGAGTTTATTCGTTTTTTCTTTTTTCTTCATGGTTGCTTTATTTGCAGCTGTTGGAAAATGAAGACAGCGCTAGGTCAAGACTTGCACAGTAGAGCAAAATATACAGAGTATAACTTGGAAGTTGATAAATACCTCATTGAATATAGTGTTAGGAATTGGATTTTATTTTTTTTAATTAATTTTTTAATAATAGTTAATTTCAAGGCTAAAATATTGTAGCCTATTATAATTAATAATTATTTTTATTTAATTTTACTTTTTATATAGCGCAGTATTAAAGTAATTTCATTTTATTAGCTACGCTTCAGTGTGTGCAACGACTAGCCGCCTTAGAGGTTTTTGTCTTGACTAAACGTTGGTTCTGCTCTGTAATTGTTCTCAGTTGAAGGCTCTCAATGAGCTGTGGTCTAGGCTAGCTGTGCCATGGTTTGTGCCCATTAAACACCTTGACGCTGAGCTCTTTAGGGCTAAAGACATTGATCTTGCGCGCAAGAAGAACAAATATCTTGCATACAAATATCTCGTTTAATTTAGCGTTAGAAAAAAATATATTAAATGCTTAATATTTAAATAATATCTACATATATATAAATATATATATATATATATATATATATATATATATATGTATAATTTGTATATATTAATCATGAAGAGGCAGACCATACAGCACGAGCTTGATCGCATTGAAACATCATTAATCGCGCATAATCCAATAAATAGCAATTGTTTACATTGTATGGCTTATTGCAGGTATTATTGCTATTATGTTTTGACTGTTTTTTTTTTTTTGTGTTGTGTTTGCCACATGCCGAGCTGTTAATTACAACTATAAGCTATAACTGAATGCCTATATTATTCATTTGCACAAAATCAACAAGTTTTTTTTTGTGGTGTTTCATTATTAATCAGCTAAATCAGCGGAAGTTAACTTGGCTCACTACAATTTACATTGTGCGCTGAAAGCATAATTGAAATAATGTAAAAAAAACTAAAAGAAAAAAAAACACATAGATAAAAAAAGCAAAATATATAAACTGTATTTATCTTTAATTCCAACAACTCTCGTGTTGCATGTCGCACACGCCCACTTTGTCAGCGAGGCGTCAAGTTGAAGGCCGAACAAGCAAAAAACAAAAACACATACATAAAATGAAAATTGTTGAAATTAATTACAGGTGGGCAGTGGGTGAGACACGTTTGTCGGCTTTACCACTTGATGGATTTTTTTTTCTATTTTTTTTAAATGTATTTTTTCATTCAACAAATTTTATAGCTTTATTTGGCAATTAACACTTGAGAGAAGACATGTGTTTTACCATATTCACAGTAAAACTGAATTGTAATTGTTGTAGTGTTGCGCCTAAAAAAAGATATATTTGATGGGTATTACAAATCTTCTATATGTATAACTGCATTGTTGTAAGACTTTAAAGAAATTATTTATATATTTCTATAAGTATTGTATAATGTTCTAGTATTAATTATTTTTTAATTATTTTTATTTTTAGCGACTAAATAAAGTGACAACACATACCCTTAATGATTGCAAAGGAAATTGGGGTAAGTCCCTATTCAAATTTTATTTATAATTGTAGAGAACTGTTCGAAATAATATATATCATTTACAGCATAGTTTTGCTTTAATTATTTTTATTTAAAATGTGGTTCAATATCTTTAACGGATTTAATTCTTATTCCATTCATATTACTTTAACCTTTGCCTTGGGTTCATGATCAAAGTAAAACACACATAACTTTGCTTAAATTACACCTTTTAGTGCAAATCTTAAAAGTATCCTAAAGAAGAACTTATGCAACAATAAACATAAAACATAAAACATAAAACATTTGATTTCATGCTGAGTTGATCACGATGAGAATACTGAATACGGCTTGAAATATCTTCACATTTCGTTTTGGGGTAACTCCTCAAAGCTGCCTCAAGCAGTTAATCCTCCATCGCCTCTTTTGATCACGACCCAGTTTAAAGCACATAAAAGTCAAAGAATTACAAAACTATAAATATCTATATATATAGATATATATATATATATATATATAGATAAATATAAAAACATTTATGACAATTCCATATTGTATGCAATTGCCGCCAAATGGCAAAATGACTGGCAAATTGATTTATGCACGTTTAGCATTTAATATATGTATTATAAAAAAAAAAATAAAAAAATAGTTGCAATAGAGTTAGCCAAGTCACTGCAAGTTGTCCAAGTGTTCTGGATTTATGGTAGCAATAAAATTGCAAGCAATATAATTTTTTTTTTATTTTTACAATTGAATTTAGTTTGGGATTTTGTTGTTGTTGCTGCTTCAATTGCACATTAAATTAATTAATTTAATTGCTCATATGTCTGTCTGTCTATCTTTATCTCTTTATCTCTCTCTGTCTGGCTTATAGCTTTAAGCTGCATTCTATAGCATACGATGGGAGATCGTATTTCATGACATTTGCTAGTGAATTTTTGTTTTTCCTGTTAACTTGTTTTGGTTATTGTTAAGACTTTTACCCGGATTGCCTCTTTATTAAGTGTTATTAAGTCATCGGTGGCAACTAACTGGCTCGCATCTTGCCTCATTTTCATTTAAGCGGCACCTTAGACAACATTCTGCAACGCCTACGTTAAGCTGCAAGCATGGTGTTGATGCTGCCACTGCCACTGACGATGACGTTGCCATTGCCTATGTTGATGACGACGATGACATGGCGTGCCTAACGAGTCAAGCTCTCTGGGCCAGGTTTAGCCTTAGATTTGTTTTTTTTTTCTTCTCTTTATATATTCTATAAATATGTAGTAACATATGTATGTGTGTGTGTGTGTGTGTGTTCATTTCATTTTTTTTATTTTGTTTTTTTAATTTTGCTACTTTTTTTTTGTGTTTTATGGAATTTTTAGCAACGTTCCCAGCAATTAAGCAAGTTGCTAAAGTTTTGTCTGTTTTTGGTGCAAGCTCCCAATGTAAAAAAAAACTCCTCTACATAGATGCTAGATAGCACATAAGCATTGGTGCAACAGCTGCAACATACACATGCAACTTGCAACTTGCAACACACGACACCAGCACTAGCCATGCTGCAGAAAACGCTAGAACAACAAACATTTGGCTGACCTTTTCATCGTTTGTTGCATGTTGCATTTGTTATTTTTTGTTGTTGTTGTTGTTGTTATTTTTGCTTTTTTTCACTCTGCTGTTTCCCCCAGTTTGGGGCATTGAAATGCAAATTTGGTTAAATAAAAGTTAATGGGCCATGTGAATGGCAACAAAAAACAAAAATCAAACAAAAAGAAACCGCAACAGCCGCACTCCTCCACACCCTTTAACTACTCCTGCAACTGCTCCTACTCATGAGTATGTGCAATGGGAAATGACTTTTATTGCCTTGTCTTTATTTTGTTTTTTTTTTCCAATTTTTTTTCTATTATTTTCCTATTTTATCTACATTTTTTGCTGCACCAAGTTTGTTTTTAGAGTTTGTTGTTTAAGTCTTTTGTTTCGGCATCAGTTTGCGATTTCAATCAACCAAAACTCTTTCTCTCTCTTTCCTTCTTTATCTCTGCTTTGCATCAATGCAGCAACAATTTGCTCGCGTGCTGTGTCTGTTGCAGTTGCAAGTTGCAGGTTGCAATTGAATCTGCAACTGCAACCTATAACGAAACAAAAAAAAAAAGTAGCAAAAACTGGGAACATTCCATGCCAAGGACAATGCCAAAGATCAAAGGCTATGCCTTTGGCGCGCGTCTTCTTCACGATTCCTTTATGTTAACAGTTAGTTTCTATTGAACTGAACTTTATAACTGTTAAATGTCTATAGTACATATGTTTATAAACATATATGGTAACTACTATATAACTAACTCTAAACAATTTGTCGGCTTACTTTGATCACTACAAAAATTTTGGCAACAGCTAAAAAAAAAGAGATTTATAGCAATTTTGCTGCTTCTCCTTAAAATATCATTATAATTTGTGCTATATATTTTGAAAAAGATTTATTTTTGATTCTTTTTCTATTATTATTTTATCTAATTGCTTTGGCCTTTAAGAATCAATGGCAATTAAAACTATATGTTATATATACATAAATCATCAAGATATCTACCAAAAGCTTCTATAAAAATCTCAATTGCAATTATTATATCCATTGTTATTATATCATATGTATATTGTTATTTGATTCATGGCTCATCTGACTGTGTTTATACACCATATTAACCCTATTTAACCCGCATTCACTGGCCATAAGCCACAGTTCATAAACGCCATATAAAACCAATCATAAAACGGCGCCGCCAGCAACTGCATAAAGATATTAACCTTTTTGCAAATAAGCAAAAGAAACTGCCAGATATTTATATATATATATATATAGTATATAGATTTATATATATATATATGTTAGCCAAATTATATATTAGAGCCATCAGGTGTTGCAAATATGCCAGGTAGTTGCTGTTGAGGCTTGAGTTGAAAATTATTGGGCTAAAACAAAACTTGTTTAGGAGCCATGAAATCAAACTTTTTGTGGGCGTCTTGTGGAAGCTGCAACAAATGCAGATGCTACAAATTGTTGTTTTTTATTTATTGGGCTTGTTAAGATGAAGTGAAAGTTGCATTTGTTTTGTTTTGTTTTGTTTTGTTTTGTAATTTCTTATTAAATAACTGTAACGAATTATTAAATAATAATTTGGCCAAATCAATTATAACTGTAACTGTTGTGGCTCATTTTAATTTTGTTCATTGCATCAATTTGTGTACAGCTGTTAGCCAGGCTTAAAGGGTAACACTTATAGCCAACTATCTAATTAAAAAAGCCTTTTAGTGTGTATGGCTCGAAGTGTGTGAGAAGTTGGGTGAGGCGAGGAGAGGAGGGAAGCTAGCACATTGCGCATACGCCCCGTTGAACGTTTGGCAATTAGCCATCGCGTTGTCTGCTACAATTGCTGCCGTTTTGCATGGCATATGCGGCATACGGCATGCGGCATGTGGCATGTGGTATGGGTGCTATGCTTGCTGCTTTTGTAATCAGCTGAAATTTCGATTTAATTAGATTACCACACATACCTAGACCCAGTTGGTCTCGGTTTGACTGTTGCATAGACAAAGCCAAAGCCGCTTAGCCTTCCCAGCTTCAACATGTTGTTGCACTAAGGCAGGCATTAAGTATCTCTTCTTTTTGTTAGTTGGTTTCTCATTTAGTTGGTGTGCAACATTGCCAAAGACAATAAAACCGCGCCAAACAATTGTTGCCACGTCCCGTCGTCAACTCTGCAGCAAGAGGCAAAAAGTTTTTTTTCTGCATTATTTTTTTTTTGACAGCGAGAAACCGCAGCAATTGCATATTTCTATGCATTTTATTGTTATTATTTCTTTTTATTATTACTTAGCTGTTTCTTTTTAAATTGTTTTTGTTGTATTTTATTATTGCCACACATGCGATGAGGATGCGATTGACCCGTAGCTCAATTACCCCAAAACTCAACGGCAACAAAATCATGAAATCTGGCAAATCATTTCAATTAAAATCGAATTTGTAATGCAACAAGAATCAAAAGATTTGCCAAGACTCTAAACACCGATTAATATATACACTATAAGGTATATATATCTATATATATATCTATATATATATATAAAGCTTACCATATACTTATCTGATCTATATATTGTTATGGTATAGTAAACGCTCCATATTTTAGTTGCTTTACTTTTTACTCACACAATTCATAGCGCATATACCCCGTTTGGTAGTGTATTTAAAATGCCTGAAATGCATTGGGCGCACAATTGGGCAATTGTTCACACTTGAATCGAAATCAGCCTCTGGTTGCGTGGCTATATGGCCCCATAATCATTCAGTACTCTAATCAAAGCCAGCATTGACCTATGAAACTAACGCTGCGCCTGGCTGCTTGCATTGGAAAATTACAGAGATTCCCTAGGCATAAACTCATATATGCAACACAGTCTGCCGCTGTCTGCTGCTGGGGCAACTGCTACCAACAACAGAAATCATCAGCCAAATATCAAACGGTGCATATTTAATGTCTGTCATTTGAAATTCAAAAGCGTGCCAGAGCTGCGTTTGACGTTCATCACTTTGGGGTCGCATTGCAATTTTTTTTGTGTTGCTGTTGTTGTTGCAACGTGTGAAAATGAGCAGCTGAGCTGGGATATTAATATGCACCCAATAGGTAGCTGGTTAGAGGTTGAATGTTGCAGTTGGTTTGGGTTGGCACATTATTGTTTTTACCAAAGACCAAAATGAACATGTTAAACATGTTTGCCATAGAATTCTGCGCTGCTCTGTTGTGCTGGTATACTGATATCCTGGTGTCCTTGTGCTTTAGTGTTTGGGTCTGTCTGGTGCATGTCTAGCTGCGGCAAACCGTTGCCTTGTTGCATGATCTGTTTTTTTGCATGACACTGTTCGAGTGCTCCCTAAAGGTTATGCCCGGACAGCAGCAGCAGCAGCAGCAGCAGCAGTCTCCTGGGCAGGCATACTCATAGCCAACATTTGGGCGTGTCTAGCAAGGGTTTTTCTGTTACTTTTTGTATTTTTTTTCATTTTGGTTGAAAAAAAAAAAACAAAAAAAAACAAGCGAAAGTCAAAAAGTTACAAGCGGCAAATTACACGCGTCTGGCAAGTGACTACACAGCACTTCCTCTCTCTCCCTGTGTTGCTTTGTCTCTTTTAGTCTTCCTCTCTGTTAGTTAGTAGTCAGCTCCCATTGCGACCCAGGTTCTACCTACTGGCAGCTCTGTCTCTGTGTGTGTTACCTTTTGCACAGTTATCTGCTTGGCAGCCCAGGCATTAAAAAACACAACCAGACAGTCGTCTGCATAGCATCCAAGTGTCGCACCAACAATTTAGCACGCCCTTCATTTTTAAACCCCCCGCCACAGTTTCCTCTTTTTTACTGAGTCTCCCCCAAACAACGTTGCAGTTAAGTCTGCTTTATTTGTTGCCTGCTTTGCGGCGTATCTACCCCAGGAAACGTTCTACAAACGGCAAGCGGCACTTTAATGGCAAAAGTAGTAAAAGTTATGTTGCAGAAATAATTTTGAAGATTGTTAGTTGTAATAACCCTTTTTTTTTGTTGTCTATTGGCTTAATGTATACAAAAGGCAACAATTGTCACAATTGCAGGCAAAACTCAAGGATATATCTTTAAGGATTCCCGTTAATTAACTTGCTGTGAGGAGAAATGTTAAGATATAATTCAGCTCATATTGATTACATTTTGCACCGCATGAAAGTCCTTTTCTGACTTAAATTATGTGTATATCCTTTCTGGGCTGACAATCAGCATTAGTCTATACATATTTTAATACAATATTTTCGCATTTCGAACACGCACTAAATGCAAAATGTACACACAAAAAAGGACTTCACATATCCTTGTGTGCCTGCTTAATATAATGTGAAGTGTTTAGCCAGCAACTGTTGTATATAATCAAATATTATTGCTACTTATTTGGGGCGTGGTCGTAATTTAGCTGGCATTGCCAAAAAAGAAGAAAATCCAACAGATGTTGCCAGTTGAGACAACGACTGCTCCAACTCCAACTCCAACTCCAACTCCAACTCTAACTAAAACTAAGCTCAAGGACTACATATATAAATGTGAGTGTATATATGTGTGTGTGTGTCTTGACATATATTACGCATAGCACTTAAGTGTCTTTGATTATTTGCAATTTGTTCGATTTGGGACTTTCGCTTTGCCACTTCACTCGAGGTAGTCGAACAGCAGCAACAGCAGCAGCAGCAGCAGCAGCAGAAGTAACAGCAGCAGTAGCAGCAGTCAATATGGAAGTTATGTAATCGTTTTTGTTACCATTGACGCCAAGTGTTGCCAAATTGTGTCTGTGTATGTGTCTGTGTGTGTTTGCCAGGCACTCGAATAGTAGTAGTACAGTAGTTGAATAGTTGAATAAGTAGCTTTGGTTTGATTTCATTTTTTCTACTTTTTGCTGGCAAAAGATTTAAATTATGAGCAGCTACAAAGTTTAGCATGCAATCAAAAGTAAATCCACCACAAAATCCACACACACACATACACAGATACACACATGTATATGTAAGAATAAAAAAACTGAGCTAAGCTGCCATTTCCCAAAAGAAAAATGACAACGACTAAACAGAGACAAAGAGAGAGAGAGAGAGAGAGAGCGACAGCGCTCGTCCATCAGCTATGACCAGTTGTGGTACGTGTGTCCTTTACAACGCAACATCCTTATAAACAAATTTGACATATAACAAGCTTAACTTGTTGTCCTTTTGTGCGTTGCTAGCTTTTGTTTAACACACACGTTAGAAGGAGGAGCAGTAGGTTGAAAAGGTCAACAAAGTTGTTTATAGTAGCTGTTTTATATAGGCCTAAGGATTTGTTACCAAACTATGTTGAACACATAAATAACTATAACAATGATGTTCCAAGTAATTTATATTAATAACTATTGTATAGTTTAGTTAAAGAATAACTGTACTTACAAGCAATACAAAGGATTTGAAGGACATCATTTTGATTGAAGTAAATTGCCTGCTTTTAAAATGGCTTTAAGTATTGTTTTCTTTTTATGTTTATAAATCCGCGCTAAATTTGATAATAAATAAATAAAATGCAGCTAATTAATAAATTAATTTAATTTTTTAAATTTTAATAATTAAACACACACACGCACACAAACACATGCAAAGCTTATATCCTTTTTTTTTATCTATATGCAACACTTTTAATGAAAATTAACGCACACTTTCAGCTCGCAAATTATCTAATTTTGCAATTGTTTTTAAGTTTAAATTTAGTTTTTTTAGTTTTCTTCTTATTTTTAACTATTTTGTTTATTAATTTCTTCTTCTTTTTGGTTTACTTTTGCTTTTGATTTTGTTGCCAAGCAGCACAAGTACCGCACAAAGTACACGAACGTTTTGAATTAGGGTGAACAATGGAGATGCGCTTGCTTTTTATAATCAACGCGCAGTCGCAGCAGATGCTGTCGACAGCTCGGCAGCTGAGGCAGCAACATTAGCAGCGGCAGCGGCAGCTAGATCGCGTTGCCAACTGCACCCAAAAAAACAAAAAGTAACATACTACAACACGAACAACAGCAACAAAATACAATTGAGGCAGGTTCACATAGCGTCTGAACTTCTAGATCATCTTCAGACTTGTTCGTATTGTAGAGACATACAACAATACCTTAGTAGGTATTCTCTATGCTCTCTCTCTAAGTATCTCTCAGTAACTGTTTCTCTATATCTCTCTATATATCTCAGAGTCAGAATGATTCAACAATACATACATATATCTATATATATATCTATATATCTGGCACTGGGAGCATGTTGCTCTTTGCTGCTCAACGCTGAGCGTAAACCATCGAGTGTTGAAGTGAAAAATGTTGCAGATCATCGACAGCAGCAATAGCAACAGCAACACCAACAGCAATAGCAACAGCAACAGCAGCAGTTGTAACAATTGTTGCTATTGTTCATCATCATGATGATGATAATGTTGTTGTTGTTGTTGTTGATGTTGATAATCAAGCAACTACAACTTGATAAATGAACCCACAATGATCATTAGATCAAGCTGTGCCTTGGCGGATGTATAACAAGTTGCTGTCTTTTTTTTTTTTTGTTGCTATTTTTTATTAGTTATATTATTATTATTATTTTATTTGCCAGTCTCAGGAATTAGCAACGGCCGTAGGCTTCAACTTGCTACAACTTGCTTCATCTGCTGCTGCGGCTTGTAGAAAATGTAAGAGAGAAAAAAACGCCTGCAATGACTTCATTAAATGCTCAAAATTTGATATTTAAGTTTTATGACTGGCTTTCAGTTCTGGCCCTTGGGCTATGTTGCAGCTGAGTCTATGTCTGGGATTGTGAACTGAAATTAAAAGTCTTTGAATAAGAGTTAAGTTGTTGTTGCTGTTGTTGTTGTTGATTTTGTGGGAGTTGTTGCTGTTGTTGTTGTTGCTGTTGTAGTTGCCTCCCCCCTCCTTGAAAATGTCATTGCGAATGTCAGATGAGCGCCAAGCGATAGTTTTTTTTGATATTTTTTTTTGGACTATGACTGCTGTTGGTGATGCTTCTGGAGCTGCTTGTGCTGCTGCTGCTGGGGCGGTCTGCCCTTTGAAAGAAAGGACCCAGTAGAACAGTACACTGAGAGCCCACAACAAGTTTGAGACGAAAACGTGACAGAAGCGGCAAGTGAAAATTGCACAAGCACTGAACGTGTTTACGTTGTTTTTTCACCAAACATACACAAACACATACAAACACACACGCATACATACATACATATTCATATATACATATATATACATATATATGTTTATATATATATCTGTATATAGTTATGGTAGGACTCGGCTTTGGGGCTCATGTTTGATGTCAAAATTCAATCTATGACGTGAGGCTCATGCTAAAATCATAACTTATCTATTGCCACGATTTTGTCATGTGGCATACAACTCGTATATTGCTGATGTTGCACAAAGCTTCTGTATATGTATATGTGTTGCAACAAGGATGAGTTTCGATTCCGCAATCTACTTAAAACTCAAACCTCAAAGCTCCAATCTCAAACCCCAAAAAAAAACCACTTCCTCTAACTTGCGGTTTGAGTTCATGTGCGTTTGTACATAAGTATAGATATATATGTCTGTGTGGTCATGTATATAGCAACTGCTTCAAATTCCAATTAACCTTGGAAGTTTATACATAAAGAGGAAGAAATATATATATATATATATCGTATATATATATATGATTTTGATGTACCAAAGACAAGCAAAGATTAAATAACAATTAAAAGCAATCTATTTTTGATTACTGATTTCTGCGGCTGTTATAATTTTATTGCCCACTTATGAACTGTGTGTAGCTGTGTGTGTGTGTATAATTATAATAGGAAAGTAATCCAGAAACAACGAATTTTGTATACACTATAAGAAGTATATATAAACTTCGACAATTGCTGCCTGCCAACAGCATTTTAATTTCTGTTTTTCTTTATTGCTTTTAGTTGTCTCTTTATCAATGTCTTATAACACACTTATGCTGCACTCTTCACACTCTTCATACACTCAAATAAAAAGAGCTTAGTTATTATTATACTAAGCATAAGTAGAAGATTTCCAAATGTATTTGATTTCCGTGACACTTGAGCCTCGTGGCGCGTTTTATATCTAAAAACTAACCGACTGTCAAACTGTCATAACAACATAATACCCGTTAACAATAAATGCTACAAAAGCGTACCCCAAAGCACACACTCACATACATACATATATACATATATACATATATAAATACCTTATGAAACCTGTTCAATATGTAGTGGCAGTTCCCAAACTCCCAGCTGGAGCTCCCACAGCAAGTGCCCATTTCTTGGAGCAGTACTCCATATGAAGTGCATTTTAAGGTAGCTGCGATTACGAAAAGATTATGTATATATATATATATATATATATATATATATATTTGTTTATATATATATGTAATTAGAGCAGTAGGTATTTGATATAAGTAATTTTTGAAGAGCGGCAATTGATGAACATCTTTTGACATGAATTTTTGCTTGTGCAACATTTGTTGCCCAAGAAAAAGTTTTCGTATGCACCGCGCCACTGTCAGCGCCGGCTGCTGCTGCAAGCTATAAGCTGTTGCAGCTTCTTCTTTCAAATCGTTTGTCAAAGACAAAAAGTGCTCAAAACTTGGCTACAACTTCAAGTGTATGTAACGTAATTAATAACGTGACTTAACACTGCGCCTTTAGGCTAAAACGGAAGCAAACAAAAACCGTCAAAATGCCCAAAATTTAGACCAAATTGTCTAAACAGTAATCGAAAGATTTAACATAAAATTTGCAAAATATATATATATAAAAAAAAATTGCATATTATATGTTGCTGATGACATTTTAAAGTTGCCGCTCTTTATTGTTGTTGTTGTTGTTGCTTGGGTATTGTTGTTGCTGTTTGGTTATTGAATTGTTGCAATGCTGCACAAATTAACATTTAAAAGAACAGACAAAAATTCTGCATTCAGTTGCCAGTCGCTGAAGCATTTAAAAAACTCTGGTATACCCTGTAAAAAAGCATAGAAAAAGGGTTGCATAAACTGCAATTAGTGCTTAGTATAGACTAAAGATATAGTTGCTTAAACAGTTAGGAAGTTCCTGACAGATACTTACCTGTAATAGATTTGGCTTATAGCAATTGCAGGCAAGATTTCAGTTTTAGCATACAAATGGTTAATGGGTAACTTTTAGTTGTGCTTTTTATGGACTCTAGAATCTTGTAGCATTTTTCGATTTTCCGCGAATTTGTTTTTGCGCATTTCGTGCAACATTTAGGCGAATCACCTGTTGACTATTGTTGTTGTTGCTGTTGTTGTTGTTGATTGTTGTTGTTGCTGCCATTGTCGGGAATAGAATATAGAAGCCTCAAAGACATTCCATGTCGATGCGAGGCGCACCTATTTTGGCCAAAAATGAGTGAATTAGAATAGCCAACTATGTAATTGCCGCATTTATTGCCGCCAGCTAGTTGCAACTTGCTTGTTGTTGTTGCTGTTTTGTGGGGTGTGAGATTTGCTTGCAACTTAAGCTTAAGCTACACTTTGGTCGGCGTCGTTGTCGTCCAGCTGAGGCAAATGATTTGCATATTCTTGTGAGGTGTCTGTGTGTTTGTGTGTGTGTTGATTGCCTTTTACAAATGGGCTAAATGTCTTTAAGACACAGCTTTTGTGGGCCAAAACAAGTGGCATAAAGCCATTAAATGTGTTTATAGACTTTTTATGCATAAGCCACAAACTGTCAGCTCTGGGCCTTAAATCATTACCAACTTCATTCAATTCCAATATAAATAAAATAAATTTACTTTTGATGAAGTCCAAAATGTATTTTATTTTTTAAATTTATTAAATATTTTGGCTTAAATGTTGTAGCTTTATTATTATATTTTAATTATCAGCATTTTGCTTTAGCTCTTTTGCTACTACGAACTTTGTTTGTAGCCATTGTTATGTGCTACTCGTATTTCCATATCGCTTGATCTCAGTTCTTAGTTTCTCTCTCTGGATTGCTGCTGCTCATTATTTTTCCTAACTGCATAGATAACTTTTTCTCCCCTTTTTCTATTCTATATTAATATATATTTTTTTTTATATTTTTTTTTTTATATTTTTATATATTTTTCTTTATTTTTTCTATATTTTTTTCTATTTTTCTATTTTTTTGTTGCCAAACAAACTGCAACTAAAGGGAAGCTTTCGCTGTCAGTTGCCACACTCGCCACCATTTTTCTTAATGGAAATTTTCATGCGCTTGGCTTTTCTTTAGACAAATTAAGCAAATTTTTTTTTTCACACCTTTCCTATGAATAGCATCCCCTTTCATTGTCATCAGCATCATCTTCATCTTCGTCTACATCGTCTACATCCATTTGCCTTGAGTCGCTGCACTTTCGTTCATTGCACCCAAAATAAAAAAAAGTTGTTGGAAAAACTTTGCACCTAACATAAATCACATTTCAGCAACGCCCCACAGACAGACACGCCCAGTGTCCCTTAGTTGTGTGTGTATGTGTGTGTGTCGACTGCATTTGCATATTCCAATTTCACATTTAATCAATTTAACACACACACACACAGACAAAAACAACGCATCAAATGACGCGTCTTGGCTAAAATCGGGGCAAAAGGACTTTAAAAGGGTCCTGGATCCATTTCTTGTGCTTCCTTTTTTTCGCTGCACCTAGACAATTGCCCGTGTTGTTCTCTGGCTGTGGCAAGTGGCAAGTGGCAAGTGGCAGTGGCAGTGGCAGTGGCAGTGGCGTTGACTGCTTTTTTACATCATTTATCCTTGTTAATTTTTATTTAGCAAGCTCAAGGAAGAAATCACGACACGCTCTCTGCCCTTTCTCTCTCCTTCTCTTCCGTGTCTTGTTGCTGTTCGCATCCTTCTGCACATCCGGCTACCCTGGAGTGTATCCTGAGCAATTGAGCCGTAACCTGTGTTGACTTGTTTACGTGTTTACCTTGTACACTTTGCAGTTGCATAGATACTTTGTGGAGTCATTGTTGATGCGCTGATGTTGTTGCAACTGACTGGCAAGTGATTGACAACTCAAAGCGTACACAGGACAACGTTAAACTTGCCCCAGAAACATGCTGTAAAAGACACAAAAGAGAACGCAAGCATCTAACTTAAATTGTATTAACTTTTTTTGCTTCAACTTACTTGATTAAGATAGTGTCTTATCAATGGTTAAAATGTCATTTGCTAATGGGTTTAAAATGCAATTTAAGACTAATTCATGTGATTATATAACGATCTTTTGAATGAGGCCCATCTGCACTCATTTATCAAAAACAGGCAACGGCTTTTGGTTTGCTTTTGGCCAAGTTTCCAAGCCATTTGCCCTGCCCATGTCAACCCACCCACACACGGCTTACGCTTATCAATTGGAATTGGGCTCAGGGCCACAGTTGGCCCTAGACAAAATGCTGGCTAAAACAGGCAAAGAAAATAATATATATATATATAGATATAGATATAGAAAATCTAAAGCATTTAACTTGCAATGACAGCATACCTCTGCCCCTTCCCTCCTCGCTGCCACCACCAAGCAGGCAGCAGGCTAATGGTCAAAACTTATCGTCAAACTTAAATGGGATTTTATTATCGCAGCCAAAACTTCTTTTCATATGCCACGCAGAGACTCCACCACTAGAGAGCGACGACTGTAGAGGGGTGCGGGTAGTAGCTGAAACTGCAAAAAAAAAAAATTATATCATAAAAAAGTGGGCAAAGTCTGAGAATATATTTTTTTTTCACAAGTTTCTCAAGTGCCAATGCGCCGCGTGGGTGTGGCATATTACGAGTATTTTATAGCCAAGTTTATTATATTATTATGGCATAAAAGGGCAGTGTTGGGTTGATATAAACAAGCTATAAATATATATATGGTATATGTATATATATAAACCTGATCAATCCTAACTATATCTGCGATCGCTTTGAGCTCAGCAGCTGCTAAAGTTTGGCATGCAGCTGCTTTTATAACACTCGCAAATCGCCTTTAATTTTGATGAAGAAGTACTCCCTTACACGCCCTTTAACATATATATAATTTTAGACAATTTCTGATCTATGTTGGAAATTTCATTAAAATCGAACAATAAACAGTGAAAAGTTACTAAGGCAACATTTATGCTTTCACTTGGCAGCCCAAAGCAATTTATAATACTTTTTGCAGTCCTTGTTAAGGGTTACTTATAGTCGTGTATAACCATGGTTTAACATTGTTAATGTGCTGATTTATATAATAACCATAATTCTGAATATAATTATAATGCACTTCTTGTAATAATTCACATAGCTTTTTTTGTAAGTTTTTAGTTAGTTAGTTGGTGGCGTCTCCAAGCGTCTTGTAGAATGTTCTTTTGTCTAATGTGGGGCGCAACCTTCATAAATCTTTGTGGCATGCACTTGTCAAATTAACGTTATGCATTCGCTTTTAATTAACTCAAGTGTTGCTTAATTATCAAAATAACAATTGCAATAAAAAAGCTAAGAAAAAAATATATATAAATAAAACAGAAATAAAAAAACAAATCAAAAACATAAGAAAAAAAAATACGCATAACAAACGAGTTCACTCAATATAGTTGTTGCCACTTGCAGCAGCGGTTGCAACGAACCTCAACGTGTGACTCTGTGTTGCATCTTGTTTTATTTTTTGCTATTTTTATATTTATTTTTTTTCTTTCTGTTTTCAACTCATTTTAAAAGTTTTGGTTACGGTTTCGCTTCGACTGGCAATTAATGTCAATCACAGCATCACATACGCTCCCATAGAGAGCTGCAACCAAAAACACCAAATGTGAGATTTTATATATATTTTTTTTCTCTACTCTTTATACCCTATGTGCGTTTTAATAAGGCCTAAATTAGTTGGTAATATAATGTTATAATTAGCTATAGCAAAGCTATTCATAGCATTGTTACAATTCAGTTTTTAACAAGGGAAATAGTTTCGACTCTAATATATCACTTAAAGGGTTTCTACTAGTCGTATATACTCCATTTATGTAGAGTTGCTTTTGAGTTTTGATATATGCAATAGGGTTCTAGGAAAGGCATTCCATTAAAGTGGGTTGCATTAGTCAGAAATAAGACAAATTACCATCATACCTTTTAATGTCAAATCAATTAAGCAGGCAACAGCTCTGGCCCAAGTTATGAAGCTAATGTTGCGGTTTGTGGTCTAAGCATACAGTGGCTACTGTAAGTTAATGTACAAGCATACAAAGCTAAAAACTAACATTTCGCAATATATCAATTGAACAATAATTATGAGTGCTTATAAAGTGCCTAAGGCAAACCACAAGAAGCAGCAGACAATCAACGGCAATCAGGTTTTCGTCTGATAGTTCCGTTTATATGTAATACATATATATAAATACATATTATATAGCTCAATGTCTTGTACTATATTTTTTGAATTTTTCCCTTTTGTATATATTTTTCCATATATTAATCGGAATAGTTGACATATTTGTACTTATACCATATAAGTGTCTAGTTTATTTCTAGTTTGTTTGCATTAAGTATACGCCATGTGTGCATATTTTAGAGGCTTCTTCTTCTTCGTTGGAAAACAAAATAGTTTTTAGTAATAAACTAAACTTAGAATTCCATTGTTCTGCTTAAATCACAAATATATGTACACTTTGGCCTTATAATAAGTGTCCATACTTCACAGTGCCACTGTATGCTAGTTAAATTAGTTAATGAGCGCTGAGCCATCAAATAGGAGAAGACCAAAAAAACAACATAAAACAAAAAATATAACCTAAAACATTAGAGCAAAAAAAAAGCAAAAAATAATAAAAATAAATACAAAAAAAAATGCCAAAGACGCCACAATTTCAGTGAGTTGCAGCGAGTTTAAGGTGCGGATATTGTGGCCGTTGACTTTGAATGTACTCGTAAAGTGGCAACAAATTGCCAACAGCAACAAGCAACAATAACAACAAGCAACAAGCAACATATAAACACATTGAAAAACAGTCACAGAAATTTGTTTCTACAATTGTTGGCAACATTGAACTTTAAATGGTAGCAACAACTGTTATGCTGCCACATGTGATTGTTATGCTGATTCTGTGACTTTGATATTGCCCTGTTCTATGATGCTGATGATGATGACACAGTCACA
This sequence comes from Zygothrica quintamaculata, assembly GCA_037044455.1. Classification (NCBI taxonomy): domain Eukaryota; kingdom Metazoa; phylum Arthropoda; class Insecta; order Diptera; family Drosophilidae; genus Zygothrica; species Zygothrica quintamaculata. The sequence goes on from JBAMBS010001266.1 coordinate 37,032, forward strand.
GTCGCAGTCACAGTCACAGTCGCAGTCATACTATACATCATCTCTTTGGGTTGATTTAAATTCGATTTGTGATTTTGATTTGTGATTTCATAGCTGAATTTAATTAAAGTAAAACCCATACAACCGTTTAAGTATTTATGCATAAAGAACTGGCAAATGTCGAGTGCCGGCAGATACCTTGACACCCCGTTACCAAGTGGTGCTCCGGATGACCTTCACTTTTTGATAAATGATAGGCGTTTCGAATGCCAAAACGGCTAAGAAATTTTTGCTACAATTTCAATTAAACTCGACAAGAAAAAAAATACCAAAAAAACAGCAAAACAAATAGTAAAAAAATAGAGTAAAAAAAATGAGGCGACGCATATTTTTTATTTTTTAATACGCTTTGGTTGGCATTTTGTTAAGTGTTATGGCAATTATATAAAAATAGATTGAAGAAGTAAAGCAAAATATAAAAGAAAACAAGAAGTAAAGCAACAAGGTTTCATAAAAAAGTCGATTTGCTACAAAAGAACTGCATGACTTGCGGCAGTTAATAAAACCTGCGGCGAGTTCTCAATAAGTAAATGAAATCGAATGATTCCAGGCAGTAAGCATAGAAAAGGTCACACACAAGGCTTAAATCATTTTTTAAAATTGTAAAAAAAAAATTAAAATTGTATATATATTTAACTTACGCATTAAACGCATAAAAAAATTGTCTAGAAACATTGAACAATTAAATAACAATTTCTAAAAGTTTAATTATAAATGTACTAAAAATATGTAGACAGAGCGCATCTGCCAAATTGAAGGTTGATAATTGAAAGTTGTTTCAATTTGTCAAACTATTGATATATAAATATACCGGAAACTTTATTTCACTTTAAATATCTCGCCTTGTGGCAACATGCAGCATACAACATGCGTAGATTTATTACCATAATCGTTGCCTTTAGCATTCCATAAACAATGCGCAATGATTAACTATTTCGATAATTGTTAATAACAAATGCATAATACAAGTTGATTTTTCTATATTTTATTTATTGCACATTTTGTACAGACAAACTTGTTGTTTGTGTGTTTAGTGTTTGGTTGTTGTGTGTCTGTGTTTTTTTTTTTTGTGAGATTTCCTTAAAAATTCTGATTCAATAAGTGACAAAAAAACAAGGTTCCCACTGCGGGAACTATAATTTGCTTTTTGCTTTTGCCTGTGGCTGTTTGCAGTCACAGTTAGAACTTGTATAATTAACAAAAACAATTATAAAATAATAATTAAAAAAAACAAATAGAGAATTTATGTAAAAAAGTGTCATTTTTTTTGGTATAGCTAAAGTGTCAAAAGAAAAAGAAAAATTATTAAAAATTATTTTTTTATACTAAATATTAGATCATAAATGAAGTCATTTTCTATACTTGCTGCATATAAATTCTTCGTTTCTATTGTCATTCTACTGCAATTTTTACTTAGCTCATAGTTAAAACTTAAACTAAAACTTATATAAAATAATTGCACATTTGCCCATTTTTTGATTTTGTTTGGGATTTTGATTTGATATATATATATACGGCTTTAGCTCTGGTTTTCTGTTTTCTTGTTTTATTTTTGTTTTTAATGTTTTGCTCCGGTCTCAAAACTGACATCTGCATGGAAACCCGTATCGTCTGCATGATAAATCACGTTCTGTATGCGTCCATCTGGCAATAAAATATGATATTGACCGCGTGTCACACCATGCAGATCCCTATTTTGATTGTGGCCAAAATCGTTGCCGGTATGAAAATCACGTATACGATAACCAAAGGCATACTTTGAGGCGTACTGATGCAGCTGTAATGAAGAGCAGAGCAGGGGGGAGTATAACTTAAGTTATTTCAAATTGCAAATATAAAAAATATTGTATATATATGCGTGTATATATGTATTTGTGTGTAGGTGTATGTGTTTGCATATATTTTACATAGTAAGTCGATTGGTTGTGCTTGCGGTTCCATTGCCAAAGTTGACAATTCGTGCGTTTCGTGTATGCAAAATGCAATATGTATTAAGCGAGCTGTCGCCTACAGTGAATACACTGGCGACAACTGCAGTAACAAGAGTAAAAGCAACAGCAACAAGAACAACAACAACAGCAGCAGCAATACCTATCACAGCAATCATGCAATAAGTGTAGTATAAATTGCAAGCAAGCACAGTCGAAATTTCAATACTCTATTTATGAAAGCATTATTTGGTTTAGATATAAGTTTCAGCTTAACTAGTTGCTACTGTAAGTTGAAGTAAAGAACTTAATTAATACATGTTGCATTGTAGTTTTGTTAGGGTATTCGTAGTATGCATATACTCCTCGTACTTCCCTTTATATATAGAACAAAGACAATAGAGTTGCTGCCTGTGTGAGTGCGCGTTGATGGGGGCTTAAGATGTACTTCTGTGTGTGAGTGTATATCCAGGGATATGTGTGAGTTGTGCACTGATGCGTTGGTGTTGGTGTAGTGTTTTGGGCTCTGTTTGACTGTCACTCACATGGCGCTTTGTTATGCATGTGATTGTAAATTGTATTGAGGCAAGCGCGTGCGTAATGAAATTTGCAACAATATAGAAAACAGCGAATGCGCCGACAACACAACAGCAACCCCACCCCTCTCTTACCACATCTAGCTACAATGTTATTACATTCACTCACACTGCTGCCACACTTCTCACCCCTCTCTTCAATGTATATGGGTTTGTTTTTATATTTGTCATTCAGAATTTTGGTGTTGCCTTTTTATTGTAAGTATTTCACTGGTAAACATTTTAAGATGAAATAAAATATTTTCGCTATATATATAAGTGTATATATATGTATGTGTGCGTGCTTTATGTATATGCGTTTCCGTTTCCGCTCTTTCTAAAGCTTTGCACGACAATTGTCACAACTTTCGCTACATGTTTTGGGCTGCTTTTGTGGTTTTTATGGCCTAGGCAAAAATATATATATATATATATATATACTATGTATGCCTGTATGCTGTATATGTGTTTGTATGCGTGTGTGAAGGGGGGGGGGGTGTTCTTTAAGGGAGCAGCAGCTTTACAAAACTTTTTGATATGTTAATGAGTTGTAAATTAAGTTTAATTAAGTTACATTGTTGCTTTTCAGCATTTTTCTTGTCAACTGCGGCAAATGTACGCAAATCTCTGAATGCCCCATGCAAACTTTGCCGCGATTTACCAAATTTATGTGCTCTGTATGTATGTGTGTGAGTTGTAGTAGTATATGCTCAAGTTATTGTTGAGTGTTTCTACATTTTATTTCCATAACTCACACTGTTCAGAGTCTAAGCCCGATTGTTGTTATAACAGAGATTTTGTTGTATGTGAAAAGCGATTTAGAAATGTGCTCGTAAAACATGCTCAGAGTGTGTGGTAGCAGAAGAAATTTAAATATCTATATATGTATATAATATACTTTGAAATACTACAGTGAAAACTCAACTAAAGGACGCTTCCAAAAGGTGTACACTTTTCGCATTTTTCCTCTGCAATATGAATCAATATAAAGCAGATTGCTTCCTTTAGGCAAAACATGACGCCCAATGCTTGCTGTGTTTCTAAGCGAGTTTTTACTGTATTATACAGAAATTGATTTCCGCATAAACATTTTCACTGTAATACTTGAAATAGTTGCTAAAAATAACTCTAATGGTTAGTTGATTAAGGCGCAAGGCATTTCTTTATCCTTTCATTTGCAAGGATTAACATTTTACTTGTATTTCATACAAGTTTCTCCTGCACTTTCCCCCCCCCCCCTCTCTCTCTCTCTCTCTCGCTCTGTTGCCTATCAGTTTTTCTTTGTTAAGCCGCAAGCGCATTAATTATAATTAAGAAATTCTATGCTTCAGCAATTTGCCAACATTTGCACTTAAATTTTTATCGTGCTTTGCTTTTAATGAAATGCAAAAAATATTTCCACAGCGACGCGCATTGTTATTGCAGCACTTGCAGGACCTTAAGCAGGAACAGACCCGGGCAGAGGACGAGGCGACAGTCCTTCATTAACAGCGCGGCAAAATGTTAATAGATTTTTGACGTGCAAAGCAGCTCGTTTAACCACGTTGCATAGGTTTTTTTTTTTTTAAAAAAAATGAACTACATAAATTACAACACCGACTAGCAAATACTCTAAGCTCAGTTGCGCCTAGTTGTAAGTAACAGTATTTTATCTTTTGTATGCTATAAGCTACAGCATTTAACTGCAAGCTGCATTAGCTGTCTTCTAACTTAACTGCTCCTCTTATTTTTACATCATTTAAAGTATATCCTTTTTATAAAGGATACAGTATATATGCTTTTATAGCGGGCAGCCAGTAAACCGCATTGCCAGCAAATATGCAAATTTTTCTTTGATTTTTCTTTCCTTTCGTTTTTTATTTTCTGGTCAGACAAGCAATTTATTACGAGTTTCTGCAGTCGGAGAATTTCATTACAAATTTAATTTGATTAAATGAACATAATTACAATGCAGATGAAACATGACGAGGAGGAACTGGTCAAGCATTCTGATGCGAGGAATCAGTAATATATCTTGACTCATGGCCGATTCATAGTTTAAGGTTTGCCTTTCCAATTTCAATGGGTAGACAGTATGCGACGGCGAGGTGTGGGGAGGAAAGGGGTTGTGCAATGTGCAAGGTGACAGGCGATCAAATCACATCACGTGCCATATTGAACAAGGCGCATACATATACATTAAAATATACATATATCTATATCTATTTTTTCTGTTGTTGTGCCAACTGTAAATAAGGATACGTTTGATTATGTCAGTCGCCAACAACAAGGATGACATTGCAATTTTTCTTGACTGTAAATTGACTTGCCATTAGATTGCCAGACAAGCAGTTGTAGAGATACTTCGTATAGAGCAATGTCAATGTCAACAGGACAACAGGATACTAAGCACAAACCAGACATTTTCCTGGCTTAAGAAAAATATGACAAACAGTTGGTATACCATTCGTATATATATATATATATATATATGTTTGTGTATATATATAGCAGAAGTTATAGAAAATTGGCTCACTAAGCTAGTTGGACTTTTGGACAACACATTTTGCATTTAACACGTTCCTTCAAAAGTGCCAGCGAATTGTGAGCCGAGTCGAGTGCAAAATGCAATTTGAGGCCATAATACGTGAGTTCGTTTAGTTTTGGCTCACTCGGTGTGGGTGAATTTCCGTCTTAAAGTTAAGGCAACTGAACACACAGTGGTATAGTTATCAATTTTATATACTTATGTATATGAATCTTACTGCAGGCTATACAATTCATACCATAAAAATCCTTTTTGTCCTTTAAAATTTGCAGAAATTTCATTAAAATCTGATTAGAAGTAGTCAATGCAACTAATAATTCCATTTATATTTACCATAAGCTAAGATTAAAACGTTTTGGCCCACAGTTATCTGGTTTACTTGGGCCAGCCTAAAAGTATGCTTTGGAAATTGCAAATTGTCATGCCAAGCAGCTTTTGGTTGCATGCGCGCACAGCTCTAAAGTTTTTTGCCCCTCCATTTTTTTTTTGTTTTCTTGTTTGAAAGCAATATGCAGTTAACTTATAGCTCTGACCCGTACCTCCAATTTCCTCTTGCCAATTTCCAGTTGCTGCCAGCTTATAGCGTTGTCTAGAGCATTTTTTTTCGTAACTGGACGCGCTTTTCGCACTTGTTTCTAGTTGTTTTTTTTTTTAAACTATTTTTCTCTGTTGGCAATTTTCACTTTGAGCGCGTTTTGTATTGCCAACACTTTGAGTAGGGTGTAAGCCAAACACATTTCTATTTGCCAAGTGGGCGTGGCATTGTAATGCCTTTGACGCACTGAAAATTATATGCCACTTGGACGCGCTTTTGCGTTTTATTTCTTTTTCTGATTTGCATATAATCAGCATTGTTGTTGATTTTCATTATGCGCTCTGGATTTGAGTTTCCGTAACAGGATAATGCTTTACTGCTAACTCTCTCTGTTCCAGTCTTGCTCAGCTGCTGTCTCTCCCTTGCGTCTGTCCACTTGTTGTAGCCTTTGTGTGTCTCATTATAAACGCTTGGCTTTTGTTTTGCTTGCGGCTTTTGTTGCTTATTCCTTTCCCCGCTACAACTAATCTTCTCTAACTTGTTACTTTGTTTCGGTGGTGTTTTGTGGTTAACTCTTTGACTTTTACCCTGAACATTAACACAACTCTCTCTCTATCTCTCTCATCATTAGGCCATATAAATTAGCTTGTAACTATATGATTTATTTTGATTATCGTTTAATTGAATTTGTTGTTATTTTCTTGACAAATTTTACTGTTTCAGAAGTTTTGCGGTTTTTCCCTCATTTTCCACTGAAAAGCTTAAACAATTTAAAGTCCTTTTTGATTGAGGCATAAAGACGTTGTGAAAAGGATAAGTTTTTATAGAATCGTTAAGTAAAGTGAAGTTAACTCTAACATGGATTAAAGAAATCCTCAACCAATTTTAAAGAAGGTTTCAAATGGAAGCAAAATAAAGTCTAAGTTAAGCTGGCCATATTGTATTTAAGCCTAGTATCTTGACCAGTTATTGGCAAGGTTATAGTTCTATGTTTGTACTCTATGCAAGCTATTTCATTGTTTTAGTTTAAATTGGGCAAATTTGTAGACTAAATCCTTCTGAGCAGAAGCTTGTAATGGTAATCCTTGTTGGTAACTAACGTAATATCTATGGCAACCTCAGTGCTTCTTTTATTATTCACACAATTCGTTTAAGCGCTGGAAAACACCTCGCAAAACCAAAATACCAAATACCAAAACCCAAAAAACCTCAAGGGGCAGCTTGGTAGTATGAGCACTGAATGAGGCACATTGTGCTAGTGGTATGTGGCAAGTATGAGGTGGCAGGTGAGGTAGAGTAGACTGAAGTAAAGTGAAGGTGCACACAACCAAGCTGCATGCTCATTTAAAATTGAACAAGTGTTGGCTTGGTCACACTCAACAACAACAATAGCAACAACAGCAACACACACAGCTCACACACTTACACACACACACACACATAGAGTGTAGCCAAATCGCATTTAAATGGAAATAAATGTTGTGTCCAAACAATTTACAAAAACCAATTTTACAATGTAATGCGTTCAGAGTTGGCGAAATCAGCTCTTGCTTGTTTGCCCACATGTTTGTGTGTGTGTGTGTGTGAGTGTATGCCTGGCCAGAACGTGTTCAACAGCAGGCAATGAATGTCCTGACATACAGTTCTATTGCTCGTTTTACAACCAAACTCTGCTACACAGCCCAATAGCACAGCTGCCACACGGCAACCATTGACACAATTGCCGGCAACGTCACAGTCAAAAAGTTTTGCACGCAATTATGAGCCTGGGCGATGATTAGAGTTTCAGCTTCAGCATCAGCAACAGCAACAGCAACAGCTTCAGCTTTCAGTTCCAGCAAAAGCAGCATCAGCAGCAGCTTCCTGCATACAACATCAACAATTTCTGTTGTATAATTTGCATCTAAGTTAAAAATGTTGCATGCACATTTGCTGCGAGGCAGCGCGACAAGTGGCAAAAATTTTAAATGCATATTACCAAAAAGTGTTTAACCCCCCTCCCCCTGCTGCCTTGTCTCCTACAAACTAGCAAAACCCGCACAGTTTTTATGGCTCGCTTGTTAGCAATTTTTTGGTCAGAGTTATGAGAAAAATGAGCAGTTGTAGCTTAGAGATTGAGTTGGTCTGCCAGTGCGAGTGGTTAGAGGAGAGTGGGGGAGGGAGGCGAATGAGTTCGCATCTCTAACCAAAATTGAGTTATCAGTTTGTTGGCTTTAGCAGCAATGTGCTTTGGCTGATTGCGTGACAGCAGCTGCTGCAGACCACAAAAAAAAAAGAAAAGCTGGAAAAAAATGTTAGAAAAAAAGGGGAAACAAAATTTCGTCCTGGCAAAGGATATGATAGAAGAGCAGGAAAAATGTCAAACTACGTGATTTTTATGCGAATGTGACTGTCAATACCTAGAATGAAACATGAGCAGAAACAGGAGAGCGGGCTTCAGCGGGGGAGTATGGTATAATTTTCTCTGCTTCTTCTAATATATAAGTTCTGCATTCGTTTTTTTTTTTTTTTTTTTTTGGGTCCATTCTCAGCTCTCAAAATATTAGTCTAAAGTTGAGAGCTGGGTTTCAGCTGTGGTTTATTATGTGGCAGCGATTGAAGTGAAGCTAATTTAATGTCAATGTTGGGTTTTCCTTGACTTTCTGCTGACTTCGCAGCAAGGACCTCTTTTTTTCTTGCTCCTTTCTGCATTTTGCATGCTCGTTGGCACTTCTTAACTTCTTCTGTAAGTAATGTTGCCATATCAATTTTTTATATATAACTAGACTTTAATATATATATATATGTATATCCTTGTTATCAGCTCTATCAATTGCAAAAGGAAAATTCAGTTTTACTGACATCTTTAAGCGAGTTCCCTTACTACAATGCACATTAGCGACATATGTTGGCAGATTTGTGCCCAAAAACCTTTCACCTACTTACAACCCAAAACGAAAGGATCTCATAAAGTAGCTCAACCCCCTCCCCCCTCTTTCGCCTCTCTCCCTTCCTGTCTATTATGTTATGTTATGGTCCCAAGCTGAAACCTTTTGTCGAGTGCTTTTCAATGCCAAATACTAAACTTAGCAATGCACATATGTTTCCCATGGCAAGCTCCATTAAATAAAAGTTATGTACCCAAAATCAAGCACACACACACACACGCACTCTCACACACACATATAGCTTGTCAAGCTCTTTTCAACACTTGCACAAATATGTTGTAGAAAAGAGAAAGAGAGAGAAAAAAAAGTACTAGAATAACAGCAAAAGGGTTGAAATAAAAATGGAATTAAAATATGTGAGTTAGCCCCTGGAAAATATTGCACCTGCAGCTGGTTACATTGAACAGGCTTAAGCACACACATACACACACCAACACACACACACTGAGAGGCCATTACCAACCATTTCGACCACAATAAAATGACAAATGCCCCAAAAATCAGACCATGTTCGGACACATTGCCGTCTAGCTGGCTTCAACCATACTCCATACTCCTAAGAGCTCTCAGAGAGATTCAAACCAACAGCTTCCGTCTCCCATTTTATGTGGCAGCTGCTGTCAAACAAGTCCCATGACGAGCATTGCAACGGCATGTCTACAGCGTTGCAGAGCGCATGGCATGGGAAGAGGCAAAGGGGCAGCGAAACAGAGCGTTAACCAGCCCAAACTTGAGCCTAACAAGTGTCGTTTGCCTGTCACTGTTGGACAGACGAACAGACAGACAGCCAGCAGGCAACAGGAACCAGAAACAGGGCAACGTTCAGCTTCCCTTCATGCTTAACCAGGAGTCGTTTGCGGGTCCAGTTTTACAACCAACAGACGAGTATGGTACATGGTGGCTAAGCCCAACGTTGACGACAACAGGGACAAGGCCTAAAGCCTATTAAAAATCATGCTAAACGGCAGTAAAACAATGTACATGCATATGTATGTATGTATGTGTGTGTGTAAGTATCGGTCGGTATACTGTAGTATTGTGTGTGTGTGAGTTTGTGTGAACTGTCTGCTCACTTAGCCCACTGCTTTTGTTATGCTATAACTGACTATAGAGGGTAATAGACAAAGAAAGAGAGAGAACAATACACAGTGAGAGAGGGAGGGAGTGAAAGGGCATGTTTACTGGATGCTGCACTTTTTGCACCATTTTAATGCACATTAACAGGCAAGTTATGGCCAAGTTATGCCGCATGCTTTGAGCCAATAAATAGAATTTAATCAGCTTTTCCAATTGGCAATTGAAAATCAAATAAAAAGGACGCGCAAAATACCAACAAGTTTTGTTGATTGGCTCGAAAACAATTTTAAGTCGATTTGCAACAAGAACCAAAGCAACTGACAGTTGCAACAAGCTGTTGTTGTTGTTGTTGTTATTGTTGCAGTTGCACTTTTGCCTGTTTATGGCATGTTGTCAACAGCGTCGCCAACTTTTTATTTTTTGCCTGATTGCTGCTGCTCCTAGAGCTGCGCCTGCTTCTGTTTGTCCCCCTCCTCCTTCTAGTTTCTTCTGAACTGCACAAATTGTCAATAGCATCTGACTGGAAAGTTGCTCCGTCGAAACTCAATTGCAGACTTAGAGTCATGATAGTTTTTATACCCTTGATAATTATCCTATTAAAAAATATTTCTTTTGTTATTTTCTTTAACCTGAACTCAAGGTGTTTGTGTCAGGTTTTCCCGCACAACAAGAATAAAGTATTGATTGGATTTGATTATATATATTGTCTATATATATCAGCAATTGATATACTATAGTTCATCTGTGCTTTGAATTCAAAATTGAAGTAAAAAGATGCAAAAGACGTCATAGAGTTGCAACCTTGTTAACGAAATGGTTTTAGGTGGGCTTCAAATTTTCTCTTAATATTTTATATAATTTTAATTAAATACATTTTTTAATATATTTGCATAAAAAGTTAGTTAAGATATGCCAAATATTAAAAGAATTGAAATTGTTATTAATGAAATTATTTGTTAATAAACTTTTCGTTTAAAATTTATTTTCATTGACATAACTTTGATTTAGCTTTCACTTTGTCGTTTTTTTTTCCAATGTTAGAAAATGTTGAAATATTTTTTGCAATTTTTTGAATTTTAAAATTTTTGTTTTTTAATCATGTACTCCTTGAATTTGGGCAACTGTTTTGTCATTCCCATTTGGGATATTTTCTCAATTGTATTTTGGTTGCAGCCCAAAACAGACCTCAGATTTTCTTAACAAAAATTATAAAAAAAATCAAATTAGTTTGTGAAAATTTTTTTAAATAACAAACATTTTTAAAGTTTTTATTTAAAAAAAAAATCATATTGTGTACCACTTACAAATTGTTTACCGATAATTGTCTAAATTCGAAATCCTTGGTTTAACATAATTACACGTATATAAATTTTTTTCCTCAATATGAAGCATATGCGCCGCTGTACAGTCCGTAGTATCCTTCAAGTTCGTAGTGTTATACGTTCGGAGTGCGTTCGTTTTGCTGGTTCAAGTGAAGCTACTGGGGGTAAGGGTCTGGTTGTCGGTATTTATCAGAAGGAGGGTGATAAGGAGCCAAAGTTTACGCCAACTGGTGAAGTGCTTAATGACCGCACCGGTGGAAAACTCAGACAGCTTGTATGCGAGACAAAAGTCGAAGGACGTTTGGGACGTGGTCGTGTTTTTAATAATATAGACCCAGACTTTTCCTCAGTGGCAGTTGTGGGAGTTGGTATTGAAGGTATCGGTTTCAATGAACTAGAAATGCTTGATGAAGGTATGGAAAATGTAAGAGTTGCTGCTGGTGTCGGCGCTAGATCTCTACAGCAACAAGGATGTGTATCGGTTGCCATCGATGGAATGGATTATGCTGAACAGGCAGCTGAAGGCTCTGCACTAGCAGTATGGAAATTTTCTGACAATTTAGCGAAAAAAAATCGTCCTCATATACCAAAACTTGATTTATATGGTTCAAGTGACATGGATGGCTGGACGCGGGGTATCTTTAAAGCTGAATCACAGAATTTGGCCCGACGTTTATCCGATGCTCCAGCTAATTGCATGACACCAACGATGTTCGCGCAGGCCACAGTTGATGCATTGTGTCCTTGTGGAATCACTGTTGAGGTACGCACAATGGATTGGATCGAAATGCAACGTATGCACGCATTTCTAATGATCGCCAAAGGAAGTTGCGAGCCTCCCGTGCTATTAGAGATTAGCTATTGTGGAACTGCGCCCGAGGATAAACCAATCTTGTTTATAGGCAAGGGTGTTACATTCAATTCGGGTGGCATAAATCTAAGGCCATGCGAAGGTATGGATGAATATCGTGGAAGCATGTCTGCCGCTGCTGCAACAATTGGTATGATGAGGTGCATTGCAGCGCTATCCCTTCCAATAAACGTTACATGCGTCATTCCACTCTGTGAAAATATGCCATCTGGCATGTCAGTTAAACCCGGGGATGTTGTTACATTGCTGAATTCCAAATCGATGGCAATACGAGATGTTGATAAAGCTGGCGTTGTAGTTATGGCTGATCCATTGATTTATGGTCAAACGACATACAAGCCACGTTTAGTAGTTGATGTTTGCGCGTTGGGTGTCGGTGTTAAAAACGCCTACGGCGGTGGGGCTACTGGTATTTTCTCTAATTCACATTACATTTGGAAGCAATTTCAAAAAGCCGGCTCATTAACTGGCGATCGTCTCTGGCGTATGCCGTTATGGAACTATTATACAAAACAGGTTACCGATGAAACTGGCTATGACCTCAGCAACGATGGACGTGGCGAAGCAAGCTCCTGTCTGGCTGCAGCCATTCTTCATGAGCTTGTACCTTGTGCGGATTGGGCCCATTTGGACACACGTGGCACCAGTATGTTATCAACATACGGCATTGTGCCATATTTAACTGCCAGCTACATGACTGGAAGGCCGACACGAAGTCTGGTACAATTTGTTTACCAGATGGCTTGCCCGGAGGTTAAGTAACAAGGAATTTTGTATTTATTGTAGTTAATATTGATAGTCGTTCATTAGTGATATGGTAAAATAAAATCTGAGCCTTCATGTAGCTGATGATTTTTACCATCGGATGTTTTGGATGTCATATAAATTGCTATAAATATAAATTTCCTTATATTTCTATGGTTAATCATTGCTTTTCTTTTCTAGAATCTACTACCTCTCACACTTGTTCACTTTTCTTGCCACAATATGTAGCAAAACAATATTCAATATATATATATATATACTTATATATATGTATATATTCAATTTTTCTAGTTTAGTCCGTCCGTTTGTCCACAACGAAAAAAAACTAAAATAAATGCAAGTTGACGTCGCCTTCAACTTCGTGCTACAAACATGGGAAAACTTTTGCTTGGTTAAAAGAGGAATTTTAATTTCGCTCAGACGACACAAAAAAAAAACGTAGAAAAGCAACTTAAAAGAAATATATATGTACTTTATATATACTTTATATATATAAGTGTAGAATCCACGCAAGTTGCCGCCTTCAGATGCAATCAAGTGCAAGTGAAGGCGTGGCTCTTTCTAAAAAATTTGCTAAAAACGTTTCAAGTGTTGTGAGCAGATCCAAAGGGACAAAAGTACACAAACAAATGTACACACATACACATACACATGCATACATTTACTCAGTTTTTTTTTTTGTTGTATATATGTATATATATCTTTAGCTATTTCGTTCGATTTATCTGACGGGACAGACAAAGCCACAATCTGCAGTCTGTAGTCTGCAGTCTAAAGTCTACTTTCAGGCGCATTGTAATGAATGAAGAAGTCGTTTGCATTGCTTTGTACTACCCTGTCTATGTTTTCAGGTAGCAGACGGTAACAGGTTGTGATTTGGTTAGTGACTCAAACTGTAGACTTGTCTGTGTGTGTGTGTGGGCAGGTGACGGTGGGAGCTCTGTGCAGCTAAGGGGCGCTGGGGAGCTGAGACCTGGCTAACGACATTGAAAATGCTTGTCGAACTTGAAAATTATTCGATTAAGTGCATTACCGGCGAGACATGGATCGGCAATCAAACTGAATTGCACACACAATCCCAATCCCAATCTCAATCCCAATCCCAATCCCAGTCTGAAGTTGCAACCCAAAACTCATCTTTACATTGGCATTGAGTATCCCTTAACGTACTTGGGGCTTAGTCATAGAATGGGTTAAGCTGCAGGCGTTTCATTGTTGTAACTGCGACATTGTTGTGTCTGGGGAGTTATTGCTTGCTTGCTGCTTGTGTGTGTATGTGTGTGTGTTTAGCTCGCTTTATTTATGTTGATTGTGTTTTTGCCTATGTCAATCAATGGAGCACACTTTTAGGCGCGTTAAGCCTTTGTGTTGTGCCCGAAGGTATAATTTAATTGAATGCATTGTCATTGACAGCACTCTGCATAAGTTGTTAATGTAATGCAATAACTTTATATGGAAAGCCAATAATAATAATAATCAATGTAACTTAAATCTATGGAAAACCCCTTTAAATATGCTTTAGTTTTTTTATTAAACTTACCGAATTGTCGTCATTGTGACTATGCACAAAGTGCAAGCCATTTCCAGTCTTGTCGCCCTCCAGCTGAGCTGGCAGTGATGTAGCAACCAGCTTGTGTTGATGTTGTATAGGTGCTGGATGCTGCACAATATGATCAAGTGTGGTCAATGGTTGCTCATCACGCACACCCTCATAGCCATGTGAGAGTCCATGGCCGGGTGTGAAATTTATAAAGGAGCTGGGTGTGGGCACTTTGGTAGCCAAAGCTGGCAACTCCTTGACATCATTGTTGCCTGGTTCCACAATGGGCACATATTGCTTCGTCTTGGCCATGCCAATTAGGCGTCCAGGCTGCACGCCCAGTGAGCCGTGTTCCGTTTTAATGGGCAGTGGTGCTGGTGCTGGCTGCTCATGCTGTGATGGATGAAAGAGTATGGGTGCAGTGCTGTCCTGTGGACGATCCTGGATCTGTGCTATGAACAGCTGCTTGGGCTGACGCTGCAGTTTGTTTTGTAGCAAATAGGTTAAGTCGTGGATTTGATCATCGGATGTCTTGCCAATTAGTGTGGACAGCTCCTGATACTCTGGCAGCTGTTTGTATGGCTCGCTGAGTGGTTCCGGTGGTGCGTGATACTCAATCTTGATCAGTGGTGCCTGGGTGGGATTTGATTCCGATTGTATCTCATACTTGTATTGCTCTAGGGGTCGCTCATAGATGGGTACATGCACCACTTCTGTTTGCAGTGGATCCGGTTTCGATGGTCGAAATTGTGGCACAATGAACGATGTGGTTGGTGGTGCAGGCGGTGCCTTTGCCACTGTTGTATCAGGCACACTCAGATCCGCCGTATAAGTATGATGCACCTCCTCAGCTATAGCTGGCACCGCTGCCGTCTCCTGCACCACAATAGGTTTGGCAATCGTGGGCTGAGCAGCATAAACCTTGGTAAAGCTGGGCTTATAGACATAACGCAGCTGCTCCACGACAGGAACAGGCTGTATATGCACATGGACGGGCTCAGTAGGCTTGGCAGTCAAGTATTTGACATAGGTAGCTGGCTTGGAGCTATACAAACTGGGCTTGGTCTTGAAGTGCTCATAGTCACTCTTTTGGGCAGGCAAATACTTCACAAAGGCCTTGCCTCCGTTACCATCCTTGATAAGGTGTGAGATAACCTTTTGCACCTCATGGGGTAGCGCACTCAGTGATTTCTTTGACTTTGTATAGGAGCTACCAGGTGCCTCCTTGTAGACATACATACGTTTCGTCTCTGCAACAGTCTCTCCGGAGAGTACAGTGTTGTCATCATCGCTGTTGCCAGCAGTTATTTGGCTTTGATTGGCTAATTTTGGAGACTCCGTTTCCAAAGTCAGCAGTCCAGGATTGGACAACTGTTTGCTGGTACGTTGCAGGGATGTAGGCAAGAATTCCTTTGCATCGGATAACTCAAATTTAAACATTTGTGGCGGAGCAGAGCGCTTCGAGCGTTTTGTTTTACGTATACGTAATGTGAAGGGCTTTCTAGTAGCTTGGGTCTGGAATTTAGTGGTAGCTGTGGACTTGGCATCTAATGCATCACGTTGCACACGTTTTGGGTCTTTCTGTATATCTAGGGCTCTGCCTCTTTTGATTAGCTGTGCAGTGAGCTCATCCGGTTCCTTTGCATCGCTTGCCTCAAAGGGTATCATACGCACCTTGAAATCTGCAGGTTGGCGATGCACTGCGGATCTTCTCGAACGTCGCTGCTTACGTGTAGCTTTACTGCTGGCTGTGCTGCTTTCTATGGTCTTCTCAGTGCTATTTGGGGCAGCCTCCGACTTCAGTGATCTTTGCTCATGTTGACGCAAAATTTGCTTCAATTCCGCACTGGGTTCCACTGCATCACTGAGCTCAAAACGCAATATGCGTGGTACACTGGGCAGTTCACGTTGCTCTCTTTTGGGGCGTGCATGTGGTACCAAGGAGGCATCCTTTACTTGCTCATTGTGTTTGTTGAAAGCATCCAAGTAGCTGTCCTCAGTGGGATTATCAATGTGTCGCATGCTGCGTGAGCTGCGCTGATCAAAATAACGTTGCATGTCCTTGAAATAGAATCGATAGGGAATGTGCTTAACATGTCCTTAAGGAATGTAGGGTTAATGACGTACCTCATAGCTAGCAAATGTATCCAGTGTAGGCAATCTATGCCAGGTGTCTGTGGCATGACTGTTGCTTCCGTTGAAGACGCACATTAGCAGCAGCTGCGAATGAAGAAATGAAATTAGAGAGTTGTTAAAATAGTTTGACCAATTGAACTGGCCAATTGAAATGATGAAATTAAGCATCTTTGTTTATATTTCTTCTTCTTTATCTTCTTCTTCAATATGAAATTTTATGTTGGAGAAAAATATTTATATATATATATATTAAATCGCTTCGTCCATAAATAAAGCAATAAGCTGTCCACCTGCGCCTGCTCTTTGCAACTTTCACTTTTAACCGGCTAACTGAACTGGCCAAAAGCACAAGCCACATTTGGACGGAAACTGCTGCAACTTTTGCAACTACCACTGCTATACGACACTCGACACTCCACACTGGATTCTCAGTATGCATCCACCAAAAAAAAAAATCACAAAAAACTCGTTGCGCACGCGCTGCATCGGTTGACCGCTTAGCGATCCATTTGCTCCACGGGGTCTCCAGCAGGCTACGCCTGAGTCTATGTTTCTCTGTCTGTCTCCTTGTCTGTTAGTTTGTCTCTTTGTCTGTCTGTTAGTCTGCTAGTCTGTACATGTATGTTGAAGTCCACTTTCACGTCAACAACAGTTGAACTTGTTGCTTGACTTTACATTTATGGTCATTAAACTTATTGGCCAGTCTGCGAATACCAAGCAACAACTGCAATTGGTCATCATTACATTGGCTTGGCTAACTCTCTGTTTACGTAATGCCAATTATGGTATTCAACTTGTCTCTGCTTATGCAATCTCGGCCAAGTATTTAGTTGGAGAGTCTTCATTTAATGAGCGTAACTAAATGATAAACAAGTTTTGAGTTATTTCAAAGATTTAAGGATCTCTACTATAACTTAAACTATAACTTAAAATTCCAAACAAAAAGCCTGTTTAAGCTTAAAACTTTACAATATATTTATTCGCTTTACCAAGGCTAAAAAACAACGTTAAAAATTGGTTTTTTTTATAAATATATAAAACAAGGTTTAAACTATTTTTGGTAGTAGGGTTTTGTAAGAGCCTTAATCCTTTAAGCTTTCGCACTATATTATGGTAGCATGGATGACAGCATATCACGTGATTGAATCCTATGGCTCTATATATACACACACACACACACACACCCCGTTAAGGCTTATCCTGTACTGTCAATGGCCATTTAACTAAGCCAAGCGTTCCCAAGTCCAAATGAACTGTCAATGGTCGTTAAAAATGCAACCGCGTAAACATTTAACGGCCGTTAAAACTGCGCCTGAGTGAATTTTTATGAACCTCACAACCAACGCTATACCTGTGCCACGCCCACATACTATACCATATACCACATACCCTTGCCCTAACACTTATAGGTTCTTCACTAATGCGTCTAACCTGGTTGCCAAGTTGTTGCTCACTCGCCGTTGCTGTTGCTGTTGATGCTGCTGTTGTGCTGCACTTGTTATCCTTGCAGCTGCTGTGTTTGTGTTAGTGTTAGTGACTCAGCCTCAATATCCTACACTGACACTTTACTATATAAAATTTTATGTGCTTTCTATTTAACACTCTGTTGGATGTAGAACGTTCTCTCCTCTCTCTCTCTCTCTGTCGCCCTTTAGCTACTCCTCTTTGCCTCAGCTGGAAATGTCTTTTCATTTCATTTGGGCGACGCGTGAACCATTTTAAAATTCAATAGAAAACTACAATAAAAAGCACAACTAACAAAGCTGCAGATAGAGTATGCTTAAGACGCAGATACCCTGTAAATATTAGAATTAATTTAGAGTAAATTAAAGGCAATATTTATTATAACTAATGGAATATGTCACAGGGACCTCAGCTGCCTCTTATATATTCGTACAGAAGTCTTTTGAAATTGCTTAAAATAAGACTAGAATATCGTCATACCCTATACTATTTATCATTTATCTGCTTGTTCCTTACATACTCTTTATTTTTGTTGCTCATGTTGTTGTTGTTGTGCTGCTTTATTATCGCTTTAAAAGCGCTGCAAAAACTAGTTAACAATTTTTTTACGAGCTCAAGGAGCGTCTAAGGATTGTCGCCGTTCTTGGCCCTAAAGTTGTTGCTTTTAACCGATTTAGTGTTGCCTTTAAAATGCTTTGGCAAAATTGTATTTTGTAGCATTTCCAAACAGTTACTCATTTTAAATAAATTAAATTAATTTTTTTAAGTATTTCGAAGTATAATCTATCAAAAAGATAAACCACATTCGATTCCATTCTATCCTTTCTACTTTGGCTCCAATCAATATCATTTAAGCCCAGTTAAGTTACTGTTCTTTATAGAAATCTGCTGCATATTGTTACCACATTTATTTCTCTTTAATAGATTTTAACCAACATTTTCTTCCCTTTTTTGTGCAAGTTATTGGCCATTGAATTGTTTTCTGTTTCTTTTGCGTTTTTAGTTAGCAACCACAAAGCGCGGCCTGTGCGATTTCATTAACTTGTTGTTTTAACTGTTTTTATTGTCTCTATTCGACTTGCAAATTGTTAGTTGTTTTTACTGTTGCTGTTGCCGTTGCTGTTGCCAACAAGGCGGAAAAACGTTGCAAGACCATGAAAGAAATTGGTTGAGAAGGCAAAACTTGGCTAATTGTTGTTGTTGCTTTGTATGTGAGCCAACAGCAGTAGCAGTGAAATTGTATAGCAAGGCGTAGTGGTGTGGGTGTTTTTGGGCCAATATAAACGTGCTCTGCTGTTGACCCGCCTGCACTTAGAACCAGTTTATGTTGCTTCCTTTACACTCTGGCCTTCTTTCTATATTTGTATTGCTGCAGAGAACCCAAAAACCAAAGTCAAGTTCAATGCATATAAAAGGCTGTTAAAAGAGAAGGAAGAGACGGGGGAGAGCGAGTAAGAGTAGTTAGTGGTGGAGTAGGTGGCAGTTCCTGCATAGTGCAGGAGGTGCCATAAGGAAATGCTTGTGAGAAAATTCAGTTCAAAAGAAATGTGAAAATTGCCGCAAAAGTTTTTTTTTATTCATTTAAATTGCAAATTTCCAGTTTCGATTGCAATTGGCAAATGTTTTTCTTTTTGCACTCTCTCTCTCTCTCTCTATCTTTCTGTCTCTCTCTTTCTGCCACTTTTTCTCCTTTGGATTTGAAACGTCTGCGGTTGGATAACCATAAACATTTTTATGATATGAGGCGGAGGAGGGAAAGGCGGCCATTAGAGGTCATAAAAGCCATGGCATGCCAGGAGTGAGCACTCTGAACATGCGAAACTTGCGTAAGAGAGTCGAAACGAATGAATCAAATGAATTGAATGAAATGAATGAAATGGAAAATATTTGTAAAAAAGTAAAAAAAAATAAAAATTTTCTGTATGATTTAATCGTTCGGTAATTAAATGATTGCAGCAACTCAGCAACTAATGCAAAAGTATTTGTTTTCCGGCTAATTGAAGTTCAAGTGCCAGCTAATTGTATAGCTGCAATTTCAATTTCAAATAGCAAGCACGTGGCATGAAGTATGTGGCATGAGGTGTAGGTGTAAGGTATAAAACATATCAAGCGAAGTTCCGTGTAGGTGTATAAAATTTCAATAAATTATACAGAATGCCCAGACATATGGAACGTCAGTTTCCTGTGGCATGAACGGACGGACCCCTTAACGAATGCATAAGAGAGAGAATTTGAGTAAAAACAAAAGAAAAAAAAGCAGAAAAATCAGAAAAATTGTTGGAAAAAGTTACGAGGCGGAAAAGCGCATCACCTGCATATTGTTTTTCTTCTCAAGCGTTTGGACATTTAATGAAAAATTTTTTGACAGAAGATTTTTCAGTTGCTTGTCATTTTCACGCCTCAATCGCTGTTGCCACAACAGTTGTTGCATTCAACCAATCAGTCGTTCAACATCATTTATGCATATTATAAGATCTGTTGACCCTTTTTCCAAACTTACCAACCATAGTATAAGGCCTTGGCCATGGCCAACCATTGCAGTTAAATTTCGCATATCTTTGCTCGCGTTTTGCGCGCGACTTTTGTCGCTTCGTTTCGTTCGCAACGGTCGGAAGGAAGTGCGACAATTGAGGCGTCAAGTTGAACGTTCAACAATGTGGCAGCTTAATTTGCAACGTTGTTATTGTTATTGTTATTGTACTGTTGTTGTTATTATTGTTGTGGCTGCTCTGTCTTTCTGATAGGTTACTTTTATATGCAAATTTTAATTAGCTTTTTAAGGCAAGTGCAAAATTTTTAAGAGTTAAATTAAATCGTTTTTTTATTGAGCGATTTTCACAGTGTTTTATAATTTCATTATAAAATATTTAAACTCATTATTAATATTAAATACATACTATATTCTTTCAACATTATATTATAATACTATTATTTTATTTTTAACATTTTTTTTCTATATACTTTTTGCAAAAGTTTTAATTTAACTTTAGCTTTGAGCACTATTTAAAGTTTGTCCTCTCTACGTTCTCATTTCTCATTTATTTAATGCGACTTTTAATTTGAGTTGGATTTTCTTTCTTTGCTCTTATACTAATATAATTTTCCTTCACTTTTCTTTAGTTTTGTTTACTTTTGTTTTTTTTTTTTTTATTGTTTTTGGCGTTGCCTCCACACTGAACTGAACTGAACTGTATTCAACGAAAACCACACGCTTGCGCGCTGCTGTTGCAACTGTGCCTCAAATTTTCGCGCCACAACAGTTTTGTGTGTCTCTCTCTCTGTGGCTTTGCTTGCAATTTTCCACAAAAAAAAATACATTTCAGCCAGTTTTTCCAAAAAGTCGTCATAGTTGTTGTTTTTGTTGTTGTTGGTGTTGCTGTTGTTTTAGTTGTGTCTCTGTTGCATTTTTCATTATTTTTGGGTTTCATTTTACTAGCGTTTTCATAAGGAAAGAGCATAATTAAATGCTGATGAGACTTGCGTGTCAAAACATTTCCGACCTTATATATATTTAACATAATATTTGAATACAATTCATTGTTAAACCATGGCATATCATGATTCATATCTATATCTTATATATATAATAATTCTTTTCAATTTTCCCCATACTTAATGTTGCTATTTAAAAGATTTTAATTATGCACAAAATGTTAAATGGGAGAAGGTCAGTTGGAAAGGAAAATCATATTATGATCTAAGTAACATTCATATTAACTAAAGAATTTTCATAGAATTTTCCGCTAAACAGATGAGAGCATAGTATGAGAGAAGAAATTAATGAACTTTGAACGCTTTACTTACTCGAAGAGCTGCCTCAAGTTAGTGCAGAACTGAGGTTAGTTGCTCATAGACGTTCTATCATAAGCCTGATTATTCAGTTCTATATTTGCATATAGTTTACCTTAGTTAATGCTCCTTAGTTATGTTAGAGTATAGAAGTATCGTATAGTTGATCATTTGACAAGTCTTAAGCTACACTCACACACACACACGATGGTTTTTGGTGTCTGCTGCTGCTGCTGCTGCGACCTGCTGCTGAGTTATTTGTCTTTGAACATTGGCAGCAACTGTGAATCTCATTTTTGGCCATGGCTTTGGCCAAGTGCCTGCAAACTTGTTGACCATAAACTTTTGTGCGTAAACGTTGTTGATGTTGCTGCTGTTGTTGATGTTGTTTTTATGACTACTGCAGTTGCTGTTGCTGCTGCTGTTGATGGTGTTGTTCATAAGATACACAAAAAAAGTATTGACGTTGTTTTTGTGTGTTGGTGATTTTAATGCATTTGGCTTAGCTTGGTTGGTTGTATAATTAATTTGTTAATTGCAACAAGTTGATTATGTTTTTTCAAGCAGCTAGTTGCAAGTTGCAAGTTACAACTAGCTGGTAGCACGTTGCACGCATTTCCTACAAATAGATACCAAACTGACGGTACCCTATGCATATCAGGTTATATGATTTATAGGAAGAATTTTGAAATACATTTTTTTTTTTACAGTCAGATAATTGGAAAACAATTGGCACAGACGCGCGCCATGTGAAAGTTCAAAGTTATGCAACAGCAACAGCAGCAATAACTGCCACAAAATCAAGGCACAGTCAACAGCACGTTGTTGCAAGCAGCACAGTTTGCCATTACAATTGTTGCTGTTTGCTGTTGCCATCTGCAACTCAATCGCAGTCACGCACGTGTTGACTGCTGATGAAGTAGCTGCAAGATTATTTTTATTGCTGGCAACCGCTGAGAGATTGGTTGAGGATAGAGGCATGAGTTATCGGTGCAGCTCATCTGCGGCGACTACAGCGATTAGTGCAACTTTTGGCGCCGAAATATATACCTAATGATGATGGCAATCGGGCTTGTCAATGGCTTGGCAGGGGGTAGGCGGCAGGTGTAGTAGGCACTTTCACATAAGTTATTAACTGGAGAGGCTAATAATAATCATTTCATTCCAAATGATGCGCATTAGTTGGCTATAATGCTTGACAGCGTTATAGCCAAAAGTATTTCCTATATATCTAAAGGATATCAATCTCTTTTGTCTGCATAGAAACCCACAATGGAGTCTTATCCTACTCCAGAGTAAACCCCTTTAGGAGAGGTTTTGGGATGTGGGGTGTCGCGCGTTCAGTTTTCTGCCACATAATTGCATTAATAGTGGCAGATTTACAATCTCGTAATAAATTCAACACACAAACACAGAGATGCACATTAAATGCCAAGAAGTAGACGCAGCAGCTCTACGATACTTCCCTCTCCTTGCTGCATAAGGCTGCTGCAGCTGCAAAAGGCGGAAATCTCACACAGAAAGTTGCATGCGGATGCAGTCGTCTCTCTGTTGGTGCGGAAGTTTAACCAACTAACAAAGTGACTGCGGCTAAGATGACAACGGAGAGAGAACCCTCCCCCCTTGAGGTCTTTCCTAGTTGTTATTCGCACTAAGCCTAACGCATGACACCACCAGCAACAGCTACAATAGCAATAGCTACAACAACAGCAACAACATGCTGCAACATTCACATCCATGAGGAACCAGTGGCAACATTTTGCTGCCAAATGTGTTGCCATGTTGACGCTGTTGTTGCTGCTTGAATTTAATGCGTGCGTTTTAATTGTTTGACATCTGGTTGATGAATTGTGTTGCTGATGGTCCAGTTTTGACAATGAGTCCAGGCTCCACATTCACTTAATTGTTGTTTAAATTGTTTAACCGCTTTTGGTATTTTTATTAAACTTGGACAGTTGGTCATTTGGCTAAGAGGAAATGTTTACAGTTTTAATTCATTGTTCATCGTTCAACGTGTTCAGTGTTCAGTGTTCATCCTGTTCAGTGTTAAGTGTTCAGTTCGTGTCGATGGTTTCAGATGCGATCAGTTTGTAAATTTTAATTGAGCCGTCCAGCGCTTCCTTCATTGCCAGCTTGGTTGTTGGGTTGGTCGGTTGGCTGTTTGGTTGGTTGTGGCCCGACTGCCTGTTAGCTACCTCAAACCACGTGCCACGTTTGCTAGCTTTTGCCTTAATTGTCTGCCACTTCCCGTTTTCGTGGTCGCCCGAACGGCCCAAAATCTAATTACGCCATCGCCATTGCCATCGCCACCGCCATCGCCATCCTCATGTGGGCATTGCTGCCCAAAAACCAACGAGCACAGCAAATTGACAACACAATAAACGTGGTCTATAAACTGGGCCAAGGAGTAGGCTGAAAAGTGGGTGGAGAAGGGTGGTTGGCTGGGTGTTGCTACTGCTGCAGGCATCGGTTTTTGGGGTGTCACACATGTGCGACAGTTTCTGATTTATGAACACAATTTCCAGTTTGACAATGAGCCGAGTAGATGGCCAGCGTCGTATACTCCTCCTGCTCGGAATCGGATTCAGTTACGGATTCGATAGTACGGGAAGTTGCCATAGTCCCCAGTTATCTGCTCGACAATGCAGCCAACTTAGTTTATGGCATTGCACACATACACACTCAAATACACACAAACGCACACAGACCATTCGTAGGTGAGTTATGTTAATTGAGATTTTCGAGCCGATATAATAAGAAATACCAGCTGCGTCTTGACCAACGTTTTAAGCTTTGCCCTACGCCTTCCTCTCCCCTATATATATCTTACTTTTGTCTCTCCCTCTCTCTGACACTTTCTTTTGGTTTTATTTAAGCAACTGCTGAAAATACTGCTAACTGTGCAGTTGAACCCAAAGGCTATAGATAGTGTTACTCAATGGTTGGCCATAATTTAGGGCTAATCTGGTATGTCGCTTGTCACTGAACTCACATAAAAATCAACCAACATCCAATCAGACAAACAGTTCCGATAAGAAAGCCAAAGGGTTATGCGTTCAGACTAGGTGAAAGTAGAATAGGAAGGCGAATTGTTGGAGGAGCACTGATTTCATATACATCTCCTACTTAGAAAATGTATTTAAGTATGAAAGAATGTTGTGGCAGCTTCAGTCATCAATAGGAAACTTGCAGCTACGTTGCAAGTAGAATTAAAGTTGCAGAAATTGAAGTTCCATTTGGATATAAATTACTTTATTTTAACATAGCAAAAGTAGAGTTTAAACCAACATTTTTATTGCCATACCAAAAAGGAAATGCAAAATTGTAAAATCTTATAAATAACCCTTATATAAATGGAAAACATTTCGTTTTACGTTGTGTGACTATGGTGGGAGGATGGGGAAGGAGGAGAGGAAAGGACGAACATATAAAAAATGTTTTTCTTAATGGCGTTGCAAAGACACTTAAAGGGTTTTCAATCAAAACTCAGAAGAAGGCGGACTGAACATCCCTGATAAATGCGTATATGTGGCGGGATGTAGGGTTTTTCGGGTTGCAGGGATGTAGAGGAGGACGACCCCTATACGAAGTCAACTGAAAACTCATTTAAGGCTCCATTTCACAATGCGAAATATCAACAACTGAGCAAGGCAGCAAGCAATGAAGAAGAAGCACGAGTTGAAGTTGGAGTTGGTGTTCGGGTCACAAAAGGAGCAGTAGGAGGTTAAGAATTGGGGTTTAAGCACCCATTTAAAGTCCCTGTACGTTGGCAATGGCAATGTTATGCGCTCTATATGTATGTGTGTGTCTTTTCAATAGCCAAGTCTAAATGATACGGGCCAAGGGAGATGTACAGGAAAATACCAAAAAAAAAAAAATAAGAGAAAAAAAACCTTACATTGCCTCTTCGAGACAATTTGCCACTTTAATTGCCGCAATTTTTTGCCCATTTTTAAGTCAAATTCACTTGATGGCTCTTGCAACATTTTGCTATCGTTGCTGTTGCTGTTGTTGCTGCTGCTATTGTTGTTGTTGCTGTTGTTTTAGTGCCTGTTGTTTTCAGATCTTTTCGGTTCGGTTCAGTTTGGTTTGTTTGATTTTTCGTTATTGTTGCTGTGGTTTTTACCAACGCCTGAATAGCCTCTCCCCCTCGTTTCCTAGCCCAGTGCCCTGACCAAAGGTTGCAATTGTGAATTTCTCTCTGTTGTAGGAGTATGTTTGACCCTGGCTCATGTGTCGTTTCATTGCTTATTGTCTATGTCTCTTGACTGTATACCCACACTGCCTCTCCCTCACCCCCTCTCTCTCTCTCTCTCTCTTACCTATAACACACATATAACATGTACGTTGTCTTTTCTGAACCCATAGTCCCAACAGCAGTTGTATGTGCTCTAAAATGTTTTGTAATTACAAACAATTTGATATTAAGTACGATTTCTAATTGTGCGAATGATTGCTTTTCGTTGACTCCTAGACTGGACAGATGGAGGCGACACTTGAATCATGTGCTACAACGTACTACCAAAAAATTACTTACTTTATGGCTATCAAATATATATACTTACAACTAGAGAATTGCAAACATTTTTATTGAGATTTATTAATGCAACTATTTCGAGAAGTCTCTGTAGTAGTTTCTCTCTCTATCTCTCTGTTTCTATTGCACATAATTGTTTAACTTCAATTACATTTAAGAACAGTTTAAATTAAACTCTATGTTCTCCTGTGTATTTATAAAGAAACCTGTTAAAAACTATAACAATTTTTAGTCAGTTCCAAGTGCAACTTAAACAACATAAAATGTGTTGCAGGAAAATACTTTTGCTGCCTCTTATGTGTACTTCAGCTCAATATGTTTAAGGCAGACTCCAGCAGTCTACAGATATCCCAATTAATTATATATAAATCTAATTAAAAGCTACTTTTATTTTCAGTATAGAGTATTACTTGTTTATAAACAAACTAAAAGTTTGCCATTAAGTGAAAGCTGTCAAAGCGTTACTCATACGCAACGTATTCACTTCTCTTCTGTGAGCTAAGAAATTGCTAAGAAATAAGTAAAATCTTATATAGCTACTTTATTAGTTTCAAAATGCATAAAGATCTTTTCACTGACAGCTTCTCACATACATCAGTTTGACCTAGCAAATATATCCCTTATTTTAACTGATTACCATATAAAACTAAACACATTTTATTTTGAATCGCAATCAAATTGCCTTCAACTATAATCCAAACACTTTTCATTATAATTATCTTAATATATTTAATTATACTCTATTATTATCTATATTAGTTTTTAAACACATAAACTTGATTAATTTTTCTTGCGTTATTTAATCTGCTAACGTTATTTAGCAAAAAGCTGTTTCATTATATATATATATATATTTACAATAAGTGAAATCCAAGTTGGCAGATAAATCCACTTGAAATTTGGTATAAATTAATTGACCAAACTTAATGATAGATATGTAGCAGCACTGTCCGAAAGCTAAGCTATGGGAAAGGAGAGCAATGTAGAGCGAGGTAGAGAGAGAGAGAGGAGATAGATAGAGGGAGATGTATATACAATAAAGCAAAATCACAGTGGCCATATAATTAATTAAACTTTTATTGTTTTTGCTAATGTGTTTGGTATCACAGTGTGGCCATCTCTTGATTTTTTTTGGGGTTTAACGTTGCTGCTACATTCTGGCGTATTGTCAAACTATCAGGAACTGGCATTTAATTTGCCTTAATAGTAAATCCTTGTTTTATATGTATGCAAGCTTTGGGTCTTTGGCCTTAAACGGCAAAAGCAAAAGAAAAAGCAAATGTGAATCCAAAATCCAAAAGTCTTTTAATGCCACAAATGGCACTCCGCAAACGACAAACTAAAATATCACTCATACGCCAAGTTGTAGCCGTAAGTCTACATTCAAACACTCCCCAACCCCAACCTACACCCGCCACCCAATCCAGCTAGAAATTTATGCGCGTGTTGTGCTCACAGCGCTGGCAACGCTACTAAATTTGCTGGCTGCGTTTTTGGCAATTTCCAGAGAAAGATGTCCTTTCGCTTTGCTCTTAATCTAAATCTGCATGTCAACTCGAAGACCGCATAAATCACAAAATAATCCCAAAGTAAAATACCAATGGCAATGTTGAATGTTGAATGCCGAATGGCAATGGCAATGGCAATGACTATGGTAACCACATGGCCAGCAGCTGTCCTCAATGGGCATGACCATTGTGGGCGTATTATGCCCTGGGCGCGCATTAACTTCAATTGTCTTTGTCTATGACCACGCCCATGCCTATATACTAACATACCATCCACCCACCCACAGCCGTACACACACTGATTACACTTTTGCCTCCACAGCTTCTTGTAAATTTGCTTTGACAATTTTTCAACTTGTTTGTAGTCTGAGCGAATAGGGAGCGAGAAATGTCATTTGACTTGTTAGGCCAGCCCCCTTAGCATTTTTGGGTCTATATCTACAGTCTACCTCCCACTTTTCGTCTATCGTCTGCCACTCACATGACGCCTTTTTGTATAGGGCTTTACCTAGTCCGGGCCTTAGCCACTTCATTTTTATCGAGACAATGCGACCCTGGCCGCAAATGTAATTCAACGCAATCGCATTCAATTTTATTTAAAATTGTTAAATCGCTTTCACAGCAAATGGCCCATTCGGTAAAGCAGCTTTTTACCAATACCCTTTCATATGAATCCTTTGAATACCAAAGTCAATTTGGCTATCTGCATAGTAGGAGGTAACACTATTCATTCCATACTAAGAGTTGTTCTTCCTCAGTATAAAAAGGTTATCTTTTTTTCTTAATCCTTCACAGCTTTCTTTTAACTGTTTCCAATTTAAGTTAGTGTATTTTATAGTCGTTGTTTAGGCTTGTGTTTTGTTTGTTTAGAAAGGCTGTTGGTAAATGATGTGGAAGGGTCTGCAGTGATTTGCTTTATCATATGCGGTTGTGGGACTTTGTTGCACGTTGCTTTCATTTAGACCCGGTGCCAGTTGCAGCTAATGCTGATTTCACTTACTTTTGTTGTTGTTGCTGTTGTTGCTGCTGTTTTTCGTTATAGCAGAGAGACAAATATTGTAAATGAGACTGCGACAAAATCATCAGACAAAAGCGACAATGAGACAATGCGACTCGACGGGTTTCCAGGCCCACAAAATGTTTTTCTATATATATATTTTACATATATTGTAAAAAGCTGTTAACGAGATCCACACACACACACAGAAAAAGAGAGAATGAGTGAATGGTAAAAAAGGTACTTGATGACATAAGTGTATATATAGGGAATATATATATATATATGTGTGAATACTTACATGTATATATGTGTTTGTGTGTGTGTAATGCTATGGATTTTAAGGCTGGGGGCTCAGTTCTTGGTCCTAAGAGCGAAACAAAAGGCGCAAAACGAGTGCTGGGAGCCTCTAAGGGAGGCAGCCTCAATTGAAATAATTAAGTGTCAAAATGGCGCACTTCATGGTGTGGCTGTGGTAAAAGGGAGGCGTGTGTTGGTGTGGGTGTGAGCCGCTGCTACATGCTGCTGGTGTTTGAGTCTGGGATTTTGGCGGAAATGAAAATGATTTTTCGTGAAAATAACTTGGCAAATGTAAAATTTTATGTGCACAAGGGAGCTGCAACGTCAGGTGGTAACTGACATAAAGTGTAAACAGTTTAAAGTAATTTGGCCATAAGCGGGCTTGAGCCAGACTTTTAGTCTGAGGTTGAGCCTCTGTGTGTATGGTATACTCTGTGTCTAGCCTAGCGAGTCCTGGATTACGAATTGAGGTGCGGAATTTGCCGACTCTTTTGAGAAATGCAAATGCCTTGGATTAAGTTGAGGCAAAGTATTGAGTGCAGATGCCTTAGTCGAAAAAGGTTTTAACCAAACCTGTAATAAGGATAATGTGATAGAGAATTGATTGGATCTGAAAGCTTATTTAGAAAGGTTTCTCCTAAAGCATTTTAATATAATAAATAACAACTATATTCTTTATATATTTTTAGCCTTCACCTCACATTGCAAGTCTTTCTTTTCTTTATTTTCTCTACATATCCTTAAGCTGTAAATTGATGATCTTTTATCGCAAACAACTCTTATGATTGAATTTGTAAAATAACATTAAAAGTTTTAGTGCTCTCCAAGGAGCAAAGGAGCTGCTTATATTTTGATATCCCGCTTCTTCGTTCATGTCACTTTCAAGTATCTACGCAATTCAGTGAAGCTTACGCTATGCATGTCATCCTTGTGTTTGGTTGTTTTCTCACAGATTTTCCAATCTAAATAATTTACCACACTGCCAAACAAACAGTAAACCAGGAGATAACTCTCACTTCGTTGAATAAGAAACCCCTTTCCAATCCTTGCCTTCCCTTCCACCCGAACCACATTCAAAAACACACACAAAATAAACACTTCGTTGAGCCGCACTTTTACTTAACTTTTGCAGCGAGTATGAAACCAACTTTGATTCCCTATTCTCTACCCTAACAACCTCAATTCAAACCCTCTTTTCTACCCCTTTATTTACTAGTCCCATACTTGAAAGTCGAACATGAAAACTTTGCCAAT
The DNA here is from genome assembly GCA_037044455.1 of Zygothrica quintamaculata. Taxonomy (NCBI): domain Eukaryota; kingdom Metazoa; phylum Arthropoda; class Insecta; order Diptera; family Drosophilidae; genus Zygothrica; species Zygothrica quintamaculata. The sequence goes on from JBAMBS010001266.1 coordinate 67,123, forward strand.
ATACTCGCTGCAGTTCCATAGCTTGGTGCTTAGTTTTCAGTTCAGGCTTGCCAATCCTTAGCTCTGCAATGCCATCCCAATCCGCAATCCATTGTCGACCTGCTGACCGCGCTGTGCAAAAACCACACGCATGCTAAAAGTGTGGCCAGAGTTTCGAGCTGGTTGCTGGTTGTTGGTTGCCGGTTTGCTGATGGGGATGCCAACTTGATGTTAAGCTTCAAGTCCCACAAAAGTTGTTGTTTCTTGTTATTATTGTTGTTGCTGCTGTTGTTGTTATTATTGTTGTTTTTGACAGAAAATTGCTGGCAAACGGTTGGCGAAAGATACTCAGCTCAATGCACACAAGGAATGTTGCCTGTTAACACAAAATAGAGTATGAGTTATCCATGCTTCTAGTTGGTAGCTACCTACAAGTTATACCTGGCCGGTAGCTGGACCACCCGTTGTGGCAGTCATTGCCAACACAAGCCGCAACGCAGTTATGCAATCACAAAGTTAACCGGGTTGTGTCTTCTGGCCACTGATTGAAATTCTTAGCCTGACTGCAGGCAGTGGCTTGTAATTTTCAGCATCATCTCCGGATTGGGCTAGCCAGATAGTACTCGGTGTACTCAGTTTTCATTATAGTATGTACTTGTTATTATTATTATTATCAAAATCATCTTTGCGTGCGCAGTGTATAGCTACAACATCTTTCATCATCCTTACGTTTATCTTCATTGTCAGTTGCCGGCTGCCTGCCAGTTAGCAGTTGCAAGTTGCCATTTGCTATTCTATGTGAAGTATTCATCATAACGTTTTCTGCTTTTGTAATATTCTTATTATTGTTGTGTAAGAAATACAATAAAATTGGTTGCTTCTTCTGTTGCTATTGCTGCTGCTGTTGCTGTTGCTGAAATTTCTCATTGGTTTTGCCAATAATTTTCTTTCTTTTTCGTTGTTTATTTGTGCATTGCAATTGAGGTTTTTGATTAGTTTTTATACCAAGGTATTCCAATGTAAGCTATTGATTGTGATTTCTGAATTTTGTATTGTATTCTGTTGCCAAGTCGTGCCTAGATTAAAGTCTATGCATTAAAATTCCAATTTCAATGGAAATTGCAATTTCTGCAAGCTTCCATCCAATGCTAATGATTTAATCTGCAGCATACTTTTAAGCGGCGTCTGTTAATCAAAGCTTCACAACATTACAGATCACTGTTAACTCAGCGGCTCACCTCTGCTACCTCAGTCATCCCACTCTAACGTGATTGTCAACAACATAGAACGCGCGACTGCGTATTAAATTTTTTTTATATCTTTTTCTCGCTCTTTCGCAGTAAAAAGTTATGGAAGCTTACATTGTTAGCACGTGGTAAAACTTCTAGCGTAATATTTTTATACACATATTTTTTTTTAACTGTGCTGATTGAATGGAATCTGTGTATTGCAAGTGTGAGATTACATGTTTGAGTTTTTGTGTGTGCTGTTTGTTTGTTGTCATCGCTAGTTAAATGCCAGAAATTTTTAGAGCTGCAACTGCCATATGAAACTTTTTCCAGCAACTACATATATACATACATACATATATATACGTATTTTTATGTATGTGGTGTGTAAGTATGTTTCTACTTGGATGTTTGTAAAGTGTTTGCGGTTATTTCTGCGTTTCTCACCTACATTCCAGTGGTCATAGATAAGAGCAATTTGACTGGTACACAATCACCGCAAATTTGTCGCCCATTAGCACAGAGGCAGTCAGTCCAGTCGGAGCAGTCAAACAGTTAACCATGACACGAACCCATGTCAGGTGACATCTCCAGAAACTCTATGCATACACTTGCATAACGAACTATGTGCACTTTTCTAAGATATATGTGAACTAAACAATGTGAAGTGCAGCCTTCTATATAAAGACAGTTTATGCTTAACATAATTGGTAACAATTCTACAGTAAGTTTAAAAAATTATTACATACTATCTTTCATTTAATTTACTGCTGTATATAGCATTTACTTTAGAGTATACAAATTTCGTTTAAACTATAAACTTGTTTCTTATCAACCTTCTGACCTGAGCGTTGCACTCCCGCTGCACTTCATTCGTTCACTTGGTGTGTGGCTTTGACATTTTTGCGTTCATTTTTGTGTGACAAGTTTTCTATGGTTCACTGGGGCCACTTTACGGCATGTCAGGCCCTCTTTGGCAGACGGCCGGCCTATTTCACACTTTTATAGAGAAAAATTTCTGCCAATTGTCTGGCGACGTAGCGGCTCGTGCGACGTACTCGTGGTTACTCGTCGTCGTCTGTTTTTTTTTTCTTTTTTTTGCTTTCGTTTATATTATGGAACTGTGCGGAAGTTTGTGCAATTTTCAAAGCGGAAATGCAATTTTCAGTTCTGCTGCATTTGTCTCGCAGCGTCGGCAAACGCCCGACAGCCCAAACACCCCACCCGCTCGACAACTGGGCGGCTTGCCAACACATCCAAATCGTATATCAAACGCAGAGTTGGCAGCCCTGACAATGACATGCAGCGGCAGCGGCAGCAACAGCAGCTACCAAACCCAAAAAAGGCCGTCGCTGACGACGTGGAGAACGGGTTATGGAGGTTATCGTAGGATGAGAATACCAACACAAAAAAAAGAATAAAAAATAAAACCTCCAAATCTTAAAACCGACGGCGTCGCCAATAACACCAGGAGCTATTTGTTGTTGTAGTTGTTGTTACTGTCGTTGGTGCAGTGTGTGTTACGCCTTTTGTGGCGTGGTCTGAAAATATATTTCACACGCTTATTTTTTTTGTTGCATGCAACGAAAAGAATTTCTCGACTCGACAACTTGGGGGAAATTTTTGTTGTATTTGTTATATTTGCATTGCTTTTGCATTCACAATGAATTGTTGAAATACTTTTATTTATTTGCATATAAATTATTCAATTGTTCCTTTGGCTTATCTTTCTTGGTGGCTGCTCCCAGAGCTTATACCCAATGCCTCTGCCCCCCCCCCCCCCCCTGTGGTGTCTACTAAAGTCTATCAAAATGTTGAATGCATTGTTGCTGCAATTGATTTTTGATATCATATACATCTGCCTTCAAAAGTGGGCATGGCGCTGCGATAAATTTTTGATTTATGCTTGCATATTTGGCACTAGTTAAATAAAATTGCATTTGCATGCAGTTTGCAGTTTGCCATTGCCATTGCCGTTTTGCCATTTGCCGTTTACAGTTTGCACTTGGCATCGCAGACAAAGAGGTTCAAAGGGCATGGCATAACATACCATGACTTTTGGTACGAGTAAGGTGTCTGCCAATTTGTGTGTGTCAAACAAGCATTGAGGGAATTGTTGTTAAAAGAGATTTTTGTTGTGTTTCATTTACACATTTATCAAATTTTTTGAATATTTAATATAATAAATATCTGCAAATATATCAATGATGCAGCAGCAGATTTGATGTCATCAGTTGATAACAGACAATCAGAGATTCTAAATGATTAAAATATATATATAGAATATAGTATGAATTCTATTGTTAAATTAAAGCTTTGTTTCTAGTCAAGTCAAGTTGTCATATTCATATAGTTTATAGTTTAGAGAAATCTGTTCATTTTAACGTACAGCATTCAACTTTCAACGAATAACTGCTCTTAACCATATACAATGGCGCTTATGAACAGCATGAATCAGGGGCACTTGGATTTCATTGTCATAACTTTTTGAAAATGTCGCACTTTGCTTCCATTGCCATTCTGCCCAACCATTTGCCACTTGGCGTGTCAGTGTAGTGCTTCCGTTTCCGCCAACACGTGCGCTAAACTGTTTGTCTGCTTGCCTCTTAAGCCGCCTCTCCGCCCCTCCCTTCATTCATACTGCATCCCTCTACTCACATAGTATCGACACTTTTTACTATATGCCGTTTACTTTCAGCCTTCTGCCTTTAGCCACATGCCTTGCGCCTTGTGCCGTCAGATGTCATATGCAGTGCTGGCTCGACGTGCCTTTCGACGAGCTGTGCAAATATTTGCGAGGTTGTTTTTATATATTTTTGCTTGGGCGCCTAAAAGCAGGCTTCAATAACATTCAACATTCAAAACTTGTCGTACGTGAGGGCCCAACGCTTGTCACCAAATATTTCTAATATCTTGAGCTACATGTGTTGTAAATTTATTAGCTGTCATATAAATCTTTGCACGCTGCCGCCTTCTGTCTGTCTCTCTGTTTCCCTCTTTCGACTGTACCCTCTCGCAGACGTGTTGCCATTTTAAAATTGAGGTTAGGGTTGCTCTTGTTGAATGGGTTTCTTTGTTATGGTTTGAGTAACCGTCTTCATGCTACTGCTGCTGCTGTCTCTGCTGCTGCTGGCACCTAAAGATAACAAATACACAAGACATCTACATAAACCCCCTTCAAAATGCTCATATATAGCATTTTTCATTTACATAAATGCTACTTAAGAAAATTAATAATTTTTTACCTCCCCGACCAGACTATTCTTCTTGCCCAGTTCTACCCCTTTTCAGCTTATTTTTAATTGGAATAGTAATACGCTGACAATAACACATGAGCAACACTCCCAGATCTCGGCAGTGAAAGTAATTTTTTTAATTGATATAACGCCTATTTGTAGGCCCTTCTACAATTATGATGACAGATGCGTTTTCAGCTTGAAATCAGAGCTAAAATCCGATTATGGAATGTATATATATTAAATAAATTATATTCAGCTAAAGTTATATAAATTATAATTAAAAGAAAAGGGAGAATTTTCAATCACTTACCTTTTATTCAGCTGCAACTGGTAAACTGAATAGTCTTCTATATAATCCCTTTCAGATTTGATTTATATATTTATAATTTTATTAAATGTTTTTCTTTTAAAATAGTTTATATAAATAGAAAGTAATAACTATAACTGTATATTTTGGCACGCTTTTCATATAAACTTTTCAATAGTATGAAAATTTTAATTACTGAACTTTTGCTTCCGCTTGTTTCAGGGGCACGCCCTTTTCATCGATCTCCAATGAAGGAACCAGCGGTGGCTTGAAGCCATATTCCAATTGAAGATTACGACCAAATTCTGGACTACGCTTAAGATTATGACCATTGCGCCAGCGTTGATATTCATCGAATTCAGTGCCAGTGTTTTCATTGCTTGTGCTGGTAGTTGGCACTGGACCTATGTAGGATTTGACCATGTGGGCAGGTGCTGAGGCAGCTGCTGCTGACATGTCGCCTGGCAGCGTGTTGTATATGTAGCGTGCACCCTGCAGCCAAGGTGAGCCGAGTGGTGGAGGTGGCGGACGTAGATCGAAACGCATATCCGCTAGACTGAAGGTTGCCACCGCTGGTGCATCTCCATGCACAGGCTTGACTGGTGGTTTCACTAGCGTTGCTTTGGCTGGAGTCTTTAAGGGTTTAACACTCTTGGCAGATGTTTTGGGTGCAATAAATTGTGGCAGCAGCTTCTTCAACATGCGTGTGTAATAGTTTTGCAACACTTTGGGTGGTATGTGCCCAATGGTGGCATGCGACCATGGTGGCAAAGCATTTGGAGGTGGACCATAATGGAAGCCAGGTGAATGATTCGGTGCCATGGGCATATGTATAGCGACTGGTACATGTATGGGTATGGCCATGGGACGATCTATAAACTTCTCTACAATCTTTTCTACCTCAACAGGTTTCTCTACAATGCGCTCCACCTCGACTGGAACATGTTTTTCCACGATCTTCTCCACGATTGTCTCTACGGGATACGGCACAGGCTGTTCAACGAATGTCTCAACAGGATAGGGACGATCCACATAGTGCTCCACATGCACTGGCACTGGAACTGGCTGTGGCACCGCATACGGCACATGTATATGCTTTTCGACCACCTGTGCCACAGGATGTTCAACAAATTTTTCCACTGGTTGCAAATAGGAAACTTTTTCCCCTTCAAGCAGTGGATGTGGGTGAGGCACATCGTGTGGGAAATGTGCTACAGCTGGAGCGGCAGAATGGTGAGTCTCTAGATTAAGCGTTGCATGTGAAATAGCTCCTTCCTGTGGTGCACTGTCGTATTCCACATGTTCCACATTAATAGGATTCGCAGCAAGAGAAACATAGGTCTTAGCCGGTGGTGGTGGCGGTGAGGGTGGTTGTGGTGCTGGTACTGCTTCAGGTGCAGCAGCTGATACAAAATCTTTAGGACTGTAACTCGGGGCATATTGAGGCTGATGATAGTTCGGTTGATGGTATATAGTCTCATGCATCTCCACCAAACGTCCGTCCTTCTCCGTTATAAGTTTATTGTGTATATTCACCGATTTCTGTACTTCTACGAATGTATATCCATTGGGTTTAGCCGAATGTTGAGTTTCTGGTGTAGATTGAGTATTCAATAGCTGTGGTGCAGGTGCATGTTGTACATGATGTTGCGATGGCTCAGCGGCTGCCTCTGACACATAATCGTGTGGACGTGGCAGCTGTGGTTGTGGCTGTTCCTCAACATGGTGTGGGGCAACTACTGCTTGTGGAGGGCTCGGTGAATTGACCGTCACATAAACAAGGCTATTGGGTGTGGGTCCACCATAGTTTCCGTAATCGACTGGTGCAGACTGTAGTGCATCAGCTGAAGCTATCGCCTTTGTATTCAGTTTGGAGATTTGGGTATTCGCTTGAGGCTGTGGCTGTGGCTGTGGCTGTGGTTGTGGGCGTTGTGGCTGATACTGAGGCTGTTGCTGTGGCTGATAATGCGATTGATACTGCAGCTGCTCCTGGTGTTGTGATTGCTGCTCCTGGTGTTGCGGTTGCTGCTCCTGGTGCTGCAATTGCTGCTGTTGCTGCCCTTGGTGCTCAGCCGCCTGACGTTGTTCCTGTTGATAGGTCAACTGAGCGGCAGGTCGTACTAGAGATGTAGAGTAGTCCAGTTCCTTGGGTGGCTTAGAATTGGAACGCTGTGGTGGATTGTAGGACTCATAGTGAAAGTTGCCTTTCTGTATGGGTCCATCGGCACTGCCTGTTATGACGGGCTTGAATGTCTTCAGGAAGTGCCTCGAAGGTGCTTCCTGTGTTGTATGTCTTTGCTGGAAACGTTGCTCAGTGTGAGCTTGATAGTGATCGAGTGCCTGTTGTGGCTGTGACTTGGGTTTCTCCTGAGCCTTGCCCAGTGTTTCATCATGCACAATGTGTACATTTATCTTTTGCTCCTCGGCAGGTCCTTTTTGATTTCTGTAGCTTTCAATTGCATTGGCAGTAGATTGGCTTTCTGGTGGGGGCAACCGTTGCTGATAGTAGTGTTGACCCACATGACGGGATTCCGCAATTTGATTATCCTCTATGCCCTGCATATCGTCTAGATCGGTTTCCTGCTCCCCCAGTATGACAATGGGTGCACTCTCGGCAGCGACGAGAGTCTCATTATCATCGCTCTCATAGTCTGGGCGCAGCAACAAACTTGGCAGTACTGGAGATGCTACTGCGGCGCGATTAATGCGCAGCAGCTCATCGCGCGAGATGTGATTACTGCCATCCCTAAAGGGATCCCCCTCAGCACTATTAATCTTTTCAACCACAATCTGTGTATGTCCTGGTCCCAATTCGCGACGATACTCCTTTGTAACTGTGGTTTCATAACTATAAAAAGTTTCATTTTTGGCAGGTGTGAACGGTGGCTCAGTGGTAATGCTAGGTATCTCTGCTGTTGTGGCATGCACCAGAGGCTTGTTTGTACTTGTTGTGGTTGCTGTGGTGCGCGGCGCATCTGTGGCCGAATCTGTGTTTGATTCGCTGCCACTAAACCTAAAGATATCCGAGAAGCCATTGGGGAACAAGCTGGTGAGCACATCATTGACAGTGTCCTTTTTAAGCTTAGACTTTCTCTCCTGGCGTGCAAGCGCCTTTTCACTGGGCAATTCTTCATTGATGTCGAATTGTATATAACCATGCCCATTCGTAGGCAAATGTGTGGCACTTTCTTCCTGGGAGGTTAGCGCTGTGGGCAAGAAACCGGGCACGCTTTGAAGAAAGAACGGGAATGTCTCTTTATTTTCTTATTCAGTTGAAGATTAAAGTTTATTTTAAAGATTATTGAATCTTGAGCTAAAAAGGAGTGAGTTGAGTTAATGTAGCTTACCCTAAAAACTGTTGTGCCTGCGTTGTCTGTTCAAACTCCTTCCGCTCATCAACATCAACAGCATCATCGTCATCCTTGAGGACTTCACTGCCATAGAGTAGATCATCACTGACCTCAAACCCGCTGACTGCCTGCTTATTAAGCTGTCAAAAACGACTCTCATTAACTGTCAAAGTCTTTCACTAAACTTGGACTCACCTCCTTGGCGTTGTCAATCAAGGCGTCATCATCATCATCGTTGTTGTTGCTGTTGTTATCGTTGTGCTGCTTTGCAGCATTGCTCGTTGGCGTTGTCGCATTTTGTGGTAACGTTGGTGGTTGCAGTGGAAGAGGTAACGTGGTGGTACTTGGAGAATTTGTTGCTGCGTGGGTTAACTCGACTGTGGCCAGCAGACAGATGCCAATGACAGCGGCGCTCACTGCTAGCAGTTGTAGTTTAGGCCACATGGCAGCAACACTGTACGGAAATGTCCAAAAGAGCATTAAGTTTTAATGTGAATAACCCCACAAAAAAACACAACATTCCAAAACAAAAACTTAACAGCTTTGTTGTGCCTATGATAAGCTGTCAAGTCAGTTGGCCCCTTGTAAACCCCTTGCACTCCCCTTCTCTTTCAATATTCCCCTCATAACTGTAGAGAGGTAAAAACTGGCCAAATAACTGAAAGACCAAGTGGAGCCGGCTCCAAGGCGTCTTGGCGGGCTTGTTTGATTCATGCGATAAGTTTGATGACGAATTTTCCTAAGTGGCTTCTCTCGTTTAGTCAATGTTGCTGCTTGCTGGTTGCTGCTTTTCCATTTTGGCATTTTGGCATTTGACGTTTTCGCGTTTTTCTTTCTCTTTTCCCCAATGTTTTTTCCCTAAAGATTCGTCGCCTATTGCTGTCATTGAGAGTTGTTGAACTTGCTAACGTTTGCTTATGTCATTGCAATACCAACAGCACCAGCAACAGCAACATTACTATCAACAGAAACAGCAACAGCAGCTGCACTCGCCATTGCCATTGCAATTGCATCAATGTAATGAATTATTAATTAATGTTTTTATTTATTTCTTGTATTTTGTTTAAGCCATGGCTAAGAGATCGTCGCGTCTGCTCTACCTCCGCACATTTAATTTGATAAATTGAAATTGATGATATTTAAAATGGTTCATACAGGTTTTCCACTTAAACTGATGTTTGTTGCTTGTTGCTGATGTTGATGTTGTGATATGCATTAAATATGCATGCCAAAACATATTTCACTTGCCACATTCATGTTGCACTTGTAGCACTTACACTTCATTTAGCGGCTACGGAGCAAGTTTTTGGTCAACAAGTTGACAGCCAAAAACAAAAAAGAAGTTGATAAATAAACAAGCAACAAAAACAACAGCAACAATCACAAGTTAAGTATAACAGAAATTAGTTTTCCAAATAATAAACTCATTTTAATGCATTTCCCATTTTTAGTTTGTGCTTTTAAATTTTTTTTTATTAATTTTTTTTTTTTTTTGGTTTTTCAATTTTGAAATCAAATTATTTTTTAATGAAGTGAATGTAATAAAATTGTTATTTGAATTTGTTTCAATTCGATTCAATTCGATTATTGTAAATTCAAAAACCTTTCACCTAACGATTATTGTAATTAGTTTTAAATTTTGATAAAGTTAGGTTAGATCTGTATATTGGGGCAATGGTTCAGATTATGAAACAAAGTGGAAAAGGTTTTCATTAAATTGAGTTTATTTTTAATGAATTTCGCAACTCTACGAGAGATTTGATTAAAGTTCAAGTGAATATCTTTTAAATCTAAATTGAATTCAAAATCAATCCATAGATTATCATATATTAAAACAGGTAAAGTCTTCAATTTCTCGGCCTAGTTTTTACGCTTCCCTTTGTAACCAATCAATGAATATGATACCATATATCATTCGTTTATCATTCATATACTATTCATTTATCATGCATCTATTATGCATATATCATTAATTTATCTTCATAGTATTCAATTTTTATTACTAAGAGAAAATTTGATACATTTTATATGCTTTTACAAGAGCTTTGCCCACTTTTCAACCAACTGAAGACTTTATTTAATTTTTTTTTTATTTTTTATGATTTTATTCTTATAAATTTATGCCCAAAATTTTACCTAAATATTTTTTAAAAATATCGCAACTTTTCCTAAGTTTTTCTATAGTATTTTCAACACTTGAGTTGGCTTCCATATATTTTATTTTATATTTTCAAAATATAATAATGAATTCTTAAGAGAGACTTTACTCGGGCTCAACAGAACTTAATGCACATTTGTTCAATTTGTTTTATGAATGAAATTCAGAATGAATTAAAATTAAATTGATTTTCATTTTGTTGTTGGAATTTTTATTTTATATTTTCATTAATAATTCCCACGCTTGTGCTTAATGTGTTTAATTTAAATGTAATACACCTGGATTATTAATTTACCTGCATCCATTAAATATTACGAGCGGTTGGGGGTAGGAATTGAAAACACTTAATTATTAATATGAACGGCGGCACAATTAAAATTCACTTTTTAAGCACTTTTCAAACGTTTTTTATATACATAAAGTAAATAAGAGCTAAGAGTGCTTCTTATATATATATAGTTATATATATGTATTGTATATATATAGTATATATATTACACGCACAAATATTCAGTCGCACGTTTTGAACTAATGTTATATGATATTATTATTGTTGTCAGTTCGAGTTATGCTGAGGTTGTTTTCAGTTTTGTTTGCACTTTGATGGGGGGGAAGGCACTCAACGTTATCGACCCTGTCAGCTGCGCGTGCGCGTTGCGAATGAAAGTGAAACCGCAATGGATCGCGCATTTCGTTTTCTTTTCGATCAGTGACGACGTCGTCGTCGTCGTTGTTGTCGTTGTCGTCGTCGTCGATGAAGTTAAACTTGTCGTTATTATTGTTGTTGTTGTTATTGATGCTGCTGCTGATGTTGTTGATGCTGCTGGTTTGCAGTTAAAGTTGTTGCTGTCCGCGCAGCAGCTGGCACTGTCGATCCTTAAAGTGTAGCACCAAACTTGTCCAGCCAGCGATTGCGCAAGCGCAAGTGCTCTTGCTGCATCTTTGTCTCTCAATACTTTACGCTATCTCTCTCTCTCTTTCTCTTACACACTCTCTCTGCTTACTCTTTTGCAATGACATTTTTTATGGCTTTCTACGGCAGCATTGACCCTGCCAAAAAAACAAAAAAAAAGTAAAGATACGCGGGAAAACTTGACAACAGGTTTTTGCCTTGGCCTAGGCCTGGCCTGGCCTGGCTTGCCTTAGCTTGGCTTAGCTTAGCTTGTTTCGGCCTGGCCTGGTCGACGTTTTAACCAATTGTGTGTGGAAACATACCGAAAGAAAACCCATTGCAAGTGAAAGCCCTTGTCATGGCCATACATTGCTTCTGGCCACGTCTTGCCCTTAGCTACTGGCGGAACATTATCAGCATAGTTGCATTACCAGACTCATTTGTCGCTTTTGCTTATTGTTGTTGTCGGCTGTGTGTTGTTGTTGTTTGTTGTGTGTGTTGTTTTTGCAGCATTCAACGATTATCGCATACATTACAAGTATTTATGGATATTGCTTTTTGTTTCTTCTCTCTGTGTCTCTGTCTCTCTCTTTGATCACCTGCCGCTTTTTGTTGCATTGTTTTGATACTTTTTTCACAGCTTGCTACGCTATTACCATTAAGTTTTAATGAGTCACATTTGATGGATTTTTGTTGCACCTTTTGTCACGACATTTGACATCTACCCCTGACTGATATATATATATATATATATATATATATATATATGTATATATATGTTTTCTATGCATTTTGTTGGGGCATCAACAGCTGAATGAATGCTACTGAATGACGAGCGTTGCCCTCGTATTTCAACTGATTTATTAAAATTGTTAAGTATTTTTTTTCTGTATGTTTTTCGTTTTTATTTTTTGTTTTTGTTTATCGCTTTTCATTTGAACGTTTCATTTATTTTATGGTTAATGATTGCTTTTTGATATCTGTTTTAGTTTGTGCATTTTATATATAATTTTATAGGGGAAATCTGATTGCGGTTAATGTGAAATAAAATTTGTGCATTTCTGCAGCATTTAAAACCCACAAATAAGAGTTAAAATGTTATGGCCAACTATAATACCAACAAAGTCAACTTTAAACTCATATAAATGTTATATATTTAAACTTAATATGTGGCATAATTAATGTTAATATATATAGATATAGATATTTGTAAGTTAGTTAGTTACCTGTCAAGGCATACTAACTTTGATGATCTTAACTTGTTTGGGCAACTTTTGTCTGTTGTCGGTTGTTAATATCTTATATAAGCCCAGTTAAAGAGCCTCAACATGCGATTACTAATGATAGTCTTGGTTTAAATGAGCTTTCACAATCTCAATGATTAGTTAGTTTAATGCTGCTTAAGATCTGAGCAGAGCTGCTTACACTTTGATCTCTTTTTTGGGGGGTTTTATCTCTTGCATCTCATCAACATGTGAGAATGTTGCATGCCACATGAGTAAGCAATTACACAGACACATAAGACCTCTGTAATTATTATGTATTTGTGAGCAATTTTAAGTTGTTTTTTCTGTTTTTTTCTTGCTTTCACCAATTCGGTCTGCTTGGTGTCATTTTGTTGGTATTTCATTGCGTCTTCCGTACACTCAATTGCGTAGATCTCTTAAAATCTCAATGGGTGTGTTTGCGTATGCATATGTGTGTGCGTGTGTGTGTATGCCAAGCAATTATGATTAAGCAGCATATAAAAGAAAGAGTGTAAGTAAGAAAGAGAGAGAGAGAGAGAGATGGATAAAGATTATATAACTTACCCAAGGCATCAGCTGGGAAAAACTGCATACCAATTGAATCTCACATGGTTTTAGCCAAAAGGAAATGCGAATCATAAATTGTTTTTAGACCCCTGCCTCGCACTCTTACCACATAGCGTTGCTTGGCTTAGTCTACTATTGATGGCTAATTTGTGCAATCTCAGCATTTGGCAAAAGTGTAACAAAAGTCAACTCAAAGCTGTTGCTGCCGCTGTTAAGCCAACTTCCTTCCGCATGGTCAAACTTGTCGCTGGGAAACCAAAACCGAAATCCGCAAAGGAAATCATGAAAATGCCTTGGCGGGCTACAGCTTATTAATGTGTATATACAAGTAAAATCCCAGTGAAAAATTGCGGAAAAATCTATTAAAAGCAATTTATTTAATTTTATTTCACGTATTTACTTATTGTATTCCAACCAAAAATGCTCAATGAAGCGTTATGGCCAACCGCTACGGGCGTCTACCAATTCCTGGCCAACTTTCCGATTGTACGGCTTGTCCGACAGTCCGGCTATCCATCCGTACTACTACCCCGCCCATTTACCGTGTTAATTAAGTGCGCGCAGGGCAAATAAAATGAGCCAAAAGGTAATTACAATCAATGGGCAGCGGCTGAATGCGAACCAAAAGCCAATTTTATGCAACAATCAATCAAAAACCATTTTTAATTTTGCTTTAACAATTTTTTTGCTCTTATTTCAATTTTTTTTTCTGTTTTTATTTATTATTATTTTTTCTGATATTTTTCACTTATATTTTTTTTTGCTGTGGAAGCCATTTTTTTTGTATATATTTTTTTTATTGCTTCGTTGTCGCTGATTTTGCCGCGTCGCTCGTTTAACTGTGTGAAGTAAATTGGAAAATAAAGTTAAAATTAAAATGAATTAATTGAACTGTGAAATTTCATAAAAGTGTATGAAAAATTATTTGTGCGTATGCCGATGGGCATAGCAGTTAAATATGATGATAATAATGAGGACGATGATGATGATGATAATGATAAGTATGAGAGAAATGAGAATATTGTAGAGGAAGCTGCAGCAGAAGGAGGTTGCAATGTTGCATTAATTGTCAGCGTTTTAAATGCGTTTTAAGTCACCAAGGTGACAAAGAGATGGAGTATGAGAGGGATGAAGGTGAGGGCCAGCTGTACTTAATAATATTGTAAACTCATGGTAGAAAGAGAAAGAGTTGTATAAAATTGCGTAAGTGCTTCAAGGTGCGAATGAGTGCTATATTCAATGAAGTTAACAATAAATGACTCTTAAGTGCATTTCTTTTTTTTACATTTTTTTTAATATTAATTATTACGAAATGAATTTCTTTAAAAAGTTAAATGTTAAATTATCATTATGTATAATTCATTCAATATTCAATATCTGTATATATGAATATACAAATATTGATGTCAATTGTGGTAAGTGCTGAGTGCATTTCCGCTGACTTGGCCAAGTGTCAACTGATGTTGCTTGGCCATTGACTGATGATAAGCAGATTTTTGATTAGGTTTTGCCTATAACTAACAATTTCCTATATTAACTTAATGAAAACATGATGTATCGTTGGCATACAGCTTTGAATATATCCAGTTAATTATCTGTTTACTCAATTTAGTAGCTATTATATGGCTCCCTTAGCAACTTTCGAAGGGCTTTCCTATTGCAGTAGCAACTAATTTATAAAAATTATTTAAATACTTTTAAACCTCGCTTACACTTAAGATTGAACTCTTATATATGCTTATATATACAACTTTTTAATTAAAATGTTATAAATAGAACAAGAGAAGTCCTTTCAGTGCACTTGACACTCACTTAAATTGATCGATTGGCATAGAAGAATAAAAAAAAAATAAATGTGACGATTAAGTTGCAGTTTAAGTTGATGTTAAACGTTAACAAAGTTTTAAGTAGAGCATAAAAAAAATTTATAAAAAAAACTAAAATTGATTATTATAATTAAAATATGCAAATGAATATTCGTACATTAATTTTGCATATTTTGTTGGAGTTTTCTCCTTAAAATGTTTATATTAACATGATTATTATGAGTGATTATTCATTATTCAAAAATGTAACCGCAACATAACATGTGTTTGCAACATGTATGGGCTCCAATGGATTACTTCCCATACTACCAATTTTGGTAGATTTCACCATAAAAGCCAACTAATTGCGTTAACTTTATAAAAATTAGCCAGCGCATTTGGTAGTTGTCTTTTGTCTTTTGTTATAGCCACAACCACGCCCCAAAACAGACTAACAGCTTTTTTTTCTTTGTTTTGTTTATACACACTTGTACTCACATTCACACTCACACTCTTATTCATTTGAACTCGAACTTGCATTCATGTTTACTAAATCAATCAGCTAAGTAAAGTTGGTAACTCGCCCAACGCATAAACTCAGTAATTTTATGGCCTTAATTGTTGTTTTTGACTGTTCGGTTTTGGTTCCTCAAAATACCTCAAAATCGCTCTGGCGCCTATCATAAACAAATGATATATGTGTGTAGCTTGTACAGTGTTGCCAATTGGCAACATTGGCTTAGCCGGTTTTGGTTGTGGTGCTTTGGCCATGACAACAATTAAAAAAGAAATGCGCACAGCAATGCCAATTGGCGTTTGCGGATATTTCTGCTGTTCCAATGTTGTTTCTACACTGCTCTCACCTCACTCCCCACTTCCCATTATCCACTGTCCAATCACCAGTCACTAGTTCCCAGTTTTCAATCCGCAATCCACATAGTTTGTGGCTTTGGTAGTGCACCTTTCGCTATGGCATTGGCGCGTGCGTCGACATTAGCGCTAGTTGGCAGCTTTGGCATCTTAGCCAGATTTGTATCGCCAGGGCCATTACGAGTTTATTCCACTCTTAAAAGGAATTTCAATTCAAGTCATTGCCAGCAGATAGTCGCTGTTGTTGCTGCCGATGTTGTTGTTGTTGCTGATAAACTATGCATGTCATATGGCCAAGTGTAGGCCGGTACGGTACGCCCCCGCTGAAATGGCTCTCTTACACAGCCTGTGTTATCTTTTGCATTGGCCATTTGGCCATCATTAGCGCTGTGGTAAAGTGGCAAAGTGGTAAGGTGGCTAGGTAGCTAGGTGGCAAACCGGCCTGCTTGCCTTCCAGGCTGTCATTCCTACCATTTGGTTAGTTGCCTGCTGCTGCTGCCGTTGTTATCATGAACTGTGATGCTGTTGCTTTTGCTGTTACTGTTGCTGATGTTGATGTTGTCAGCGAACAGGTTGGCTGGTTAACTCTTTAGGCCAAAAACTGTAGCAGTTGCAGCAGCAGCATGCAGCCAAATTGGTATTGGGTATTGGTGTTGCCAATGCTATGGCTATTGGCCAGCCCGTCCTGCGGAGTCGTTGTACTTTTGATTTCCAAGCAATAAACCTGACCACATCACAGACGCAGAGGCATATGCTGCTGCTGCTTCTGCTGCTGTTGTTGACAACGCATTGGGCCAACGTACGAACTGAAAAACCGGATTCTCATGCATGGCCCAAAGCGTCCTCCAACTACATTGGACAAACGTTTGTTTCCCAGCCCCCTCCCCTCCCTGCTTGGTGTCTGACCGTGGCATTTGTTGTTTGCCTTTCCCTTTCGATGGTACCGCATTGGCGTTGGCAGCCTTTTGATTGATATTGATGCAACCGAATGTTGAACGTAGCAATCTTTGTTGCAAGTTGCTACACTTGCTATGGATTAAGTTAAATTATGGACAGATTATGTTAGTAAAAGTAAGAAATGACTCAAATAAATTAAAGAATAAAATTGCAGGTAGTTTATTTACTTAATCCAATCTTTAATCATAGAAAATAACCAACTCACTGCATATTTTTTTATACTCTTAACTTATTTATAATGGCTAAAATTTGGCATACAGTAGAAAGTAGCTCCTAATAGTAGCCATAAAATATGTATTATATTAATAGTAATATGATTCTTTAACTAACGTTTACTTTATTTATTTTATTGTATCTTTTCAGGACTTGGAGTATCCAAATTCCATTAACTACAGCGTCGGCAGATACACACAGTACCATTTACCTTCTTGGCAGCACCATCAGTCGTGGCCTGAACTTTTTCCTATAATATAGTTTAATATTTAATTTAATAAAATGAAAAATTTAATTATATTAGTAATATTAATGTATATATATTTTATAATAAGTTATTTTGTTAAAATTTATCTTTTATTTATTATTTATTAGTTTTTATAATACTTTGCTCATTAAATTGGCCACAAGCATCGCTATAAAATGATCACTTTGTCAATCATACATAGCTTTCATAAGCAATAACTGCAAAACTAGAAGGGCAATCATATTATCCATTCCTATGTAGGTAGTGCTTAAAAAATCCTAACGTATGGCACCTATTTTATTAAGGTAGGCCAAAAAATAGGCCAGATATACATTGTTTTAACATGCTTTGTTTTTACCTAATTTTACACGGTTTTTACCTCGATTTACACGGTGAAGTACATAAACCTCGTTTTACACGAAATTTTGTCAATTTTAGCAAAAATCCTTGTAAATCGAGGGTTTTGGGCTTTGCCGTGTAAATCGAGGTAAAAACCGTGTAAAATTATCCAAATTGCCTTTCGGCTAATTCTGTTCTCCTGATACTTAACTGCTTGGAAATTGAACAAAACCCATGTAAAACGAGGTTCCCGATCGTGTAAAATTGATCAAATTGTGAAATACTTTCAGGTTAATATTTTGCAGAAAAATGCCTTAAGCTTCTGCATATCCTGGCCGATTTTCAAAAGATATTGTGCGTTGGAATCGTCAGCTTTATCCGCATCGATTGACATACAATAAATTCAGGGTATTTTAAGGGCGAATTAGAAAAATTCAGATTAGTTGCACACAACTAAACTAAATATACTGGAAAAATGTCCTGTGCAGTACTGGAGTGCTTTTCAAAATAAAAAACTAGTCAAAAAGGATCAAGATATACTACCCAAACCCATGGAATGAGAACAGAAAGTTAATTTATTTTGCGTTTTTATTTTTAAATTTAATTTCATGTTCATTTTGTGTTTTGTTTCCATTTTTCCTTTTTTGTTTTTGTTTTAGTTTTATTTCGTTTCGTTACGTTTTGCTTTACTTTATGCTAAATTGGCTATTTTTTTGCATGTTGCTTTGTCCCTTAAACTTGTAAATTTTATATTTGTTTTTTTTTTGTTTTTTTTGGGGCATTTCTTATTGCAGTTGCTTCTGGCTTAAAGTTAACAGTTTCATTGTCCCTCTTTTGCTTCATCTTATTCTTTTGGCCCATATAAATTATAGCGCTGTCAATGCTATTGATCTATATTGGGTGCAAGAACTGACTTTTATTGCATGACTTTTTCTTGCCATTTTGCCTTTTGATTATATATTTCATTGCTGCTTCTTTCACACTCATTCTTAAACATGCTTTCTTTATTCCTTCTACTACCCAAATCATTGAATTGTATTTCGTACTGCTAAAAATTTTGTTGGTGGTTTTTGTCTGACATTTATATCTTTTGGGCCTATATGACTTAAACCTTTGCTTATTGTATTTTATTCTTTGTATATGCATATTTGTATGTTGTCTCTTATCTTTTTTTTTATCAACATTGCACTACAAATGAACTGTTCTTTTTTAGTTTATATTATATATATATTAAAAATTAATTTGCCACATTTTATTTGGTTTTTTTCTTCTGTTTCTTCTTTACTTTTACTTTTGTTTTACTTTGTCTCTTAAATTTTTTCCTCTTAAATAAAGTATTGTATGTTATTATATGTGTTTGTTTGTTTTGCTTTGTATTTGTATTTTGGGTTTTTTTTATAAATAATATTTTGTAAATATTATCATAATATGTAATCATATAATAAATACAATATGCATTTAACCACTTTGATATATATATAATATCATAATTGTTAATAATTAATGTTATTTTTAGTTAACATGACGACGTGTTTGCTTTTGCTTTTGCTTTGTTAATACAACTTGCAAATTTTTGTATAGAATCATAAAGAAGAAAACGAAAAAATTTCTTTCTCTTAACTCAACTTTACATGGCACACATACAATTACAATAGGCTATTCATATATATATATATATATAGATTTATATATATATATATAAATACATAATTCAATTTAAAAAATATAATATTACAATGCTTTAAAACGCTTTTTTTCTTGTTATATTTTTTCTTTGAGCCGAATTCTTGGAACTCTGCGTTGATGTTGTTGTTGTGGTTGTTGTTGAATGTGGCTTAAATTGGCGTTAGGTTCTTCTAAGTAATTCTTCTTGATTTTTACATTGATCTCTTACAATAGCTAAACATAATATATATATATTCAATACATCCAATATATGTATTACTATGTAGCTAAGTTTACTTTCTTCTATGAAATAAATTACAAAAGCATTTGGCTTTATACACGAAAAACAGCAAGCAAAATTTTGTTTGGCTTTTGCTTTTTTTTTGTTTAAATAAAATAATTTACAATAGCATTAAGTTTATATTACATAATTAATTAATTAATTATATTTTAATAGTTATATTTTTTTTCTTAGTTTTTTTTTTAGTTTCTACTTGTTTTATAATTGCTTAGAACTGCTCTTCTTTCTTTGTGGGGGAAACAACATTTAACACTTTCTAGTTAATATTAGTTAATATTGTTCTGCTTTTTGTCTTTTATTGCTAAATTATTTTTATAATCTTTTTTCTTCATTTTTCATACTTTTTTTGAGCAATTTGCTACTTGAACGTTTTTTATTTACATTTCTTTTTTCATTTTAATAATTTTGTGGAGGGTTTTCATTCTTGGAGCTAATTTTTTATATCTGTTTCTTTATCTATTACAAAAATATGCAATGTTTAAGGAAAATTTTTGGTCCTTTGAAATAATGTGAAAATGAACTTAATATATAAATTAAATTTGTTACTTATTTGCAAATTATTAGAAATATTAATTTGTTATTTTTTCAAAAATTTCAAATAAATTTTGTATTATTTTTAATTTAGTTTCAAAATATTTTACAGTATTTTTCGTTTTTCTTTTCTTTTTGTTAATTTCAATTGGAAGGAATTTGTTCGTGCCTGGTAAGTATTTATTTTTTTTCTTTTCATTTACATTAAAGGATATTAAAATTCTCTCACAATTTAACTTTCTAAATCTATACTTCAAAATATTTTATTTTATGTTTGTTTTTTTAACAAAAATCAGTCACTTTGCAAGTTCTTCTCTCTTACGCTTAATGCTTCTCTCTTCTTTTTTCTTTGTTTTATGTTCGAAAAGGAACTTAAAGTACAATAATCATGGCTCAACTTTTAACAATAGATAAAACGCAAAGTTTTTTTTATAATATTTTTTTCTTAGTTTTTTTTTCTTTTTTGGCATTCAAGTTAAGCTTTGCTACTTACTACACACGTACACACACTGACACGGTTACAGTTACAGTTAAAGATACAGTTACATTCTACAGTAAAAATATTGAGTATTGAGTGGGATTAGGGGGTACATATATAACGTTTCTTTTTTGGGGGGGATATTTGAGTAAAAATGTATTGGTAAGATTTGCCAACTTAGACGCCTACAAAGTGGGTGTGGTTTAATTAGTCATTAGTTAGGGTATCTCTTAGCATAGATTGTTATTAAGTGGCATTAATTATTATTTTATATTTGGTTTTTGCTAATAGGTTACAAATACACATAGTACACATAGCATTAGAGTATAGAGTATAATATAGTATAATATAGTAGTAGTAATAGTTGTTGTAGTAGTGGTTGTGGGCAGTAGCGTATAGTAATACATATGCATGTATATATATGTATATATATAGTGTATATGTAGTAGATATATACGCCTAAACATAACGGGTAGTACGAGTGGTACATAGCATAATGAATTGCGTGCGAATAAATAGTCAACATTCTCTCCCTTTCATGCTTGCATACACTCATACACTCATATACAATCACACAGCTATATCTGTCTCTGTCACTGTTTCTGTATCTTTCTCTTTGTTTGTTTGTCTCATGATTCATGCTCATATATACTTAAAGTTAATGACACTGAAGAATCGTAACGCCAATAATAGTTATCGCTAGAGTTAGATCAAGCACTTGTCCACTCGCCGTATTATTACTGAAGACTGGAAAATGTATTTGCTCAGGACGATTGAGCTCTTCCTCTTCATCATCGTCGATGGCATTGGACATTTGTCGATGTCGTTTCGTAAAGTTCACATGGAATACGGCCTCGGCAACGCCACCTGGCGATGAGACGATAAAGTAGAAAGTTCTTGGCACACGCTCATGCATGCTGACATAGGTGAGGCGTGCCTCCTTGCAGTAAGGTGTGGGTAGATCCTGCAGTAAAAACAATGCAAAATAAATAACTTAACTTAAAGTTACTCGACATTACACTTACCTTAACCGAATAGGCCAAAACGGTGCTTCCATATTGATTGCCAGGCGTAAAAACGCGATCGCCATGCAGCCAACGTGCCGCATGCGCTGGAGGATTGGCACAGAATTCGACATTGAGATGCAATGGTGAGCCCGGATAGGCAACGGGTGTGGCATTCAATGCCGCTACTGTAGGTGCTCCTAAAAGTAAAGAGAAAATAAAGAAAGTTAAGCTTTAGTTACTGAAAATTTCAACTACTTTTCCATTAGTTTTTCCCGCTTTATTATGTGTGTGTGATTTGTTAGCAACTCGTAAAATGTCTATTTAAAGAGCTCTCAACTTAGCGCTACGCTTAGCAAACTTGGCCAAAGATGCAACGCAACAATTTATAGTTTCTAAGCCAACAACAACAAGTTGTACACAACTGTACTTTAGCCAAAGCCACCCACCTATTTGGTTTGGTATAGATAGAAAAGTACCGTTGTTGCCTCAGCTGCAATTAAGGACACTGTGAAAAAAGTTTTCCTTCGGTGGCTTTACTCATTGGTATTACCATTAATTAAAAGTGTATCACCAACAAAATGAGCCGCTTAGCAGTCAGTCAGTGTTCACTGTTCACTGTTAAGTGTTGAGAGTTGAGTGTTAGACAGTGTTGTGCAACAATTTTGGTGGCAAATCAAAATAAATAAATAGGGAAGAACATGTTGTCATTGAGCGAAAAGTTTTTAAGACGCTGAAACTTCATTAAAAAGTTTTTGCCAAAAGCAACGAAATCTGCCAGAACTTATGTGGGTCACATAAGAGATAGAAAGAGAGAGAGAGAGAGAGAGAGGGAGAGAGAGTTAAGAAAGAGTGTTAAATTTCAGCATTGCGCTGCGATCTGATGGCGTTAGCCAACACTGTGACAATCCAATTAGACACATGTGTCACTCATTCCCATTGCAACACCCACACACAAACCAGCAGCAACAACAACACACACCACCAACACACACACATACTCGTTGAGCATATTTAATTATCGAAAGGCATGAAAATTTTGCTATTTTCTCCATCAATGCGTCGCACAGAGAGTTGCAGATAGAGCAGGAGATAGAGACAGGGACAAGGAGAAAGAGAGTGTAGTTGATGTGGGTACGCGACTCAAACTGCAAATAAACTTGAGCAGTTTATTTACGAGTAGCACAAGTAGCAGGGCAAACAGGGCAACAACAATGGCGGCTTGGCAAACAAAATGGCCAAAAGTGTTAAGTGCAAATGAGTGTACAGTAGCAGGGAGTATACTGCCATAGTCCCAGCAGACACAAACAACAACAAACAACAACAAGAACAACAACAAATCGAAGCACCCATCGACACTTGCCAAAATTTATAACTCAAAAACCTTCCCCCGCTACTTACTACACTCGTTAACCACCCACAATTCACCAGCTCTCAGACTCTCAGACTTCACTCCCAACGACTAACTGTAAAATCAATTAAAGCAAGTGAATTCTCGCCAACAGCAACTGCTGTGTGTGTGTGTGAGTGTGCATATATATATGTGTAAGTTTGTGTGGAGAAGGATGCGACTGCTAAATTATGCGTTCAGCGCCATTTTGTTGCCCCTTGTCGAAATATTCAGGGGGCAGGCAGCTACACCGCCCCCCCCACCCACAAAATAAAGAAATGTAATTTATTTGACAGCTAAAACTGATTTCATGGAGGCTCAAAGGCGCAACCGCCCACTTTGCCAGCATTCGGCAACCAAATTCAACTCTCAAAGAGATTAACATTTTATTTTGATTTGCACTCACTGAGCCGTGTGCTAGCATTTTACCCTCTGTGTTCAGGTGGCAACACTCTCACTTTCCCCTCTTCCCCTCTCTCTATAGCTCTTTGGGGTATGGCCTGAGGGTCAGCGCCTGGTCATTGGTGCGATTTTTAATTTGATTTAATCGTTAGGCGCTAAATGAAATGAGTTTTGAGTTGAACACAGTACAGAGAGAGAGAAAGGGAGATCAGGAGTAGAAACGGAAAATATGCAAATTGAAAAAAATAATAATAATAATAAGCGTAGCTAATACTAATGATGATAATGAAAAGCTAACAATGGCATGGGCAGGGGAGAGCAGAGTTTTCATTATACAGAGTTTTCCCCCAAACTCAACAACAGCTGAAAATTCTCTGTACTACCGCAAGTTTTATACTAAGACTTAGTTTAACTATTAATGCTATACTAACTAGACGATGTCCTTGCAGCTTAACTCAATTAGTTCTTGTTTTAGTTTCGATTAGTGTATCCTTTTCAAGGAGCGTTGCCTTCCTTTCGTTCTCAGCATGCAATTTGCATCTTAAAGAGCGCGTGAAGCAGCTCTCTCTCTCTTTCTTTCTCTGTCTGTCTGTCTTTGGTTTGCTCAAATGCACAACATTTACAGCAAGTAGTGAAATTAACATTTAAACAATAACATTGAGTTGGCATGTACAACAATTGTTGCAATAATACAATATAAAATAACTTGCAACAAGCACAAAAATATAACAATGGGGCAAAGAGGCAATCCTGGCAAAATATAATAAAGTTTTACAGCTGAAAATTACTCAATTCCCGTTGCTCGGGAAAGTTAACTTAATTTTTGTAGTTGCCTTTTGTAAGCAAAAGTTTTCCCAAAAGAGGTGCTGCAACAGCAACAGCAACACCAGCGACAACAACAACAAAAAACGTTTTTGCTACACTTTTGGCGACTGGTCACCCAAGTGGGCAGACAATGAACAGCGAGGACGACGCAGTACAAAATGACAGGGCGCTGCAAATGTTGCATAGACTTGGCTCTGTGTGGCACATTGTGTTGATGGGGTAAATGTGGGCAAAATGCGCGCCCCATTGATTGCACGTAGCTAAAAGACGTTTTTTTTTTGTCTGCATTTTTTTGCATAAAGTGCGTGGCAGGATGCGCGGCGAACACTCAACACGGTTTGAGCTACAAAACGTGTAGCAAGACAGAGAGGGAGATAGAAGAAGAGAGGGCAATGAGAAAGGGAGAGGAAAAAACAATAATGACCAAAAATAATTGAATTTTTTGGACGCTTTCGCGTGTTGCAATTACTTTGTCAGCCTTTGCCTGCAATTCAGCTACAACGCTCTACCGCTGTACGTCTCTCCTCCTCCTCCTCGTCCCACTCACCCTCTCTCTCACTCTCTGTAGTGTACTTCAGTTGGCACTTTGTTGCCTTGTTATTGAAGCATTTTTTGGCCATATTTTTGTGCCCTGTTATTGTTTTTAACTATCTCGAATTCGTTCTGTGCCTCTTTCATTATTGCACACTGTGATTTTTTTGGATTTTTTTTTCCAATTTTCTTCAATTTTTCGCCTTTTCATTTGCCTTTACGCACTTTTTCTTTCGTGCAACTTTTTCAGTGCTACAGATGTGTGTCAAGAGGCAACAAAGTCACGCACAATTTGCAGCCAAAGAACTCTTTTGTTAACTGTTAAAAAATCACTTAAATTGGTCTAAACTGTTTCAAGTAAAAGTAAACAATTTGAAGAATGGATTAAAGGAAGAATTGCTAAAAGTATTCAAGCACATTTCTTGCTCTTAATCGAAACTTAAAGGAGAATGAAAATAAAATATGAATTATAAATGTTAAGCTCAAACCAGTCAAAGAAATCGTTAGCATAATGCGTGTCCTGATTTACAAAACTTACAGGATATACAGGCCACAAATATAAATCAGTTGGTATTGAGGTTAAGTAGAGAAACTGTTGACAAACTCTTTTTGGCAATAGCTCATTAATTTTTAATCAGTTGCCGTTGTCGTTGTCGTTGCCACAGTTAGGTGGCACAAAGTTGTGCTAAAACTTAAGATAAATTTGCAACACTTTGTAAGCAGTTGAATGTTGCGGCTTAGTTGTCATCAAGTTTATATATAATTCAATGGCCCAAAGACGCGGTAAATAAACAAAGCGCGATAAATTCAATTAAAATTGCCCCAAGGTACTCATCATAGCGAGACAGGGAGAGGGGCAAACAGAGATAGCAGAAGAAAGTAAATCCCTTCTCTGATTGCCCAAGCATTGCACGTAATTTTAATTTGCACAGAGTGTGGCAACTGGCAGGCAGCAAGTGGTAAGTAGCAAGTGGCAACTTAGATTTTGGCATGAAGCAACAACTACAACAACAACAGCAACAAGAAGATTTTTGGGTAATTTTATTTGCTGCTTTTGCATTAAAAGCTCACACACACACACACACAGACAGAATGTTTATTAATTATTCAGTGGCATAACAATGCGGCATTCAATACAGCATGGAATGTGGAAGATGTATATGCCACATGGTCAGTCATGGAGAGTTGTGCCCCAGTGTGTTGCTTGAGGCAAGTATTGCATAATTGAATATTATGATTGTTATTTTCACTTGCTGCCGCCTGTCGGATTGCCTGTTATTTCGGTCTCTGTGGTGTGTGTGTCTGCTGTGTGTATTTTCATTTGAGCTTTTCATATCTAAAAACGTTTTGCTGCCACAAACACCCACACAACAGTCAGAGTTTTCACGGCTCAGTCTGTAGCCCCAGGGGCATGTTTTCCAGTTGTTTATGTCTTTAAGCACCGTTCACCTGTAATTGTCTGTTCTCTTCTGTTTTGTTTTGTTTTCTTTTATTTCGTTTTGTTTTGTATTGTATTTTGTGTTCTGCTTTTGTTTTTATGCTTTCTTTTCATTGTTGTTGCTGTTGCTGTAGTTATTCCCTTGTATCCTTCATTTCTTGGCAGCTTTGCACTTTCATGTGTCTGACCTGTTACCCCTAGGGAAAACTGTGGAAAACTGTTAAAGCATCTCAGGTAGCTGCTGGCAAGTTGAGCAACGTTTCGGTACAGTTCATAAAAAACATGCTTATGAACTGGAACTAGTTCATTTGTTAAGCACAACAACAAAATTGCTTATGATTACTCACAGTATTGGACAGTACAGTGACTGTAAAACTGTATGTTGGAAATGCTTTGAGCTATATAAAAGTAGGCAGAATGGGGACTAATAGGACTTTAGTAAGGGTTTAAAAGCATTTAGTACCTATATAAACTATTTAGTTATATACTAAGTAAAGACTACTTAAAGTTAACAACAAGTTTGGGTTGCTAAATACTTCTACATAAAAGAGAGAGAGAGAGAGAGAGAGAGAGAGTGAAGGGGAGACCAAAGGATATTCTAATATGCATTCTCTATATAGTATATTTATAGTTGAGAGCTGCATCAATTAGTTGCTTGTTTTACTGGTATTAATTTATAGTTTTGCATTTGACTGAAATCAATTAAAAAGCAATCAAAACCAATTCCATTTTCATTGCAACCCAAAGAGAGAAAAATAGAGAGCGGAAAAATATATTGAAGGATTTCATTTCGATTGGATTTAAAGGCAAACAACATTGAATATTGCATACAAGTGGCACTTGTACTAGTTCTGTGTTTATATATATTGGTTACTAAATTATTTCTGTTCTTTTACATTTAACTAGTTACCCTCCCCCCGCCCTCTCTCTTGTTGTTTGCAAAGCATCACTTAAAAGTTTTGTAGCTCTCTCACTTGCGTGTTATTAGAAGAGTTCAAATAAAAAAGTAGAGAGAAAAAAAGGAAAAAAAATGAAAAACATTTATTAAATTTTCAAGTGGCAGCAAGGTAAAAACTTGCAGCTTGTAAACTACACTAGACACAGACACACACACACACGCACATACAACAAACAACAACAAAAACTTTAAGTGGCACATGTGAAGCGATTTTTGGCAACTTGTGCAATTTGCATTGCTCGAATTGGTTTGAGTTGTGGCAGTGGCAGGCTGTGGCAGGGTGTGGCAAGGGCATACTATATCGAAAGTTTAGTTTTGCTGTATGATGATGCAAATGCAAACTTTGTGGTACAACACAAGCCAAGTCAAGACACACACACAGTACGTTGCACGCTCTCAACATATCTACAAGTTGCAATCTTGACTGCTCGCTGCCAGGCAAAAGTTGCCACTCATTTGATATTGAAAGTGAAAGAGCATATTTAAATACAAACAACATACAAATGGCAACGAGTAAACTGTACTTGTGCTTCCTCTTGCTACCTAACTTCTACCCCCTACCTCCCCCTAACCCATAGCTACTGCTGCTTCCTCTTATATACAGTACTCTCTATTACATGTTGCCTTAATTTGTGTTGACAACCCCCAAAATGGGGCCACTCATAGGGTGACAAGGTGTGTCTGTGTGTCAGTGTCTGTGTGTGTGTATATTATACTATATATATGTATGTGTGTGTATAGGGCAGGCAGGTTAACTTTACGCTTAGTAGTTGCTGCTCTATAGAAATGCGCTTTGTAAATTTTCAAGATTTGGGTTAGAGATACATATTTACCTAGGCACACACACTAACACACACATAGACACACACACACAGAGACTCACAATTATAGTGATGTTTTTATACCCCGTAAACACTAAGAACTTTTTATATAAGTCTGCTAAAGATAAGCTCTATGTAACTATATATACAACTTTACGTTCTGCCAGTAGCTTTCAAACTGTAAATCTGTTCCGTACTATGTATAGTTCAGTTATATATATAGCTATTTATAAATGATACTATTTTACAGAGTATTTTCAATCTTGTTATTTTTTATACAAGTTTGTTACACTTTTTTTAACTCATTACCTTTTGGCTTATCCTTTTTGATTACTCTCTGACTGACCCTTTGGCTCTTCGTATATATTGGACTTGGCTCTTTCTGCTCATGAGGTCAACACAAAGTTGGCTTTGGCTTTTGTTGATTTAGCAATATTCTTAATGGCCCAGTTTGTCTTGTGGCAATGTGCAATTGCCGTTAAGCGTTAAAACTGTTAAAAGACTCTTAAAGGACTCTTTGAAAGCTTTATACACATCAAGCAAGGATCAGCTGCCTAAAAACTAAACTTGCCTAAGGATTCAGGTAACTAAAGCTTTCTGTATGGCCAAGGTAAGTGCATAAAAATCATAATTATAGTCTATAAACATTTTAAGTTAACACCTTAACTATTATCCTTTTCTTTATAGGCAAATCCTCATAGACAAATTGATGCTTAATGAGCCAAATATTAAAGCCTTATTGAATTGAATATGAAATTGGTTAAAACAAATTGAAGTTTGACGCTTTTAATGTGTGAAGAACGAGCCATGAACTGACCGCAGGATAACACTCAAAACTGTATAGTGTCCTGGGGATTAAGTGATGTGTCTGGCACCATCAAATGTTGCAAGGTAGGCGTGACGTTGCTACTAAAATGTACACTACTATGTGGCGCCTCATAAAATTTGTGGCGAATAGATGAGAGTGTTAAAGTTGTGGTTGGTCGGTTGGTTGCCAACCACCAGACTGGGTGTGTGTGCGTGTGTGACTGTGTATGTGTCAGGCCTATGCTTTATGGCCTGACATTTGACATTTTTATTAGCTTTGTGGCGGCGGCGTTTAATTACTTTACGCGTTGCACAACCAACTGCAACGGCAATGGCAATGGCAATAGCAACCAATTTAATGCATTATCTGTAGTGGAACGTTTGCATGTATCCTGTCAGGACAATGTGCAAGGACAACAGCATAACCGATGAATGGCAGTCAACTGACTGTAGCAAAATGCAATTAAAATATGCATTTGAATTTTATTGCATTGCCTTAGGCACCAAATGCAAAAATTGCAAATTTCATTCGTGAGCAGCTCATTAAACGGCCAATGTCCTTGTCAATGGCTTCAACTCAGTTGTTAAATGGTTAGTTGCCTGTGGCGCATATTAAACGTATATGACCCTTTCGATATTAAGCTAAATTACTTGTTCTATAAAGTATTTAGTAACTGCTTTACTCTTAGGATAATAAACTTATTGCAGCATTAAAGATAAACAGACAATTTGTATAGAAAGAAGCCATTCTCAAAAACGGCCAGGGAGTCCTAAATAAAGTTATATTAGTGAAGCCAGTTTTGTGTATAAACTTTTTAGATAATTGACAGGCATATTACAAGTCTTTAACTAAAAATAGTTTAGCTACAAATATCCTTTATATACTCCCTCTTCTGCCAAGGCAACGATCCTTAAAATTAAATTCTTTTATTGATATTTTAAGTGACCTTCAAAGTACCAACAGAGAGCTAAGAACTAAGTGCTAAGCAGCTCATAGTTAAAAATATCTCTTAATATTTTATATAATTTGTTTCGTTAACCCTTCCCCTCTATGTCTGTGCTCATGTTAATCATTTAGCCCGCCTCTTTGCTTCCCTCTCTCTATAGTGGCCACATTCAATCGCATCATCAGCGTCGTTAGGCGACAAATTGCATTATTAATGCGTTTGGCTTTACCCCTTGCCCCCTGCCCTGCCTTACCAAGCCCTTGCGCTGCGACTCAATCGACGGGGGTAAAATAAAAAAAGCTTTGGCAATTTCACGTAATCCACTTCAGGCCGCTTGCAGGGGGCCGTCGCTATCAGCCAGTCAGACAGCCAGCGAACCAGGAGTGCTGCACAGTGGGAGTCATCATTATAGAGCAACTGAGTTGCTTGTAGCAACGCTTATTAGTTGTTGCAACCAGCGCATGTGGCTGCCTCGGGGTACAATTGTTGGGCAGAACTAGCACTTATATACTTCAAGCTAACCAGCAAAAGCTCACACCCCTTAACCAAAACCTCTCTACCCCCTCTCCACATACTGTCAATGCTCCTAATACACTTCTCCTAAGGCATGCGACGTCTTGTGGTGCAAATTTGCATGTTTGAGTGGCAATTTCAGCTGCATGGCTATTGCTTTTGTTATAATATTCAATATTTTATGCGTTTTTGACTTTTCCAGCACACAGAGCAAGCTGTTATTGAAGAGTAGGTTCAGTAGCGAGGGGGAGGGGAAGGGATCAACTACTTTGAAATTAGTTTTGATTTGTTTATGTATATATAACTGCGTTCATTCGCTTTTCGTTTTTCGGTTTTCGCTTTTCGGTTTTCAAAGGCGAAACTGAAGCTGTCAGCTGGTTTTACTGCTTATATCCGGTCACGCAGACGCTGTGGCAAGGGTAGCGTATGCGTGTGTGTGAGTACATGTGTGTGTGGTAAGGAGTAAAGGAAGCTGACTGGTCATTGGCAAAGAGTTGTATGTTGCTTTAGGGCGACACTACGACGTCTGTTGGCGTCTATTTGCACAACTTTTTCAACTCATTTCCGTTGCAGTTTTAGACTGTCACCCACACACACACACAGCTGCTCTTTCATTCATACAGTTGCTGTCTCTTTTACTCTCTCAAGCTATCCTGCTCTATGCCCAAAATGATTTCTGCAACTGTCTGAAAATTTTTTACATGGTGGCGCTACTGCTGCTGCCTCAGTTGCTGCCTTGGCAGCCATTTTTTAGTTGGGGCATTTTGGGCGGCCATTTGCCGTACTGATGACAAGTTTTGAGTTCATATTTTAACTAACGACTGGAGACAGCGACGGAACACACACACACACACACACACACATACATATGGAAAATTATAATTTAGTCAACATGGCAAGTTGCCTTTTTATTTTACTTTTTTCATTTCGTAACTCTTGTGTCTCTCTTTGCCTCTATCTTTCCCTCTCTGTCTGTGTGTGTGTGTGTTTTGTGTGAAAATTGAAGCGTAAAAATTAATGCTTGAGTGCATTTGTGTAAAAGACAACACACAAATACACACACAAACATACATACACACACATAGAGTGCAACATAAGCGGAAGAACGGGAAAAACAGATGACGACAAGCAGCATAGAACAACACACACAGACAATAAACTGATAGAAAGCAGCAAAAAAAAGATAACAAAAGAAACCAAGAAATAAAGGAAATAGTTTTTGGCACTGCAACTGTTTATTTTCCCTTTTTCTTTATTCTATTTTTTCTATTTTTTTCTATTTTTTTCATCGTAACCTAAAAAATAGCAAAGATAAATTTGATTTCATTTCAAGGCATAAAAACAATGAGCTACATACCTATACTGGCTTTATGTTAAAGTGGATCAGTTTTGGTTCGAAATTCAATGGAAAATCTGTAGGTTTTTCTTCAAAGTTGGCAACCCTTTAAAAGGGTAATTATATAACTAAAAGGCTTTGTGTAAACTAAATTGAGTGAAAAGAGCGATTTAAGCTGTTGATTGGTTGAGAATTTGTTAGAGTAAAAACCAAAGGGATAAAGGAGAATGAGGACTAGAACTAGTAGGAAATACTAAAATTATATTAAACAGAAATGATATATACAATAGACTATATATAAGATGAGTTTATATATGCTACTAGAACAATCTGTCTCAACTTCTTTCTTTTCTATTAGCCTAAAGTCAAGGTTGAAGCAGCGAAGGATCTGCCTGTAGTTTTGAGCAATTTCATTTCCCCTTATGTCATCAGCTTCATCAGTTACTTTCTACCCATTTCAATCCAATTGCAATCAATTTCTTTTTAATACCATTTGTTTCGAATGTGAATAACTTCAAAGATATTTTGCATAAGGTTTTTTTTTTTTTTAATAGCATTTGAACTATCTGGAAAAATTTATTGTATAAAATTCCCTTGGGCACAACTTGTTATGTTAGATTAGATTTTCAAAAAGGGGATTTTTGATGAATAAGAAAAAAAAAGAAATGTTGCTTTGAAGTTGCAGCAAATGTTTTGGGTTTAATTTTAATTTTTGTTTGTGGCTCAGAAAGTAACAACCCTTGGTTAAAAAATTTATTTAGAAAGCGTTTATCTAATGCTCAAGATCGCGGTTATGGGATTGAAATGAAAATGAAATGTATGTTGAAAAGTATGGGGGTGAGTGGGTTGTATAGTGTGTGTGTGTGTATATGTGTGTGTATGTGCGCGTTGTAAACATTTAACATGCAATTTGGCGCAGCTGCTGTGAAAAATTGAAAAGCCCCGAACCAGAACTCATAAATTGCCATTTAAATGAGGCACAAATGAAAAACGTCAAAGGCGGAAACGAAGCAAGCAAAATGCAAACACATACACACACACATACATATATATATATATAAATGCGTATGCTTTTAGCCATGTTAACATAGTAGAAAAAGCAGCCCTAGCCTAATGAGTAGAAACAAAGCAATATTTGCCAGCAAAGCGCCAAATTCCAGAGCAAAAATTTTGCCAAGAAGAAAAATTACGCATGGAAAATGAAAATGAAAATGAGAAAAAAAATAAGTAAAAAAACCCCAATGAAAATATTTACGGGTGCACAGTGAAAGAAGGGAAAGTAGAAAGAGGAGTAGGGAGGGGGTTGAATTGTAGCGGGGATATGCTTGACTCTCACATATGTAGTCTGTATGCTGATCAAAAGGCATGCGGCAAAAGGAACATGCACATAACAAATTAGCATGCATAAAACAACGCCCGCTAGCTTGTGGGCGTGGCAACTTCTCAAGTGTATACCAGTGTGTATGCGAGTGTGTGTGCGTATGCATAAAGCAATATTTATGCCCATGTACGCATATTTTTGGAGTAGAGAAGTATACAAAAGAGGCAGCTCCTTGGCTTCCCCTCAAAATTAAGCATGGAATATATGTGCGCAGCTTTTATTAGAAATCAGCCAAGATGAAGTGATGAGTAGCGGGTAGGAGGAGTGAGAAGTAAAACAGTGGTTGGTAAGAAAGAGAAATTGATAATATATATATATATGGAGTGCTGGTGGTGGATGATTGTTAGATGAATGGTTTATATTGCATAAGGTCGCAGCTGCTCGTTGCGCTTGCTTAGCAATAAAAATTCCGCAAAAAATCATTAAGAATCAAAAGCAAAATTCATACAAAACAGGTAACGACTATTTTAATACTCTTTAAAATGCAAATTAAATTGCAAACAAACAAAAAAATAAGCAGAAAATATAATATTAAAGTATTAAAGTAGAAGTAAAGCCTTAAGATTTGCAGCTCTTTCTTAAAGCTTAAGCCAAGTTTATATAAAATATTCTAGAGTTAATAAACTTGGCTTAATGTTAGTCTCAAAAGCCAAATTAAAAGTTAAGCTCTGTAGCGCAAATTTGTATATTATTCAGCATAAATGCCATTTCCATTGAAATTCTTCAATTTGAATTCAATTTGATTTTACTGCTTCAATTGACAAATGCCAATTGTTGCTGCATTTATATGGAAATTGACGATTGAACCTGAAGGACATACGGTACATTGCTTCTAAAGGATTTTTGCTTAACCTAACTCAGATTTTGGCTTAATTTATATATACTTTGTATAGCAATTCTCAAACATTTCCATAACCTTTGACTAGAGTATAAGTCTGCCTATTGTTGCAGCCAAGTGACTCTTTGGCTCATAAAGTGAAGTTGAATTTTGCTGTTTAAGCTAGATTTAAGTGCACTTCAACCTGTTGGCTTATTAAAAGTCAAATTGGCAAGCCAACAAGGCGAAAAAACTATGCCAGAGAAAGGAAAAAAGAGGGGAGAAAAAGCAAAACCTGCGGCTGATTACCTGCTTACTGGCTGACAAACAATCAACAAGCCCAAAAGTAGGCAGCACTTAATTACAAACTCTCAACTAGTTGCAGCATTAAAACAACGCAGGATAACAAAGGATAATATGAATTGTCAGCTCAATGATTACACTCAGCAGCAGCGCTGCCCTGTGGCTCTTGATTAGTTGACTAAAAAAAGAACTAGGCAAAAAAAAAACAAAGGAAAATGAGAATAGAAACTGACACAACAAGGCTTCATTATGCACACACACACAAACATACAAACACACACTTATATACATACATATATATATGTGCTTAAACTGTAAGAGTTGGTTATGTGTGTGGGTGTGGCAACGTAATGAAGTCACCAATATTGTTGTTGTTTGACTGCCTCAACGGAATGCAACGTTTCAGTGGGCGTCTCAAATTATGCAACAACTACTTGCATATGCAACAGCGCCAACAACTTGAGTGGTTGCAGAGGGGTTAAGTGGTAGTGTGTGTGTGTGTGTGTGTTTATGGGGGGGGGGATAAGTTGCATAAGGTTGTTGCTAAGAGTTAAGGCAAGTATAAAATAAATGTGCATATGAATTTTGAAGAAACTGCAAAGGATTCTTCGCGGCGCGCTGCCAATGCAGAAGTGCACTTACTTACCCCCACCACCAACACACACACACACTCATATGCTTATACACACTTATACAATTGTAAGCTAAATTTATGCTTATGTTAAAGTTTC
Organism: Zygothrica quintamaculata; assembly: GCA_037044455.1. Classification (NCBI taxonomy): domain Eukaryota; kingdom Metazoa; phylum Arthropoda; class Insecta; order Diptera; family Drosophilidae; genus Zygothrica; species Zygothrica quintamaculata. The sequence goes on from JBAMBS010001266.1 coordinate 101,701, forward strand.
TCGGTGCGTGTGTTGGCCAAAAAGTTTTTGTGCGCAAAAACTTGGCCAACAGCAGCAGCAGCAGCAGCTGCAAAAATGTTCAGCACTCACACAAATTAAATAACAATTTTCCCTCACAATTTCGCTACGTTTTCGCTTTGGCTTTGGCTTTAGCTTTCTGCTACTACTTTTCTTCCCTTTTTCCCTTTTTCCTAGTTTTATTTTCTCTAGTTTTTCTTATTATTATTTTTTTTGCTCCTTTTTAACCTTTTTTTATATATACATATATATATTTTAGCCCAACGTTGTCGTTAACTTTATGTGGGCGTTCATGTTGACAATATGTGTGAAGGCAGCGTTAAGTCTGCATATGTGTGTGCGTACGTGTGTGTGTATGTGTGTTAACTGGTCGCTTGCAAAGTGGCTCAGTAGACTTTGTCGTTACTTTTTTTCTATTTTTTTTCCTCTTTTTTTGAGCTGTACCCACTTGGCCCCCATTTGGTTAGCGTTTTGTTTACATTTTATTTTAAGTAATTCAAACAAAATGCAGTTCGCAGTTGGAAGTTTAAGAGTTTCTCCAGTGAAAGAGAGAGAGAATTTTTTATTAGGTCTAAAGTGCAGTTTAATGAAGATGTATATATATATGTATATACACTTTTTTTTGGGCCAAAATCAGCATAAAGCAGACAGCTTTCAGTTAACTTTAAGGCAAGTGGAGAAACAGCAGGCAGCGCGCTGACAAATTTTATGGCAATTTGTGGCAGCTGCAGTATAAAGTCTATTGAACTATGTGGCAAGCAAAAGTTGCAATTAAAATAATGAAATATGAAGTAAAATCATAATATATATCCATATATATATCTATATGTATTTCATATTTACTTGGATTTAGATTGAAGTTTCATTTACTGCTTAGCTGTTGTGTAAATTTATAATAGAATTTGCTGCAACTTCAGCTTGACAGCAGCAAAGTGTAACTGTAACTGCAACTGCCACAGCAACAGCAACTGCAACTAACAATTGCTCTAGAGTTACATGCTGCTTCTTCCTGTTTTACTTACAGAACTCGAACTTCAATTCTTCTACACAAAAAGCACCGGAAACTTTGTAGACTGAGAAAGTTGTTCGCCTTTTGCTTTTTAACTTGAAGTTTGCATTTCTTTCTCTTTTTTTTTTTTCTTTTCTCTTATCTGCTTTCTTCTTTCTTTATCTTCTGCTCATTTCTTTGATTTTTGTTTAATTTTAGAAGTAAACATAAATACGACAAGCAGCACAACGTACAGTGAAGCCCTAGAGAACTAACATACACACACACTTGTACAGTTGCCCTCTGCTTGCCTTATGCTCTGCTGTAAATTTAATCTATTGTCTATGTGTGTGTTGGTGTGTTGGTTTGTGTGTGTGTTGTGTGCGTCTTGTATGTTTTCGCGTTAAAAGGTTTTATCTAACTTGTTTGTTAGCTCTTCACCTGCTGCTGCTGCTGCTACTGCTACTGCTGTCTCTCGCATATCCCATATCCCATATCCTGTCGTCCTGCGACTCCTTCACTCGCCTCCACCAGGCGGATGCAAGGCAATCCTTTCTCTGCTGCCACTTGATAAATATGACTATTTCACGCTGCCAGCACCGTAACTTGGCTCAAAGTCTCTACACTCTATACACTACTGTCTACTGCCGGTAACCTTCTCCTTCACCTTCTCCTCTGCCTCCCCCACAACTAACATTTGATCCCTCACCTTGACTATATATATTTTTAGTTGTTTATTTGCGTTAAGCGTTAGCAGCAACGCCTCAGTCATCTTTTACATCATATCCTTCGTGACACAATCCTGTCTAACTGGTGCTCCTTCTGCTGCTGCTGCTGCTGCTGCTGCTGTTCCCGACTGCGTATTTTGTTTATATAGCACTCAATTTCGCAGTTTTAATGACAAAATGTCTTACCTAGGAATTGCATGCTACACATAGCAATATAAGTGTACTTCCACTCTCTCTCTCTCTCTCTCTCTCTCTCTCTGTATGTGTGTGTGTGTGTGTGTAGGTTCATATGTTGTTCAGTTGTGTCTACATTCGTTTGACGCCCACTTGAGGCGACTTTGTTTGATTGCTTTGGCCGCAGCTCGGGAGCCACTGTGAGCTGCCATGTTTGTATTGCACTCGAGGGTTCCAAGCCAAACCAAGAGCTGACTGGACTTACTGCTGTTGCTGCTATTGTTGTTACTGCTATTGCTGTTGCTGCTGTTGCTGTCAGTTGCCAGCTTCTTAACCCAACATCAGCAGAAGTAGAAACAAACCGGCACTTGCCAAGTTTTATTGTCTCAGTGTCCACTTAGCTTTCGCCTCAAGACAACTTATTGCAGCTTTATCTTGCTCATCCTCATTGTCATTCCCATTCTCATCCCCTCCCCCCCTCTATAGTTGAGTGAAGTATGGTAGTGACAATATGAAATCAAAGCTGTGCGCATTTCTTTAATTTCCGGTCGCATGATTTTTCATTTTTGTTTAATTTTTCTCTCTGTCTCTGCGTTTCTTTATTTTTTTTTTTCCATTTCTTCATTTTTTTTTTTTTGCTGTATCCTGAAGAATTCAAACACGTTGACATTGTCAGCTGCAGTTGAACATTATATTCATGGCGTATACGTAATTTCTCAATGCCTGAGCTTGGGAACTGATTGGAAATGGCTTTGCCATTGCCGAGTCATCAATCATGCGTCGTTTTTCCACACGCCCAAGCAAAGATTTGACAAGTGTCAATGCGACAAGATAGAGCGACAGAGAGACAGAGACAGAGACAAAAGACCAAAAGCCAATCAATGGGTGTATAAGAGAGAGAGGGAGGAAGAAGCAAGAGAGAAGATGCCAAGAGATGGCGGCAAGTCTTTGGACAACTTTCGAAAATCACATGCAAAGTAAAATGTCGAAGTTTTGACAGGCAAAAAAAAGAATATATATATATATGTATATATAGAAAGAGAAAGAGTGAGAGAGTAAGAGAGGGGGCAGAAAATCACACACAAAGCTGAGAAGAAGCAAAAAGTTTTTCATTTGTTTTGCAACGTGCTGAAAACTGCTGTCAAAGTTTTTAATGTTTTTAACTCGCTGCTGTCACCTGCCAAACCCGAAAAAGTAGGCTACATAAACTGTGCAAACTACTCGACGCGCTGAAACAGTTGTCTAAATCGCACAGTGGCACAAATTCAACAAAGTTCTACATAAAATTCTAAATTTTAAGGTGGGAAAATGAACGATATTTTCACTTTGATTTGTTTTCACTCTATCAAATTGCTATTCTGAAGTATATTATGGAATCTTTTGTTCACTTACCCTTAACTGAAACGATGACACTCTGTAGCACTTCGAGCTTCTTTTTGTTGGCCAACGATTGACCTACACACTTGTAGGTGCCTGCATCCTGATACATCACATCCTTTAACGAAAACTGACCCGTCGGCTGTGAACTGCCATAGCCTAGGCCACGCAATCTAGCCGAAACTGGATCCAAGTGTGACCAGCAGCCCAGGGATCCTAGTCAAAAATATTCAAATAGAGAGGAATACGTTACTGTTAGTCATTGCATAAATCGACTGAGTGCGCCATTTCTAATTTAATTAATTGACTTTCTGTCCTCACGCAAGTTTTAATTTCTTTAATTGATGCGGCCCAAGTCGTAAACAACACAAAGCTCTAACCATTTCCCCAATTCTCCCTATTCCCCATTTTCCTATTTTCATTTCATAGCAAACCATTTGTCAAAGAGGCTGCTCTGCTTGCTCCCTACTCCCTCTACCTCCCTACATCTCTATATCTCTACCTCCCTGCTTCTTCTGTCTGTTTATAACTAAAAGCAGCAGCAGCAGTTACTCGAGTGAGCATTTTTGGTCGTTTGTCTCTTTTGTGAATAGCCTAAAAGTGAGCAAAGTAAATTGCACGCATAATTAATTTTCAATTGTGCTAATTAATGAATAGAACTCCATTCCATTCCATTCCATTCTATTCTATCCATTCCATGCCTCATTTTTGTTTGTCTCTGTGTGTGGCAGCACTCTCTGCGAACTCTGCCCCAATTAGTACAACAAAATGTAAAATGTAAAATGTAATTAGATATCAGACGCATTTACCAGCGTAACATTTGCCCAACCTAACCTCTACCCCTACTCCTACCACTACCCCTCTCTTCTATGACAGCGCTGGTTACAGTTTTCCACAATTCCTTTGATCTATTTGTACATTTTCCTTTAGCTCTACTTTATTTTTTATTGTGGTATTTCGTGGCAGAGGTCACCGCAGGCACTTTGTCGGTTTAATGACAACTGACCTGAATCTGTTACTATATCTGTATATATATATATATATATATATATATATGTTGTTTGTATGTATGTCTTACCTTGTGGACACTGCAATGTAACAGCACCGCCCAATTGAACCTCAAGCTGCCCCTTATTGGGATTATGTGAGGCAGCTGCCACCGAGACATCCTGATCATCAGGCTCTGAGGTAACATCCACCGAGTCATCTGCAATGTATGAAAAATTTATGAAAAATTTATAAAAAATTTTTAAAAAATTTATGGAAAAATTTATGAAAACTTATGAAAATTTTAAGTCAGTTTTCTGTTGCTGTTGTAGCATCACATGTGCAAGCACATAAAATATGATAAGCTTGTCAGCAATTGTCAAATGTGACAATATTTCAATGACAAAGAGTAGTACGAGAGAGGGGGATTGGAGAGTGTAGAGGATGGCAAAGGGGGGTATATAACTCGCGCCTTAAGCAAAACAAATTGCGTTGTGCCTTGACAGGATGTGGGCGACACTTACGTTACCAAAGAAGCACCTGAGTCATTCTCAGGATCACGCTGGCTGGATGGCAGTGTGCCTGGCTGACTGAATGCTTGGGTGACTGGATGGTAGGTGGGGCAACTGGATGGTTGGCTGAAAGCCATAAAATGAGTTGGCACTTCCGATTTGCGTGATTTGACTGACTATTCAAAGTTCAGCTTAAAGCAGAGAGAGAGAAAGAGAGAGAGAGCGAGAGAAGAATGAAAGCTGTTGTGCAGCCAGCTGGAAAATTGACTCAAGTTTTAGGAACGAGAATACAATTCATAAATATATATGTATATATATAGACACACCCACACACACACACACATACACTCATACAAGTACATATATACTCGTAAATATAGATACATGTTGCCTAATAATAAAAATAGAAATGAAAGCAAAAAAAAGACATTACGATGCTTCATTCTAATTTCGTAGCCACAAGAAGAAAATGACATCAAATTTATGCGAAATATTCGCATATTTTGTACTTAACGGCAGAGGGGAGGAAATTCGAAACGGACCAGCCACGCTATGGCAGCTATGAGTAGCAAGAAACAGGAGCAGAAGGTGGAGTTGGAGCTAGAGCTGCTTGCTGGAAACTGGAAGCTTGAATCTGAGAACTTGCCAGCTTGAAGCTTCTCTCGCTTAGTATGTGTGTGTGTGTGTGCTTTAAATTTCACGCAAAGCATTGTGTCATATACTTTATGGCGCTGTTCATATTACGTATAAATTACAATTTGCGTTGACATGCGCCTAAAAGTATGCAGCTTGCGGCTTTTGTTTGAGACCGGATATCATAACAATAAGTTGCCAAGTGGATGGCCGGGTGGGGGTTAAAAATCATGACAAAGGACTTCAGCAAATTGTCTGTGTGAATGTATATGTGTATATGTATGTGTGTAAATTTATTTATGTGTGAGTGTGTGTGTATGGTATAGTCTAGTACAGTCCATGGCCATGGTAAGGTCTCAGGACACTCGTAAGCCTTACAAAGTGCTGCCTACTTATCAGGGCCAGCCCTATACGCTCGCATTTCGAAATGTCTGGCAATTTGAGGTTGCACCTCAAAGCACCCATAAAATTAGCTTTCATCCTGCTGCTGCCCCATCAACAACACAACAAAAATTGTAACCCGCCACACAATTAACAAAAACTACTAATTACAAACAGTCGGCGGGGGCAGCAATGAAAACCCTTAATAACAACAATAACAACAACACTAACACAGAAACCCTTAAAGTTTCATGAGAGATTTAACTGAGATTTGTTGGTGAGAAAGTAGGCGAGAGATGAGATGAGTTGAGGTGAGGTGAGGTGTGGTGAGTGCTGTAAATGCTAAAGTAACAATTAATTGTAAGCTCATTTCGAGCCGGGAGCCTTCGTCGCATGTCAATCAGTTGGCACTGGACTTAGGGTAACAGCAGCAACAACAACAACAGCAACAACCCTCGGTACGGTCAGCAACCCCTGCGAATTTTATTGCTGACAATAGCGAAAAATACTGTCTGCAATGGGGTGTCAGCGGTAGTAGCAGCGCATCGGAGTTGAAAGGACAATGGGCGGGGTATTTGTGGGTGTGGCTGGCGTGTTGCTTAGTCAAAATCACGTAGTTATAAACATTTTTTATTGCTCGGAATACAAAAGGACAATGCGAAGCTGCTCACAAATTGACAAGTGAAAGCCCAGAGAAGATTGAGAGAATTTCAAGAGAATACCCATGCTCTCGCTTCCTCATACTCTTTGTCTCTCTCTCTCTCTCTATCTCTCTCTTTCTCTGTTGTTTGGCTGTTTGGCTGTCTGGAAAGTGTCTAATGAGCTCAAGTCGACTGATAGACATTTGTCAATGAACATCGCCAGCGGCTTGTTTGACGTCAAACGATAAGAAACTGAGAGAATGAGAACTTGTAGAATTGACAAACGAATGATAAACTAACATAAGAAATGGTTGAATATAATATGAGAAAGGAAACAATATCATATAACATGATATAAGATAATGGTTTCTTGGTGCGGGGGATGTTGACAAAAGGAAAGCCAAGGATATCAACATAATAAACGCTGATAAAAAATGATGTCAAAATATAATGCAATATAGATTAAAAGAAGGTGGAAAGAAAGGAAGTAAATCATATAAGAAGGGTAAGACTATGTGGATGTTAATAGGGATTACATTGAAACTTCTTCTTCTGCTGATATCTTTGATTAAATTGGTTTTCCTAGTTTTCTTACATGCTTCGCCAATTCCCTTTTAATATCCATTGAATTGATTGCTTGACATTGTTATAACAATATTATATTTTGGCCATAATCTGCACACCATTTAAGCCAACAACTTGAAAGTACAACTACTTCACATAACTTTATTTAACATTCAGTCAAGTTTTCTCTCTGCAGTCCTCACTCTCTTGACTCCCCTCTTAACGCCATAGAGTAGAAGCACACATATTATTCTGGGCACTTGTTCCACGCATATTTTGTTCAATGGCTATTCATAAGTACGTACTTGCCACGCCCCCGCCCCGCACAAGCCTCCACGCTATACTGTTAATCCTCATTGAAGCGCAAAACAGCAACAGAGACAAAGGGGGAGATATAGAGAGAATGAGAGAAAACAAATAAACAAAAGCAAACAAATGTGCATCAAGTAAGTTCCATATGTTGTCAAGGAGTGACAGAAAAAGAGAGCGAGGGGGAGGGAGACAGAGTTAGTGTTAGGGACTTGGTAAAAGATGAAGACTCGTTGAATGCCTTCCGCATGGCATATAAATCCGAGGCAGAACAACACAACGGCAACAAATATGAAGAGCAAACAACAAACACTAATGCAAACAACAGGAATCAATATGCCAGTCAGACATAGAGAGAGAGCGAGAGAGTCAGAGATAGAGTTTATATATAGAAAGCATATTTCAGGCGACAGACCAACTAGAGAAAGTTGTTGCTGTAGAGGGAGGAGGGGGGAGAGGGAAATTGAGTGATAAAGGGGAATATAGTACTTGGTCTCGCCACGTTCTCGCCACCAATCATTAATCATAAAGCATCATCATCAGCATGTTGGCGTTGGCGTTGGCTTCAAGTAGTGAATGCCCTCCCGGACAGCCTGAAGGACTATGAAGTGCGTTGAGATTGGGTTGAATTGGGTTTGCTTTGGGTTGGATTTTAGATTGGGTTGAAGTTGGGTTCTTCTGCCTGCCAAATGCAGGCCATTGCCAGTCGAAATATGCCACACCCAATGCTTGAGGCCTGTTGCCAACTAACTGTTACTGGGGGCACGTCAATATGTCCACACATCCCGTGTGCTCAATGGGTGTTTCTATCAACATAAATCCTTCAGTCTGGCAGCTGGCAACTACTGCCAGGATATTCCAGTATTTGTATTATAATTTTTTAAGATCATATAGAGAAGAGTTGTTGTAGTTGTTGTTGTTGTTGTTTTTGTTGTTATTGTTGTTGCATTCATTTCATTAAGTTGCAGCAGCAGGAGCAGCAACATTTTCAGTTGCTGCAAGAGCAACATTTATAAGTCATATTTATTCATGAATGCGAAACTGCCACAGCCTTGGTAACAATCAGCTTAACTTACAAGCTTCATAAACAGCAAGCGAATGCCACAAGCAGCAGCACCAACCGCAACATAACGGATACTGCTATAGGTGCAGCAAAGAGAAAGAAGGAGAGAGAGAGCGAGGGATGTCTCATCAAGTGGAAATGGCGCTGGTGGTTGCATTTGATTGCGTTTGTGTCTTGGTTATAAATTTTAATTTTTTTTTTTTGTATTTTTCTGCTTATTTTTTCTATGTTATTTCAGAAATTGCCGCTGTTTTAAGCAGAGTTTTTCGCATTTTTCCAGCTGCGCGTCTCGCATAGCATAATTTAAGGCTAACATCAAAGTGCGGGGTAGATAAAAGAGGATAAGGGGGTGGCAGCACAGAATGCTGGCTGTTGCAAGGATTTTGTATTCAGTCTACGCGATTAATTTGCAATGAGCTTAAATTGAAGATGATTGCAATGGATGTAGGAGTAGATGTGGCATGTGTATGTAGCAAGTAGCATGTAGAATGTTTAATGTTGTATGTTGCACAACAACAACAACAAAAAAGTTGCTAAAGAAAATATACAACTCTGTATGAAGATTGAATGTGAAGTTGCAAACATAATTAAGTCTGAATATAATGCGAAAATCGTTGGCATTAGGGTAATGAGAGTAAATGTGGCGAGGAGAGTAAAGAGATCGAAAGGGAGATAGAGAGAGAGAGAATAATTTCATAAGTACTGCAATTAGATTTAGCATAAGTGTTTAGTTAGTATAGGGAATAGAAACAAAGCTTCCATTTGATTGAAATCAAGCGATTTTCTAATAGAAAGCGCAACATTCACTTATGAATTCAATTGGATATATCCGATACGAACCCTAAATCGATCTATATAAGAACTATAAAAAACTTTTGAAATTATTATATAGAAAATGAGTTTTTAATATCTCTCAAAGTTGCCAAATGTAAAGGAAAAACAAAAAGAAAAACCAAATGAGTTTTGTCTTTGCTTTGAACCAAAAAAAAGAAAAACAAAAAAACAAATCAAATAAAATTTTATTGCAAATCTTTTTGTGCTGTCACCCCCCAGTTACCCCCATCCTGCGCTTCGCTTACTTAAAGCCCAAAGCCAAGGAGTATGATGTGGTGTTAGCAGTAAGGACTAAGGAGCAAGGACCAAACACACACCGAAATGTAATCGCCAGCTATAAAAACAAAAGCAGCAAACAGAAAACTAATAATCGTGCGCGCCGATAAACACTGAAATTCAAGCGGGTCCTGGAAAGGACCAAAATGCTACTTATAGGGGCAAAATGCTACTTGGTGCGGCATGTTGTAAGGCAAGCCAGAAAAATGCTTCATATCGCAACAGCAGAGGAGGAAGAAGAAAGTGACCGAAGTGTGGGCAGGGGTAAGGCAAACTACGAGGCGAAACGATAAAGTTAAACCGCGATAACCAGCATGACAAAGGATAATGTATAACATGCGCTGGGACATTGCCGATTAGCCATAGTCGCCAGTTGAGGCGTATGAAATAAGAGAAGTGTCTCCCCAGACAGAGAAATGTGAGAAGGGAAAGCGGGGTAGGAAGGGAAAAAACGGAGGAAAATGCTTACGATAGCGTGTAAAATTAAATTTTATTGTAATGCCCCCTTAGAGCCAACGGACAAATGTGTTTTTCCAATTGGGGACTTTCTTTGCTATACTTTAGCACTCCCTCTTTCACTCTGTCTTGCATTGTTTTGTAGTTTGTTTTTTTTTTGTCTCAAAGCGAAGTGGTTCAATATTTATAAGAGGGTTGGGGTGGGGGGTTGAAGTTGGGTTGCATTTTCATAACAGTTGGCTGAGCAAATTAGTTTAGTGTTGCTCTCTGATGTTGCCACAAAAGGTCCCAGCGGAGACTTTGTAGCGCGCGATTGAATATTACTCTACAGGATTTACCATAGAAACTCAATTGTAAACCAAGTTAAATGAATTATATATCTATATATAGAAAAAGTATTTCAGCTATATATATATATATATTGATACCACTCATATCGCTGTGGCAGTTGACTCTTTGTTGAAGTTGAAACTTTCACTAATTGCACTTTGTTAGCGTAAACATCAGAAACATGTTGCAGGACACTCAAACATTAATTACCCTCAATCCCAACTTTAACTCATTAATGAGCCAGGCAAACAACTAAACTCTACCAATGCTCTACATCCTGGCCATAACATACCTGGCTTAACTTCGAGTACATGTCGATTGGTTAAAGCCAATCGAAGCTGCTTTCCCCGTTTCGACTGCTTCTCCTACACTCTCTCTCTGTCAATCTTTACCTTCCCTTTTTTTCTTGTGTTTTTTGCACTAGCTCTCTCTCTCTCTCTATTGACGTACGTGTCAAATTAGCGACGTTTTAACAAGCTCAGCGCGTCCGTAAGTCGTCAGTTTGTCCTTGCTTTTGGTGCCGGCTGATGCTTCAACGTACAATGTCCAACGTTCGATACTAAGTCATACTACAGTCCTACAGTCCTTCGAACGTCCTTTGTCCCATTCGGTGTCCTGCTCAGCGAGCAAATCAATCACATGAAAGTGGCTAGCGCAAAAGTTTTCTGAAACTACGTCAAATTGCCTACTTTTGTAAGCGTCGACAACGTTCGCGCTGTTGACTTTAGCCGTTAGTCCTTTCGCATCTCCCTAAGAGCATGTCCTGTAGTTTTTGGGCGATGCTCCATGTAGTACGCTGATTGCTTTTTCATTGCATTTTGTTCGCAATTCAATGTTGTCCTTGTTGTTGTTGTTGCTGTTGTTATTGTTACTCTCGTTGTTGTTGTTATTGTCGATAGCAAAGTTTTCTTTTTACCTGTGCGGCGTTTTCCAGCTCAATGGCTAAAGGATTCCAGCGAGGGCAGAGGAATTGCAGAAAACATATCGTCAGCAATTAAGCGCGCATTCAGACGTCTGTCTGGGTTTTTGGGTTTTTGGTTTTACTTGCGTCTTTCTCTTCTCATTCTTTTTTTTACCTTGTTGTAGAGGGTGGGATAAGCGGATGGCAGGGGGAGTTTTTTTTTTCTTGTTGTCTTTGGGATACCAGCGGATGCTTAAAATCAAAATGCGATTTATCAGTTCTCTTGTTTTTCTACTGTTCGGACTACTACTTTTACTCCTTGCTTCATTCCACTACTTTCCACTTCCAGTCTCACTTCCCATTTCCACTTGGTGAAAGCAACGTGCAGCTCTTTTATTCAGCGTTTGGTTTGGGGGCTTAAATTTTGCAATTTTCTCGGTTTTACTTGAAGCGCCATTTATCAAAGCTCTGCAGCTGCTTGCTAGTTTATGACAGCTAATCCTGCTATATATATATATATAGATATATACGTATATATACTATATCTTATAGATATTGCCTTAAACTTTAGGTGCACACACATTTAAACAGACGCAACTGCTGTCATAAAGTGGACTAGATTTGCTGGGGATTTACTTATGTTACATGTATGTGTGTGTGTGTCGGTGTATGTGTGTGTATGCAGTAGTATGTGTATGCCAAATGTTTGTCAGTTCGATTTGCCATTTGGCAGTTTCGTAAACGTTTTACAAATTGATTTATGTGCTTAACATGTTGCCAGTTTTGTTAGTAACCCCACCAAACGTCTCATCCAATTAGATTTCGCTGCAAAATCAACAGCAAAACTTTTCCTCGAACAGCGCCTCATTGCTATAACTTCTGCACAAAGCATGAGAGACAGAGAGAGAGCGTGATAGAGAAGAGTGGGAAGAAAGGAAAGGGAGAGCTTGCTTGGCACATCAATCATCGATGAATGTCGATATGTCGGTCGGCCCATGAGGCATGGCGCGTGTAATACAAAAGTACCGAAAGACCCCACACAGCCTGAACCCGAAACACCCTATTGTAGCACCCTCTGACTTCACTTCTTGGCCTCTTTGGACGCTTTTATTTTTATTAATAAAGCATTTGTTTTCCCATAATGAGCAACGACAGCCGCCTGTCAGGATTCTTTTTGTTTTTCCTATTTTTTTCAGTTATTCTGTTTTCTTTTTATATGTTTTTTTGTTCTTCTTATTTTCTAGCCTATCGCATAAAAATTTCAACATAGACGAAAAAAAATCTATCCCCTGGGTCAACTTTGAATGTGGGTGTAGCCTGTGGCAGCAACAACAGCAGCAGAGCAGCAGCAGCAGCAACGGGATGCTGCCTCAATGGGATTCACATAAAAAAGTGGCAACACTTTGTCAAGTTGTTATTACCAATAATTTTTTCTTTTTCGCCGTTTTTTATTTGCTGCTTCTATTTTTTTAATATTTTTTTCTCTCACTTCTCTTTGATCGGCTTCTGACAGTCATTTTTGGGTTTGTCATGATTGATGAGCCGCTTATTTTTACGAATTTTGAAGCCTCCCTCTGCCAAATGGAAGGATGTTTAAAGCGAAAGAAGCAGCGGCGGAAGTGGAAGTGGCAGCGGAAGTAATGCCTAGTGTTCTAGGCACCTGAAGTGTTATTTGAGTAGGTTACTTTTAGACCAACTTTGTGGTAAACCATATAAAAATGTGTACTACAATAGTTTCTCTTTAAGATTCGATATCCTTTATAGATTATCCTTGCTGTGGGAGCAGCCTAAAAATCACTTTTGTTAGACACAAATTTGAGTGGGTTGGCAGCTAATCAAATTCGATTTGCGTTTAGCATTAAGAGAATGAAAATGGTAGCGAAGCAGAGAGAAAAAGGGGAAGAGGGAGAAGCCTAAGTATGGATAAATATGTAATAAAAGAAAGAAAAAAAAGTTGAGAAGCTTTTAGGCAACATAACGACAACATTTGCAAACAAAGTGGCGTCTGTCAGCGACATAAATTCAATAAAAATATTTACAAGCATTAACACGCGTTCCATGCGTTCGACGCGTAAAATGTGCCTCGTACTGAGGCAACAACTACACCCACAAAACGAGAAAATATTGACAGCAAAATGGCGCATAAGCATAAATACGCTGGCAGTGTGAGAGAGAAAGACAGAGAGAGGAAAAGAGTGAGGGTATGGGTCAGCAGGGTGTATGTTGACGGGTAGCGGTTGCACAGACACAGGGTTGACACCAACATTCACCCACTCAATGCCAATGCCACTGCCACTGCCAATGCCAATGAAATTTTGCTACATTTTGCATATGAAGGGGCAGAAGCGATGAAACGCCTCAAAGTATGCAGCGAAGGCAACATCAACACACAACAAGCACCCTCAACAAGGCTGCTGTGTGCTGACATGGGTCAAAGGTTGTGGCAGCAGAAGACACTGTTGTCGCATGTCGCACCATGTGCCAGTGTCGTAAAATACAGGCAACATTTTCCTTTTGGCAACTTTTCTGAGTTGAGTTTTTTGCCCCACAATTTTATTATATCACAACTAATGGCGAAAATATTATCAGGCGCCATTTTTAAGGCAATTTCACGCATACAAGCGCTAATTTCAAATATTAAAATATATATATAGATATATAAATATGATTTCTTTTGAGTACTTACAGCGCACACTGAGGTAATAGCCAATCGAAGAGTATTGAAAGTTGAGATGACGTGAGGTGCACTTGTACCAGCCGGAATGCTCTCGTCTAATGGATGTAAAATTGAGGAAACCATCACCAGTTTGTGGCACCTGTGAAAAAGAAAAACATAGTCAGTAAGTGTGTGAGTGAGATGGATAGTTGTGGGCGTATTGCGGAGGGGCTGGGGTAGCTGAGTTTTGGTCTTATGCGTAAACAATTTTTGGTAATTAAGGCAAGGCAAATAGTTGGTCCAAGAACTTTTTCGCGACAACTGCACGAAAATCCATTTAAAACTTGCTCCTTTACCCAAAAATCACAAAGCGCTACGGAAAATCTAAAGATGTTGCCCATAGATGGGATGTAAGGAAGGTAAGCTAGTATAAGGATAGGTTAGGCCATGAATGAGCCTAGCTACGTATCAAAAAAAGATAGACTGTCAAAGGGGGAGGGAAGTGACAAGAAAGAGGGGGGGGGAGGAAGGGAGGTGGGAGAGTTGTATGCATAAGTTTTATATAAGACTTACCGGTGTGTCACCATCGTCCTTTTGCCAGCGCGGTGTGCTCGGTGGATTTGAGTCGACGTCGCACTTGAGGCTAACTTCGATGCCCTCGCGCAAAGGATAACCAAATCCAGGTGTACGCGAGATAGCAAACGATGGTGTATCTAAAGAAAGAAAGAAAGAGATAGATGTTGCATAAGAATTGGATATAACGCACACAGATAAATGAAATTTTCGGTTAGTTATTTTCCTGCTGTTCTTACAGTCTCTCTCTGTCTCTGTTCGACTCTGCGTCTGGCGACTGTGGCAACAGCTACAGAATAGTTTTTTAATTAAAAAAAGAAGAAAAGTAACAACAACAACAAGAACAACAGTAGAAATGAGTAAGAAGCAGATTACAACACACAAAAATAAACGTCAGGCATAGTAGTACAAGTAGGAAAAACTTTTATAATTAAACTAAATGCAAATGTGTTTTGCCTGTTTGATGTTGCCTCAGCAGCAGCAGCAACAACAGTTGAAGCTGAAGCAGCCACAAAACAAACGGATTTTTGTCTCTGTTGAAAATATCCTGGCAAATTTCATGTACAACAAAAAAAAGGATAAATACATTTGCCACAAAATTTTGAAATAATTAATGCGTAACTCCAGAGAGAGAGAGAATTTAACGCATTAAGGTGTGCTTTTGCAGCAAAAGCATTGAGAATATTGCTTTTCATATTGCTTTTTATACACATATTTACTTAATACACATTAAAGCAACAGTTTTGCAGCAAATGCAAATGCATTTTATTGCAACTCAACTGCAACTTGTAAACAAACTTTTCAAATTTTGCAATCAAAAAAAATATTTCCTATTGAATGCATGTCAAAAAGCTATAGAATCTGTTGCAAAACTATGTATATATATATATATATTTATATATGAATGTTTAAACAAAGTGACATGTCAATGTTTCGTTTTACAGTTATACGATATTCAATACGATATTCATTCATCATGGCAAATATATCAAATGTTTTTAGCCCCTTTGCCTTTTTTGTAAAAAAAGAGCAAAGCGGAGCTATTGGAAATATGCAAAATCCAAAAGTATGTAACACATAGAAATAATCATCGGAGACCCCATAAAGTATATATATTCTGAATCAGGACGACAAGACGAGTTGATCTAGCCCTGTCCGTCTGTCTGTCCGTCCGTCCGTCCGTCCGTCCGTCCGTCCGTCCGTCCGTCCGTCCGTCCGTCCGTATGAACGTCTGTTTCTCAGAGACTATAAGAGCTAGAGCAACCAAACTTGAAATCTAGATTCGTTATGTTCGTACGCTGTACAAGTTTGTTTTTGATTTTTGAATTTCCTCCCCTGACCCCCGCAAATCGAAAAAAACGATTATTAAGCACAATTTTCAACCGATCAAATTTATTTTTGGCACACATCATTATTAGACCATTCTTGATCGATGTTGTGAATCTGGTGAAGATTGATCAAAAATCTCGGAAGTTATAGATCAGCAAAAGTGGCGTTTTGGGCCCCGGGGGGGTATAGTAGTGCGCGCAAAATAAGAGCTAGAGCAACGAAATTTGGAACGTAGATTTGTTATGTTCGTACGCTATACAAGTTTGTTTTGGATTTTTCAATTTCCCCCCCTGACCCCCGCAATTTGAAAAAAACGATTATTAAGCACAATTTTCAACCGATCAAATTTATTTTTGGTACACATCATTATTAGACCATTCTTGATCGATGTTGTGAATCTTGGTAAGATTGGTCAAAAATCTCGGAAGTTATAGATCAGCAAAAGTGGCGTTATGGGCCCCGGGGGGGGCTATGTAGTGCGCGCAAAATAAGAGCTAGAGCAACGAAATTTGGAACGTAGATTTGTTATGTTCGTACGCTATACGAGTTTGTTTTGGATTTTTCAATTTCCCCCCCTGACCCCCGCAATTTGAAAAAATCGATTTTCAGATACAATTTTTAACCGATCAAATTTCTTTTACGCACACATATTAAGTTGACCATTCTCCATCTACGTTGTGAATTTCGTTAGATTTGAACAATAAACACGGAAGTTATACAACATTAAGTACCGCGCTATGGAGCGTGGGGGCTAAAAGGTGCGCGCAATGGCTAAGTACGTGCAGAACTGTGTGTATGTATGAGTATGTGTGTGTATGGCTGTATATGTAGGCAAAGGGGCTCTCGTAGTCGGGTACACTCGACTACAGACTTCTTACTTGTTTTAATTAGTGTTAGTCCTGATATAAGGCCCATTTGGTTGGAAACTGTTGAAAAATATGTTGCAAAATATCAAATGCAAAAAGCATTCAATGCAATCTTTTCAAATTTTTTGGCATTTCGCTATCTTTCTCTTTGACCTCTGTCTCCCTCCCTCTGCAAGTCTCTCTTTTATGCTGCTTTTTTTGTAACTAATACAATTTGATTATGCAGAGCAAAATGAAATTTGTTTGTCGGTTGTTTGCCAAACTATTCAATAGACATTCAACTGAATGTATGCGTGTGTGTGTGTTGTTGTGGGTGTTACATGCAGACAGGCGACTGTTGTCAGACATCATACATATATGCATATGCATATGCATTCATACATATATATATGTGTGTATAGAAATGTCTGTGTATGAGAGGATGTCGCTCTGTGGACATTCAATGTTGCCAGTTTGCCTTTTATGCGGCTAACCCATAAAAGGGTTTGAATTGTGGGTGCTATGGGAGGGTAAAGGGTGACGGATGAGTGGTAACCTTGTCTGGGCAATGTGCTGGGGCTTCGTCTATCAATTTGTTGAACAAAAATCTATGCCGCAAAACTCAAAAGGGATGTACAACATTTTTGAACTTGTCTAACTATCCATAGAAGTGGCTTCTGCAAATCAATTTCAATTCAATTTTAAGCAACAATATATATACACATATATATATATATATGTAACATTATCAATTGAAGTGAAATTGAAAAGTATATACAACAAACACAACAACAACAACAGCAAAGGAAACACAACAAAAAGAAAAAAAAAATATGCTAGTAATTTCTTCAACTGCTTTTGAAATATGTTTTTAAAGCATTTCATATGACTCGTTTGCATCCTGAACGATTGATGTCCTTGATTTGCCTGTCAACTGTCTGCATAAAAATGTAAAATTAAAAGCAACAATTACAACAAAACAAACACAACACAACAACAAACACAACTGTCTGAGCAAGTGCTTTCATGTGTGTGCATTTTAATTTATACAACCGTAACAAACAATAACAATGAATGAAACTGGAAAGAGGGAAGTGAAAGAGAGTAGAGGGATGAGAGAAGGTAGGAGAGGGAAAAAGGAAAAGGGAAAGGGCATGGAAATGGTAGTCAGGTATAGCCATACTATATATACTTTATGTAGCAGGAACTGTTTTCAGTTCTTCTTTGTTGTAAAACGTTGCGGTTGGGCAACTGTTGTTGCTGTTGCTCTTTTTGTTGTTGTTGCTGTTGTAGGCCTTTTGCTGTTGTTATTGCGGTTTTTGCAATTTTCATGCCTGGCCAAAGCCCATGCACAAACATACCCCCGCACACACACACACACGCCTACATATACTGCCTTGTTTTACCATTCTCATATCTATTTTGGATTTCACATTTCATCCTGTTTCCTGCCTTTTCCCCCCGTTACGGCGAAGTTATTCATGCAAATCCCGCACGGCTTTTCTACATTTTCCAATCATTTTCATGGTGCCTCTATGCATACATATATATATTTATATACATATGTATTGTAGTAGTAGTTCTACCTTGGCATTTGTCATGGCATTATGCGGCTTGACGGGCATTAATAAAGCAAATAACTATGGCACTTTGTACTATCCTGATGCTGATGCTGATGCTGATGCTATTGCTGTTTGTATTGCTGCTGCTGCTGCTGCTATTCCTATTGCTGATCCTGATCCTATTCCTAGCCAGCCTCAATTCCTACCAATTCCAGCACGTGTCTGCGGCTTTGTTACTGCCAATTAGTGCGAGTCCTTTCTAATTGCTCCTAGGGACCTGCCATTGATTTTGATTTACCATAGGGCCAACTAACATCCCCACACACCCCCCTCATCAATTCATACACCTCTCCAACTACCAGTTGCCAGTTAACAGTTGCCAAGCCCTGTGTTGATAGCCACATTTTTGTTTCAATTCTTTTTATGGCTTGAACAATGTCACGTGGCAGCTAATGGATGGCCAACGGCTGCTGCAGCTTTAGCCCAGTACAAAAAAAGAAAACTATGATACGTCAAAAGGAGTAAACTCCTACTGAAATCTCTTCTTTGTCCAGACCAAACAATGTTATGTAAACTTATATCCGAAACATACAGTGAGTCTTGTCTGTCTGCAGACAACTTTTTTATGGTTTGAAGAAGTTACGATAACCAAAATGTGAATAGTTTTAAGCATATGGAAAAAGGTTATAAAAAGGACTTAAAAATCATGAGAAATTATAATCCTATATACGTTATATATATATTATTTGTATAATAGAAAGTTTAAGTCAAAACTTGGGCAAATCTTTTGCTGAAATTTGTTTCCAATTATTAGGCAAATCCTTTGCTTTTCTTCACATATTTTACAGTTACTTTTATTAAGGCTTGAAGTATGTGGCTATATCTAATATATTCCCATTCCCCTCTAAACATTCCCTTCATCTTCTTCCCCCTTTAGGCATATTTTATATCTGAGTTTAATTGAGGTTAAGTCTGAACTACTTTATGCATAGTTTCTATATTATTTCTATATATATTATTTCGCTTTCAGCTTCTTATAAAGTTTATAAAAATAACTGTATATTTATTTTTCAACTATTGCTTTTGGCACACTTTCTATTTGTTTAATTTCACCTTTTGCTTTCTTCTTTCATTCCTGCAGCTGCATAATAATTTGTTGCCGTTGTTTTTCTTAGCTACATCTCGCCGGAGCAGCAGCAGCGACTTGGCCAGCTCTCTTCCACTCAATCTTCTACTCTTCTTCGTTTTTGCCGTCCTACTAGCCACGCCCAGTATACCGAGTTGCCTCATGGCGTGTGTTAACTTTAGCAATTTAACTTTTTAATCAACATTTGCTTTTTGGTTTTCACTTTTATTCTAGACGCACGCCTTTGCCTCACACACTTGCAACACTTGCACTCTTTCTCTCTGTGTGTGTGGGTGTTTGTTAATTAAACAAGGTGCGATTTTTGTGGTGTTTGGTTTTTATTAAAAACTTTTTTAACATTTAAATATGTTGCCACATAGCAACTGACTGACTGACTGACTGACTGACTGAATGTGCAACCAACTAATTGACGGACTAACAACGCATATGAAAATATTTGTGAAAAACTTTTCGAAAACATTTTGCATTTCTAGCTAATTCATAATAAAACAGTTTTTGCTTATGAATTGCAACATTATATAAGGATTTCAAATATATATAAAATTTTTGGCAACTTACATTGAACATCCAGTAGAAGCGAAGCATTCTGTCGTATCTTCAGCGTGGGATGCTCCATGACGCATAAAATTCGCGCATTGTGATGTGCCCTGTAGACGGCGGGCAGACGAGCATCGCTGGTGGCACCACTGTTGATTTTATAGCCGGACTTATCCTGTGGAGTATAATATAGATATATAAATATATATACAGTGTGAGTGGGTGATAAAAATTCCATTTGAATATCAAGGCTTTAGCCAGTTGAACAAATTGGCCAAAATGACAAGGCAGCCAATTAGTCGAGCCTGTTATCAGTGCGACATCATTAATTTAAATTAAAGCGCAATGGCAATGGCAATGGCAATGGTAATGGTTATACTCCTCGACCAACACCCAACACCCAACACCCAACAGCCAACAGCCCACAAACAACAGGCAACAAGCAGTAAAAGTACCACAAGTAACCACCACTACTACTACTAGCTCCATCCGCGATTTCTCTGCCTTGACATGCAAATTTGTTGGCACAGTTTTCAATCAATCATCCGGTGTGGTTGTAGATGGGGCGTACCAGACCAAACACGCAAATTTGTGGCATTTAGGGTCTACGACAAACAAACATAAGCATACACACACACACACACACAGATACACACATATACTATATATAACGCATACATATGAAGCACTTAAGTCGACAGCTTCGATGTATTTGACAGGTTGCTTTGAATGCTCGTTGGACAGGGCTGTTGGGAGCGGGGCAGTGACTAGCTGTAGACATATTGGGCGGTTGGGCTGCCACATGCAACGCTTGACCAAAATGTCTCGTTTTCATTATGCTCGAGTGCAAGACAAACAAATTTGGCACAGCCGCAAGTGTCCGTTCCCCCAATCCGCATCCTTTGTTGGGCTCCAAAGTACCGTTGTTGTTTGAGCCGTAGCCAGAAAAGCCGCCGTTATCCACACTTAATGTGTTTGCTGTCTGTCTTCTTGTTTACCCTCTATACACACATATATATATATATATATATATATACATGTATATAAATATATCTTTATCACACTAACACTTCGTCTAGTCCCTGTCTTCCTTTGTCTGTACTCGTTGCGGTTACGCATGGTTTGCATTAAGACGACAAAACAATATATCAGAGTGTCAGCCAAAACTCATTGCCACTTGCCACTTGCCACTTGCCACACTAATAGAAAATTGCATGAAATAAATTTTCAGACTAACCTTTTCGGTCTTGATCTCCTCCAGTTCCAGCACTTCTGCGGACACCTTTTGTGCATGGCGATCCACACCAGGACTAAGCAGCACCTCCCAGGTGAGTGTAGGCCTGGGATTGCCGCCCTCGCTGATACAGGCCAAGTTTAGCTCGGAGTTCTCCTTGACGGGCACAAAGATATTGCCAGCATCGAGACGACGTGAGTCAATCAGCAGATATGGAGGCTTCGGACGATCTAAAGAGGTGATAAGATGATAAGATAAAGAGTTAAATTAAGTATGCTTAAGTCTGTTATTTGATAGTCCTTAAAATGCTTAAAGTTCAGGCATTAAGGATTATACAATGCTTCAAGGCTTAAGACAGCAGAGTGTGAAGTGTAGCATTAAGCTGGCATGCCACATGCCACGCACGGCAGTTTGCTTTTCCTTTTCTTTTTTTTTTGTGTAATTTGCAGCTAGCTTAACGCGCACACAACTGTACTTGTCTTTTTACCTTGGGGGGGAAGAAGCATTTAATAGGGAAAGTTTCTTTTTGGACAAAAGCCACGACTTGGCTCATTGCCTGCTGCACGTTCTGGTGCCTCAGCTAATTTCGCAAATGTAACAACCTTTTTAATATTTGTCTAAACTTTTATATTCCTGACTGTGGGTCTTGGCTTCTGTTTTAGCTTGTGTTGGTGTTGTTGTTGTTGTTACTGTTGGTACTCACCTAGGACAACCAACTTGACAGGTCGAGCATTCTCCGTATAGCGACGAGCATTCTCTGCCTCACACTTCCATTTGCCATCATCCTCAAGCATGACATTGGTGATGGTAAGCGCGCCATTAGCCTCCTTGATGAAGCGATAGTCGGTGACGCGAGACGTGCGGTCCATGGCATGTACCACCTGATGGAACACAAAAGTAGAACAGACTTTTAGCAAATGAAGTATAAAAGAGCACAGCATATAGAGAGAGGTGGCGATAGGGGGGAAAACAAAAGGGAATATGGTGACATTATACGCTTGCCAAGTTATCGCATTAAAAGTAATGTCACTTCAGTTGCAGGCGTTGTCGAAATTATGCAAAATGCCTCTTTAACTTTTAATGCAGCGCATTAAATGCTCATAAATTTTATGATAAATGCAATGATTCTATATCTCTGTATTATATACTACAGTATAACTGTATATTTGCTTCTCGTATTTCGTTTCGTTCGTTTCGCTTTTCATTCATACATAAAACAATGCTTCTTCTTCTCGTAATGTTTTAATATTCACGCATTTATACAGTATAAAGTTGCCAGCCGCTTTTCAGACACTCTTTTTTTTTGTATTTTTATTACTTTTCATTTGAAACAAACAAAAATAATGACAATTTAAATGCGTTTGTTTCATTCTTTTTATCCCACCTCATCCCCCATTCAAAATCCATTGAGAACTGTTTCTGTGCTCGTTATGTGACAACAATGAACTGAAAAAATAATAATAACACGTGGACATACGCATTGCGAAAGTTAAATAGCTCAGCATATACCCTATAATCAGCTATACGTAAAGCAAAAAGGCAATTAAACTGCTGTGCAATAACTATTGCTATATATACATGATTTAACATGTTATCGGACAATTGTATCAGTCTATTATACCTTTTATTTAACAAGTTTTAATAGGTATAAGCGTATAATATTGTGGCCAATAGTTATTGGCCAATATGCAAACTTTACGCATTGCTCATTTTTCTGTATTGGGCCTGTGCGAGGCTTAGTGTTAACGAAAATTTATGTGCACATTCAAATGCTGTCTTAAAATATGAAAAATATACATACAATATACAGTTAATCTTACGCAAGTGCTTAATGGTAGGCATGGCAGCTTTACTTTAATTAATCATAAATAAATTTTAATTGCTTTCTGCTTGACATTTGGAAACGTATTAAGCTGCCTTAAATACACGTAAGTTTAACATACAATATAAATAAACTCTTTGTATGCAGTTTATGGTTTCTGAAATAAAATTATTATAATAAAATATATATAATTGAAACACAAAAAAAAAACAAAAAACGACCGCACCACAACACACTCAACACTAACGCTTATAGAACGACTGACTGCAGAATGCACTCTACAACAGAAATTATATAGAATAATGGAGTTGTGCTCTGAGTGTGAAAGAGTGCGATCCATCCAAACGATTCTCAGCAAGGCATACGCACGCACTAATACTAGCGCAATAGTCAAACTAAATCCACAAGCATTAGACGTTATCCACAAAGTGGATTACGTTTGTGGTACGTACTACGTAGTGATCAGAGAG
This sequence comes from Zygothrica quintamaculata, assembly GCA_037044455.1. Classification (NCBI taxonomy): domain Eukaryota; kingdom Metazoa; phylum Arthropoda; class Insecta; order Diptera; family Drosophilidae; genus Zygothrica; species Zygothrica quintamaculata. The sequence continues at coordinate 125,048 of JBAMBS010001266.1, forward strand.
TAACTCTTTCAATTTATGCATGCAGAGAGCCGCTCTTAGCGAATTGTTCTAAACGCAGCCAATTCAATTATATTAGGTATATTAAGCCTCCTTAAACTTTGAAAAAAAATGTAGAAATAATCATCTGAGACCCTATAAAGTATATATATTCTTGATCAGCATAATTAGCTGTGTCGATCTAGCCATGTCTCTGAATCCATTTATACATCAGTCCGTCTTTCTGTTCGTCAGTTTCTCAGCGACTACAAGACTCAGAACAACCAAATTTGCGCACGTTTAAAAATCTAAAGGCAAAACGCAGATCCACTGAAAATAAAGCAATAAAATTGTACTGACAATATTTCTTTAGCAACTGTGACTTTTATGTTGTTGCCAAAAAAAAAGAGGAATAAAAGAGGCAAAAATATGAAGTGGAGAAGTAGATATTGTAGGAAAAACTGTGTAAAATATGTAAACAAAATATTTGTATGCTGCACTTCCGTTTCCGTTGCGTGCGCGTTTCAGTTCAGTTTAAAATATTATTTTTTTCATTATTTTTTTTTTTTTTGTCCTCGTTTATGATTTCTGTATACAATTTTTGTATAAAATTTTTGAAATGCAGAGCGCAAATATTTATGCGTGCATTTTCAGTTTAGCAATTTTTTTCTTGCTGACTTGGCACTGTCAGTCGTCTATGAGTATGAGTATGAGCTTATACGTATACATATACATATACATATATATGTATATATGTGTAGTGGGTGTATGTGTGTGTGTGTGTATGTTTCAACTTCCGTTGAGCATTTGCCACAGTCGCCGCAACGACCATTGCAAAAATTTATTAACCAGCGGTCGACGGTCGCTGGTCGCTGGTTGAGAACGTAAAACTGGCAACTGAAAACTGAAAACTGGCAACTGGATTTTCAGTCTGTGCAGCGGCGCATTCAGTTGGAAATTTATGAGGTAACATGGCACATGGAGATGCTAACACACCTGCAGCTAAATGTCTCTCTATGTATAAGTGTGTGTGTATGCGCGTGTGTGTGTGGTATTATGCATGTGTGACAAAGATTTTTGGTTTGCCAACATGGCCGCTAGACAAAAGCGTTAAATGAGCGTGGCAAATCCTTGTTTACAGCGTCCAACGGCCAGCGGATTACACGCTCGATTGTTTTGGCTACCAGTTCCACTTGCCGTTGCAGTTGCAGTTGCAGTTGCATGTTGCAGCAAGCACCTGAAAATGCACTATCAGTCTCCAAATTTTCTATTGCCCCAGTCAACCCATTGTTAACGTTTTAATCTGACGCATACTTTACCCCTAACACTACCTCCTCTCGCTCTATCATTGGCTCAGCGAATTGTGAATCGTTCGTCCTGGTAATTATGATTTTTCGACTTTTTGTTTGTTGTTGCATATATGTATATATCTCTGTCTGTGTGTGTGTGTGTTTCTGTTTGTTGTTTTGCAGCTGCCTCAATTCACATAAATTGTTGCATATTTGAAGGCACATTTCAGGTTAACATGCGCATAACTTTGCATAATTTGCTGAAACGTTATCTGTAGTCGTGTTGCATGTTGCACGTTGCATGTTTTATTGTAGATAGTGACATGCCACTGTTATTTTTAATATATATACATATATACACACATATATAGCTACTTGTATATTGCTATTATTACGCATTGTATATCCTATTTTATAATTGCATTGATTCAATTTTTGACCATTTGCCGATTTACATTTAATTTTCCCCTAGGAAAAATACACACAAAATTTATGTCTGAATAATAATGCAAATTCTCTTTTTTTTCTTACACACAAACACAAACACACACATATACATATATAATTTAATTATTATTATTATTATTTCTATAGAAAGGTTTTGGACAATTGTTTGGACAGCGCCAAAATTTTCAAAAATCATTTTCAAAATTTGCAGCTGAAATTCTTTTTTGTAACCAACAAGCGATTTATACGCCTGAATTAACAATATTGGCAACAATTTTGTGGCAGTGAAGAGAGATAAGAGAGAGCGGAGAGAGACTACAGCTAAATGCCAGTAAGGATCAGCTATGTTGCACTTTGCGTAGGGAAAGAGGCAGCATTCAATTCTATATAGAAAGATAGTCAAATTTGAATTATATTCCATTATTTCGGATAGTTTTACTTTAACTGTAATAATAGACGGTTATAATTAGCTTAAGAGTTACATTCCAAATAGAATCCACTTCAGTTTACTTCAAGCTGACACCCGATTTCATTCAGTAGCTGCCACAGGAGCCATCTCGCAGCAGTCAGTCGAGCAGTGGCAGTGCCTGGAAAAATGGTTTCTTATATGTAACATTTTTCCTTGGAATTGCAAAAATCTTGTCAGCAAACATTAGTCGCTGCCTGTCGCTGATCCTTGTGTCCTTACTGCTGCTGCTGCTCCTCTGACTGCTGCTGCTGTTGGTGTTGTTGGCCCAAAGCTACTAACTTGAAATTGCTTTCGGCAAATATATTAGCCTCTTGATAATTTTCAACAATAAATTCTTTGGCACACACAAACTCACACACACATACACATATATATATATATATAGACAGACAAAGATAGACACATACATACAAAGGTCGTGATGGAGGGAGGGGATGGGGGTGGCATTTGGCAGGCACTGAAAGTAGCTGCATGACTTGGGGACTCTCGAATGAGCATTGTGCAGCGCTCCAGAAAGTACAACAAAAGTCGCTCATGTTGCAAGCTGTCAGTGCAACACTTGTCGCATGTCATTGCAGTTGCAGTTGCAGTTGTGTAGTACGTTGCCGTTGCAATCAACATTGGGGCAATATCGGTGTAGTTACTACAAAGAGTAGGTAGTAGGGCTCAAAGTTGCACTAAAGAGTTTGCTGTAGGACATTGAAATCCAGCGACAAGCAGCTAAAATGCAATTGTAAATTCCATATACATATATATGTTTGAGTGTGTGTGTTGATTGTGTTGCATGTTGCATAAAATATATATGCTAAGCTTTAATATATAAAAAAAATGAACGACAGAAATTCAAATGATTCTAAGCGAAAGTAGAAAAAAAGTAAGATAAATATCTCATTTTAAATGTAGTTAAGATTGTTTTTGTGCTCTCTTTAAAGAGAGTATAATAATTGCGGTGTTTCATTTCTTATCTTGCAACTGGCAATGTGCCTTTGGCTTGGCAAGACAGTGGCAGTTACATTGTTGCCGCATCATTGTTGTAATTGCAGCATCTACTTGCTACTTCCTCTACAATACTCCTTAATCTGCTGCATGTGCTACGCATTCTCTCTCTCTCTCACTCTCTCTGTCTCTGTGTTTGTTCTTGTCTTTCCCTTTCACATGGCTGGCTTTTGTTTTAACACAACTAATACAATTGCACCGTGGGGAAATGTTGCCATTGCTGTTGTTGCTGCTTCTGCTGATGTCAGCGGCGATGATTTTATTTGCCAGCGCCAACGACAGCAACATCTACAGACGCCAGAGAGCGAAGCAAAGCAATTCCCAACCAGAGCCGACATTGTTACTAACTTAATAAACTTGTCAAAGGTACAAAGTAAGCGGCGTGTTAGCAACTTCTGCACTGCCACGCCCCTTAGCCCCTATGCCTGTATGCTTCAGGCTGTGCCGCTCTTGCAAATGCTGCAGTGTTGCTGATTTTCATTTGGGGATTTGCCACGCTTTCAGTCTGAGTGATTAATTTCTTGGCTTGATGTGATTTACTAACAGCTGCAACACAAACATCAACAGCAACAGCAACAATAGACATTGCATCACTAACAAAAGATGCCACAAAACCCACTAAAAGCACCGCACTCTATTAATGTCCTGTATTAAGTTTGGTCCTGCGTCGCCTAATTGACTAATGGAGGCTTAGCGTAGCTTTTGACACGCCAAACCCTTTTCAGATTTATGTGACCTCAGCGGTTCAGCATTGCTGTCAAAGTGTTTTGACCTTAAACCTGAGCCATCAGCCAGTATAAGCAACTAACAATAAATATGTTGCAAGCTGCCAACTGCCACAAAGTATTCGAGACAAAGTTGAAACAATAAAGAAAAAATGTTGCATAGCATAACTAAAGGTTTAACTGCAGTTGATATCCATTTATTTATGGCACTTGCTATACATGTTTATACTCGAATAAAGGGTATACTATAGTCTGGCAAGAGATATCTTCCCCTTTACCCTTTAGTTGTACTTTGGCTGAAACTTAAAACCGCAAGCTTTATGTCTAGCAATTGTCGCCTTGCAACATATTGCACGATACAGTCAACAAATTGTGGCTTGTGAGTGAGTTTAGTTTGAAATTTGATAACTTGCAACATGGCAACAACAATAACAGCAACGTGCAACAAACATCTTCAACCAAAGACAAAAGCGACAAATTTTACTTTACGGTAAATAAAACCAAATCGCAATGTCAATCGATTGCAACAGCGAATAGCTGCTGAGATTGCAATTTATATATATGTATAAGTGTGTGTATATGTGTTTTATATATATGTGTGTGCTTTTTTGATTTCACAAACAAGTGCAGCAATCAGACGGTAGACAGTAGACGTGTCTGGCTTGCAGGATGCGACGGGATTCGATGGCAGCTGTTGACAGCCAATTTGCTGCAATTCATATATATATATATATATAGATATATATCTACTTTTTTTTTGATCTGCTTTTGGTGGCATTTCTTACGCGTTTCAACAGGGTGCAATATTGAATTTAATTTTATACGTATAGAATAAACACAAGCCGCAACCAACATTACAACAGAGCGCACTGCAGTGTTGCAGCAACAATGTTTGCATATGCCGCCCACAAGCATTCAACGCTTTTTGCCAAAGCCAACAAATACGCACAAATATATATATATATATATATATATATATATATACTATATATATCAACACACACACACACACACACACACAGAGATACGCTCATAGATACACACAGTTGCTTACACCTGTGCCATCATGAAGCCTCTGTTAACTGGCAAGCCAAGCCGCAGACCAACAGCCAAGGCACGTATACAAAGTGTTGATATTGTTGCTGTTTGAGTTGTTGTTGTTGTTGTTGTTGTGTTAGTTTCAACTATTATTTGCCCATCAACAACTTGGCCTGCCCACTCGTTGCTGTTGCAATTTACACTATGCAACAGCAACACCAACAACACAATAGCAACAGCAACAGCAACAGCAACAGCAACAGCAACAGCAAGAGCAAAAATAAACAAGAAAAACAAAGTACAACGAGTTGAACACCGCACAGATGTTTATAGTTTATATAGAACTTGGTACAGGGTACACTATATATATATGGGTACAGCACTGTGGGTACTATGTACTCTATGTTAACTGTGTACCATTTAAACCTAGTGTATAATCACTTTCTGATGAAATTTGACTGGCAAATGATCAGAGAGGAGAATGCCAGAAACAATAATGAAATTTTCTAACAAATCAAAATTAAAAAACAAATAGCTAAAGGGCTCTACTAACTGATAAATATAGCATCTATATATACATACAACTTTAGCTATATATAGCTGATTCTGATTCAGGTATAACTCACTTAACAGGAAGTGGCTAAAAGTGCACTTTGGTAGTACTTTCTCTTTGGCTTTCTCTAGTGCGAAATGAAATATGGTTTCAATGTTTACAATCACTTTGCCCCACGTCGATACTATATACGGTTGCTTCTTCTTCTTCATCCTTTTTTTGGTATTTGCCTTGCATTCGTGCTGGATTATAAAATTTAACCTGTAGTACTCATACAGCCAAAAACTATCATCATCATCATTTTGCCCTTTTTTGATATTTGTTTGGTTTTGTTGGTTGGGGGTGGCGGAATAAAAAACTGGAATTGTGCGCCGGCAGCGGCAAAGCGGTTATAATTGCATTACGCCAAAAGGTAGACTACACTTTTTTGCTCGTCGACTGTTTGCACTTGCAATTACAACTCAATAACTTTTGCCGGCTGTTAGTTAACTTTTGCCTCATGTTTGTTAATTTTGTTGCCAGTTTTTTCGGCTTTTTTGGTGCTGCTGCTGCTAACTACTGCAGCTGCTGCTGTTGCAACAACTACTACAATTTCATTTTGAATTTTACTTTTTAGTTAAAGCTAGAAGGAAAAACTATATAAGAGACTTTGCATTTGTATAATATTTTACAGCATAATACTTGTGAGCGCCACCACAGAGCAGAAAGTTGTAATTAGAAGTCGCCAACAAAACGCACAAAAAGCATACAGTTAACCCAACAGTTGGCTTGGGTCAAACTGCCACAGACAGAGCTAAGGACTTAGCTAAGGACATAGCCAGGACATAGCCGGGTTCCAAGCCCAAGTCAAGAGGTTTTGCCTGACAGATGAACTCTTTAAATGCTTTTGACATCAGAAACTATCAAATAATAACGATTATCCTATTTACATAATGCGGCATTTAAGCGACAAATAAGCAACGAGCACAAAAGCCAGACACTGCATGGGATTGAGCATTGAGAACAGTAGGAATGAAAATAAAGAAAGAAAGAAAGGAGGAGAGAACTGGCACTCGAGACGTCTGACAGGGAGATAGAAGACAGACAGTGGCAGGAATAAAGGACAATCCCACTGCAGGCGACAATAAAAACCAACTGGGAAAGCAAATCAAATGATAACAACTATAAAGTATCCTCTCTCTACTCAAAAGAATAACAAATAAAGTTAAAATTAAACTACCCATTGGAGAGTACAAGGTACAGGGTATAAATATTAAAATGCGAAAAGTGCGAGACAGCTTAAGAGGCAGCCGAAAGGAAGGACAGCAAACGAAAGCAAACGCGCCGCATAAGAATGCAATTAAAGTCAAAAACTGCAAACGAGTTGGCAGCTCCGACAGCTGCACTAAGCTGGCTTGACATGAAGATAAGGTTCTTAGGTTCTGAGGTGCTTAGGTGCTTAGTATTGTCACTTACCTGACCATTCTTGTACCATGTGCTGGAGGCAATATCCAAATCTACCTCACACATCAGGCGTATCTCTGAATGCTGCTCTGCATAGACGACAGACATCTCTTCGTCCTCGTAGGGATTGGGTGGCACTGGACGTAAGGGTAATGCATGTGGTTCTAATGGACCATCGTCATCATCATCAGCATTCTTGGGGAATAGATCACGTGTGGCAGTGCCACTATCGAACTCCTCCACATCATCAATAATAACAACTGGCTCCTTGGGCTTGGGTTTCATATCCTCCGGCGCCAGATGCACCATGGAATGTGAACGCTTTGTCTTTGTTACGGCAACCACTACACCACCAGTGAGTGACTTATGTGCATAGGCTGTGACGGCTGCACTGCTGCTGCTAGCCACTGTGGTGGTCACACTGGACACACTGGCTGTAGGCAACTGCACCTCCAAGACATCTTCCTCTGTCTCTCGTCGCAAACGTCGCTTTGTCTCCTTATGCGGCGCTGCACGATGCGCCTGATGCATGTGATGATTCTTTAACTGCGCCTTCCATTTGGCCACCTTTAACTTTGCCTTGGAGCAATTCTTGGCACATTTGGATGGTTTACTGTTGTGGCTTACAGCACTGACGCCCATCTGCCTATGGTCAACTGCCGCATCGTACATGCTCTGTACATCCGCTCTGAAATCGGCTCGACTCTGCAGCGGCAATGGATCTGATATGCTGCGCCATTTGCTGGCTGCGTGATCGGCGGGCGTTGTCTTTAATTGCAACTTGGCATTGATATTTTGTGGTTGTGTGTAGGTGGTACCTGTAAGCAGTAAAAGAAGATAACAAATGTTACTTTAGATCTATGTAAAAATTGCATACAATATCCATCGACTGATTCGACACTCAGGGCAAAGCATTGACCCAAATGTGAATGCATGAACAATTCAATTAACACGTATTTACCTAGACACAGCTGCAAGGACTTGCCACAGGCTAATGCATACAGTACACAAAGGTACAAAAAAAAGATAGAGAGAGAGTTGGTAAGGATATTTCTCGAAGTGGGAGTATCAATTACATTCCATTGCAACGTGTAAATATCATGTGGCACATACGCTTACAAGCCTCATGCATTTATTTATGACATTTTGCAGTCGTACCAAGAATGTGTTGTAGCTCTATTTAGTTGGATGTTGCATGTAGCAAGTACTGGCTGCTTTATTCATGCAAATCTTTTGCTAATCCTTTGCCAAAGCAAAGCAATTTCATGCCTAACTTTTCGTTTTGTCTTTGCCTACAGTTGTTGGTCCTCACCCGAAGCTGCCTTCAACCAATTCAATTCTCCTGCTAGCACTTTTGCTTATTGTCTACTTGATGTTGTTGCAACTTTTTGTTGTTGTTGATAAATTTACACAAGTGTATGACAAGCTTTCAAATGGTAATTAATATTCATCTGAGACACGGGGGCCATCAAAAGACAAAGCGCTGAAAACTCTTAGTCTCCACCCACTTTAAGTTGCTACATTCTGTTTTATGCCTTCCCCATCCCCCTTTCTCACATATACACACACGTATACATATGTAGTCTGTGTAGTTGCAGTCTGTGTGGTTAGATGACAATGACAGTGGCTCTATACTTAACTCCATCCTGCTTCCTCTCTAACTTGCATCCTATATGGCTTACTCCATGGCCATTGTCATTGTCTGTTTGGCGCTTTTGTCTCAGCCCTTTTCTGGTTATGGTGGGCGTGGTTTGTTTCTTTTGCAGCGAACTGCAATTGCAACTTCGTTGGTGTTCGTGTTCGTATTCGTATAGCTAAATTAAAGTTGTCATTTTTCAAGTGAACGCACAAAAGTATGCAATGCGCCTAATAAATTTGCACTTGCCAGAGTCCTTGCAACCCTTGCCAAGCTCTGGCAACTCTGGCATATCCTGGATAAGGCACTCATAGGCATAACTTTCGAGCTCTGGCAAGTCATTTGCACAGCATGAGGCAGACATATACATATATATTTACACACACATATCGAGAAAGACAGAGAGCGAGAGGGAGAAGGAGAGTGAGCTCTTACTATGACGACAGGCAGCGCTAAAATGTTTTCACAACAGCTTAAAAGTCTGCTACACTTTTTGCATAGGCAGCCAGGCAAATGCTAGTATATGTCTGTGTGTGTGTGTGTGTGTTGCCTGCATGTGTGTGTGTGTGTGTTTGTTTGTATGTTGTTTGTTTACATGTAGTTGTAGTTGTTTGTGCTGTAACTTAAGTTGTAAATGAAGATTGCGCCGGAAATTGCACAAAACTGACAGCATCTTCGCTATGCGAAACCACCACCTTCCTAACACTCTACTACACTCCCTTATTCTCTTTTTCTTTCTCTATCAACTTCTTATACTATACTATTCATGTGCGTGTAAATTTAATGAAGCTGCCACCTATAGAAGAAACAATCCCAGCAAAATGTTGCTCAAGAAAATGGTTGCATGGCACATGCACTTGCATTTTGTGTCTTGCAAATTTTACTCACACCTACACACACACATACACATGAAATGTATTGCATACAAGTTGTGGCATAGTGTTGCCTCGTTGCGGCGCATAAATTGCATGTGGTATTCCATAAAGAGACTCGCTGTAGCTACCTCAAACATAGACTCCTCCGCAGGATACTCAACTTCAGCCGCTGCTGTTTGCCAGTTAATAAAATTATGTTACTCATTAACTGTCTTCAGTTACAACAGGTAAGAGCAACAGCAAGGATACTTGAACCTGATAATGTTAAGTCAGCATAAAGTTCTATCAGCAGTATATATTCATAACTTTAAGCAGCGATTTGCCTCAATTGCTTGCTTTAGTTGAAGGCGCAATGTGATGAAAGAGAATTTGGATTTACTTCGTAGGCAAGGATATACACGCATTTAAAGCATAGAGTCCTTATATAAAATGTGTATGGCTATAGCTTGTTTTCTGTATATAAATCCATAACTTCTCACTTAGTTCATACCATTTCATAATTCTCTTGGCAAAAGGATATTAAACATCGTTTTTATTGCATATTTTAAGGCTGTCAATTGCGCTGACATCGCGTTTACATGTTGTTTTCTCACATTTTTACATATTGAATTTATGTTTTTATTTGGATTTTCTTTTTTTTTTTGTATATTTTATTTAAATACATTTTTTATGCTTTGACTGTGAGCTTGCAACGTATCGTGGCAGTTGCAACTTTTGCAATTATTGCAATAATTTTTACAGAATATTTCAACCGTTTTTATTATTTTTTTTTTTGCTGAGTTTCTTCACTAAATGACAATTATGAGCAGTTATTGCATTTACATTTTCCCCTTTACTTCTTTTTTTGCAATTTTCCAACTATGTTTTTAATATGATTTTCTGTTTTTCCATTTTATTATACATTAAAACGTTCGGCAGCTCTATCAATATATGCAAAATGGCGATTACATTTTCATAAACTGACAAAAGGGGCGTAACCCGACGCGTGCCTAGGGGCACATTGGGCAATCAATGACTGACATAATTACATGCTTGCATACATACATGTCAGCCTGATTACGACTGCAACCCACAATTGGTTGACTGGGCGTAGGAGTTGAGGCAGCAAATGGAGTATAAGCTGGGGCAGTTGCAGGTTGTCTATGATGCTGCTGGCACGTTTAACAAGCAAATTTTATAGACTTTTTTGTTGCTGTTGTTGCAATTGCAGTTGTTCTTGTTATTTTTGTTGCATTTATTGCTGCTGCTGCTGGTGTTGATCGTTTACATTCAGGTCAAATTGCAAGCGACTGGCAGTTGAGTTGCATTTTATTTGCATATTTTTTTTTCCGTTGCTACTGTCCATGTTGCATGCAGTTGAACTCCTTTTTAATTATGTCAACAATAATTTAATACACTTTTTTATCTCTAACTACACATGTGTGTGTCTGTATATGTGTGTGTGTGTATGGCAATATCTATTTATATTAACATTATTTTATGCAAATTTTGAGCAGGCGCTAAAAAATAAGTTGATAGCACATGAAGCCATCAATTGAGCAAGTAAATAATGCTTAAATTGTGTTCAAATAATAATGCTATATAGTATTATGACAAGAGCTGATTGCTATAATGAACCTAAGTATATATAATATATATAAAAAGTAAACTTAAAGTAGCTTAACAAAGCTTAAGCTCAACTCAATTGGCAACTAAAAACTTTGCTCCAATTTTCTTGCTATTTCCTATACCTACAGATTCTGCCAGATAACTTTAATATATATATATATATAATCTCTAGATATATAAATATATCTGAAACATAACTTATGCGTTTCTTAAGCTCTGCACTATTTCCCCCTCATCTCCGCTGCTTTTTCCTTCATCTCTGCTGCTCCGCAAGCTCTTTGCAAATTTTGGCTCACAACTTTTAAGCCAAAAACTAAGCATGTAAATAGTGGCTTAAATAGTAAACAATAACCTTATAGCATAGTCAATATATAATGGTAAGTTATGCTGGCTTATATTGAATTGTCAACACACTGCTAGGTTTGACTGTATGCAACGTTTTGTGGTATGCAACATATACACTTTGTGTAAGTCTCTGTTTCCGCTTGCTCCACTTGTGCAACTTCTGTTGCTCACTGAGCGTTGATTAGGTTAATGTCCTTAAGGCATAATACCAGCTTGCAGCTTGCAACTTGCCACTCCCCACACAGTTTTACTCCTACTCATCACTTTTGGTCACCAGTCAAAGGCGAGCACTTTAAATTGCAATCCCCCACTTCCCTTACTACTCAATTCACATCCCCCCTACAGAGTTACATTACTGAGCCGCTTAGCCAGAACTGTGCTGCACTTGTGGCCTGTATCTTCACGGTGCAAGCGTTGCATTCGTTGCAGCTGCAGTTGCAGTTGCACCTGGCTGGAGCTGCCGCTGTTGCTGTTGCTGCTGCTGTTGCTGTGTCTACCCCGGATTGCTGGCTTCTGGCGTGCATTGTTTAAGTTTCATGACGTCGACAACTTTGCCAACCGCCACTTAATGCAAGTAAAGCCAGGCGAATGAGTGTACAGAGGGAGCAAGGCAGCATTGTGGCAGCAGTAACAACAACAACAGCAGCAACAGCAGCAGCAGCAGTTGCAGCAGTACAAGCAGTGGTTGGGTGTGGTTGTGTTTGTGTCTGTAGCTGCACTTTGCCTGGCATGCCATGCGGCTTTTGTGGCAATGGCTGCGTGGCAAACCAGCAAATACTTAACAACAGCAACAGCAACAACAACAACAACAACATCAGCAACTCCTGCTGTGTGTAACTGCAAGTTGTGCGCGTTTTGGCATTTTTGCCAGTCCTTAACCCCTTATGCTATGCTATGCAGCATATACATGCGCTTTCAGCATTGCTCCCCCCTCCCTCCCCCCACAGCAGCTTCTGCTGTTCATTTGCTATTTAAACTAAAAGCCTTTTAATCGATTCTAAATGGGCTGCAAAATTATTGTGTTAATTTGCATTTGGCACAAGCAACTGTAGAAACATTTGCACTCTCTCTCTCTTTCTCTCTCTCTCTCTCTCTTTCTGTCTGTCTCTCTCTCTCTCTCTATGTCTCTCATCTTTGGCAATCATTATTTAAGCATATGCAATTTTCTTGCTTAGACATTGCACATACGACATGTGGCCGCATTGGCCTTGCGGTTACATCAACGACAAGCAAGTTGAAATGGAAAGTTGACAGCTACTACTACAGTTAGATCTTAACTAACTACTAAATAATTAATTAATTAATGTATTTCGAATGGAATGTAATTGCTTATTTACTTAAATTTTGCTTACTTAAGACATAAATAGCTTCAAGCAAAGGCAAAGGCAGGGCAAAGGCAATGAAATGGCTTAAATGTTCAAAGTTCAATTTGAGTTTCTTGTAACAATTTCATAAATAAATTAATATTAGATAATATGAAATTTTTAGTTAACAAATCAAATGTTTTATTGACACAACAAATGTTAAAATAATGCGCATTAAATCAGTAATTAGAAGTTGAAATTGAGGCAAAGGCAAATTTCCTATTCGACGCATTTTATTTAACATTAATGGCAACACTTTAAAAGCAACAAAAAAGTAAATGCAACATTTTAGTTTTTATAATAGCTTTAGTTAGACTTAAAGTTGCAGTTAATTGCTGCAGCATTAATGTGCTTTACTTAAACATATACTCTGTACTTAAGCAACTGCTGCTGCTGCTTCATTCTTAGTTTATTATCAAAGGAAACGCTTTGAAGCCACGTCAAGGTCAGTTTTGCTTCTGTTGACAGTTCGTTTCTTACTCAGCTTTATGCCATTACGTGACACTTTGTCAAGCTCATGAGAAGTGTGTGTATATGTGTGTGTTGTGTGCGTGAGTGTGTTTTGTGGGTTGTTTGCGTGCCGCTTGGTCAAAAGCATTTTTTATTGTTATGCATGTGGCAAGCACACTGACCGGCAGCCGCATGCTTTTCCGTTTTCCTTTGTGGCACATTAGAGACCACGAACAGCAGCAGCAGGAACAGCATCAACATCAACAGCAGCAGCAGCAACTTAATGTGCACGGCAATTACAGTGTGCTAACACCCAACTTGCTCTATTCAACTCATACCTATTCCCTTCTCTCTCTCTCTCTCTCTCTCTGTGTCTCTAACATATCAACATCTCAATGCTGCCGCTTCGCTGGTTGTTGCTGGCGTTGCACATGTCGCATGTTGCTTCATTACACACAAATACAAACAGCGACATTTACACAATGTCAACTATAAAGTTGCCAAGGGATGTGTGTAGAGAGAGAGAGAGAGAGAGAGAGAGAGAGAGAGCGAGTAGTGCAGAGTTCAAGCCAGGTGCAACTGGGGCACCTTTGGACATATGTGTTGCACTCTGCTCTGTTTTGCTCTGTTCTGTTCTGCTTTGCAATTGTGTCAAATTAATTGTCAACTGTTGTCGCTGCTTGTCTACTCATGCCCCCTCGCTCTACACTCTCCGTCTTTCTCTTTTTTGCTGTGCCTGTCGTCTGTTTGATAAATTGCATTTAATGGCTGACGCCAATTAAGAACATTTTTGTTGCTGCTGTTTTTGCTGCTGTTGCTGCTTCACATTTTGCAGCCAGTTTCCAATTTTGTTGTCCTTTTGCTCAATTTTTTTCCCTCTTCGGTTTTTTTTTTGTTATTTTTTTTTTGGGGCTTGCAGTTGCTTTCAATTTGGTTTGTGAGCGGCGTTTTTTAAGTGGAATGAAGTAGCTAGCGGCCTAATAGAAATTGATAGCTCTACTAGTTGCCTGTAACTTGCCTTAAACTACACACTTTCCCTCTCCCTCTCTCTTTCTCTTTTTCTTTTTATGTTTTTATCTCTCCCTCTCTCTCCTGTCACGTGCTTCGCTCATATTTTTCACTTCAGCACGCGCACATTACAAAAAATTAGATAAAACATCACATTTTATGCTCAAAGTTACTTCAATTGTTCCTGCTTTCTCTCTCCCCCCTCTCTCTCACTCTCTTGTAGTCTCTTGTAGAGACATATAATGTGCTGCTTTCTCTCAAGGTAACTCTGCTTGGCCCTCGCATTATTTATGTGGCCTTGCAATGCTGCCAAAAAGGTCAGCACTTTATTTCTATCAAGGTTTGAGTTCCATAAATTCTGTAAGAGGTTTTCTCAACTTTTCCATAGAAACGCAACCTGCCAAAACATCTCTTATATATATAGTATATATATAATATATCTATGACATATCAGCTGATATATTTCTTTTTTTTTCTCTGCTTACATTTCATTTATATAAGCATTTGTTGAGAGTATTCAAAAGCCTGTGAAAGAGCCTTCAAGAGCTCTTCATTAGTTTGAATATAAAAAAAAACTCTTCTCTTTGCTTAGGGGGGCTTTTTTTTCGTTGGGCTTTTGGATCATTAGGCGTGGCAGCACTTAGCGGTTGCTGCTACGTGCTGTGCCCAGTGCCAACCACAAATTAAGTATACGCCGTGCTGCGTTGACTCTACACCAAAAATTAAAAAAAAAAAAATAATGCTGCATTTTGCTGCCTGCACAAACAAATGCTGAGACAACAAACAGACCAACAGACCAGGCAGACCAGACAGTTGGGGCAAACGGCAAAGGACAAGCAAAATGCCCGCAGTGTCCTGCGAATCGTTTTGTTTGTTGTCTCTTGTAAGTCTGTATTGGTATAAGTATGTATGTGTGTGTGTGTGTGTGTGTCTGTGTCTGCAACTTTTGCTAGAGCATGAATTAAGCGCCAAAAATGTGCGAGGCACGTAAATAACTTGAGTCCAACGTTCGTGAGAGGCACGTGACCAAATTTCGATGGCAACTTTGTTGCCTGCCACTTGCCACTTGCTACTTGCTACTTGCTATTTGCGCTGCTTCCTATATTACTCTCTACTCTTTAGTCTTTAGTTTTCTTTTATTTTTTTTCATCCATATTCTCTGTGCTTTTTCAAGCATTCATTTAGACGCTTGCACTCGACTTTATCATGTTTTCAATTCGAGCGTCGGTTGCCTTTTTAATTTCTGCACATTTAGTAAACACTCCAAAAGGATCGACCACTGTGTGTAGAAAGGGGGAGAGAGAGAGAGAGAGAGAGGGGCGGGCTGTTACTATACTCTTTTCTCTTTTTATGCGATTTTTTATTTATTTGCATACAGCGGCAAATTAATGCAAATAAAACGAAGCAAAGGGCAATAAAAGTTGCTGCTGTCGTTTGCTGTTGCTGTTTGTTATTGTAGTTACTTGTTGTTGCTGCTGTTGTTGCTGTTGCTGTTGTTGTTATTGCAGTCTGCAGCATAATTTATTTGCTTTTGCCTTGACTTTGCTACACCCTATAGCAATGCAACAACAAATGGGTATATCATTAGTCAATGCTGCCATACATAACCCATTCCAATAGTCCAAAGCTCTGATCCTTTTTCAAAGGCAACTGATTGATTCTTTTGCGGTTAATGAATCGGAAACACAGAGAGAAAAAGAAAGATAGAGATAT
Source organism: Zygothrica quintamaculata (assembly GCA_037044455.1). NCBI lineage: Eukaryota > Metazoa > Arthropoda > Insecta > Diptera > Drosophilidae > Zygothrica > Zygothrica quintamaculata. The sequence continues at coordinate 140,983 of JBAMBS010001266.1, forward strand.
ATATAAAAGAAGAGAACTAAGTTTAATTGAAGTATTTGAAGCTTTTTGCTGCATCATTTCATAAACATATGGAGTATCCTGCTGTCTGTGTTGTGTGCGCAGAACTACTGCCTCATTCGTTCGTCGCAGGAAAAAGCGCAATTAAAATGATAATTTTGCAGTTTCGTACCACGCCTCGCAATCCTACAAAACAGAGGAGCCATACCTCATGCCACAATAGGGCGGTACTAGTGGTAACGCAATGCAGCGGCAACAGCAGCAGCAGCAGCACTGGGACTATTGCATTTCGCACGTACTGTGAATTATAACCTGCCGCATAAAAGTATGCTATAATTTTGCGCTTAAATGATGCGTGCTCAGTGCCTTGTGGCCAGCGAACTGCTGCCACCATGAAACTCCACCAGCTGCAGCTAGCTTTACGTTTGAAATAGTTTTTTTTTTGTTTTTATTCTGCGTGGTCGTTTCATCGCATCTATTTGTCCAGCCTTCTACAATTTGTAGCCCTATCCTATTTTTTTTCCAGGATCTTTCGTCCCTTTTGAGCATTTTTATTGCATTCCTAGCACTCGACCATTTTTTATGCGCTTTAATTAATTCGCTTGGCCGAAAACAAAAAAAAACCGAAATACCAAAAAAAAAAAATAAAGAGAATAGAAGCCAAAAACACACACAAATACACCCCACACACATACACAAAGCAAATCTTATTAACTTTGGCTTCTCCCTAACTGAATGCACACAAATCCAATAAGACAGCGCCGCTTCAATAAAAATCAATAATCAAAGTGGAAAGGACTCCCGGAATAAATGAAGAAATAGCCGTAATGCTTTGCTTATTACCTTCCAATTCATTAAATGTGCCGTCAAGCCGACCAATACCCCTCCCCCCAGTTACAGTTGCTGCTTCCCTGCCCTTAGCTCTACTCTTCCCATTCCTTTGCTTTACTTTTCTTTCCTAACCATTCCATTCAGCTCCTTTCACTTAGCATTGATGTGGGCATCGAATTATAACAGTGTGTGTTATTGTGTGTATATGTGTGTTTGGTGTGTGTGTGTTGGGTATATCTGTGCGGCTCAATAAGTTTTTCTTCTATTTTTTTTCTTTTCTTTTCCTTTCTTTTCGAATGCTGCTTTGATTTTGTAGATTTCCCAGCGCTGGACATAGAAGTTCAATCGACATGGTTGAATTGGCAAATACATTGGACTATTTATAGCCAAGAAAATAAATGTATAAAGAAATTGACAGATAGAGAAAGAGAGAAGGGGTAAAGAAAGTGTATAGAATAGAAGTATGTATAAGTATAAACATTATTAAAGTAAGAGCATAATTACACCTGATGCTTAAGACAACTGCCAAAGGAATTCAATAAGAAACCATACAGCAAAGCAAAGGAAAAGTAAAAGTGAAGCAAGCAATTGAAGACCATAAAAATAGAGTATATTCCATGCTACATTATCCTTTTGCTTATATCCTTAAACAGCAATAACACAGCTTTCCTTCCGTTTTACATCTTCATCTTTATTTTATGTAAATTTCTAGACGTTTTTCTTTTAAAGTTTTAATTAAAAATTCTTCCAAAATTTTTATGTTATTTCATTATTTTTAATGCATTTCCAATAGCTGCATATTGTGCGCATACTTTAACTACTCACTGCTATAGGTTACTCACTGCTACAGTTGCTACAGTGCCTCACAATCTTTTTGGGCCAACTCAAACAGCATTTCATTCCATATCAATTTAATTCAATAAATCACACGAATGGTTCCTTGTCGAAGGCAAAAATATACAGACACTTCTATAGACAAACACACACATGTAAATATATACACATATATATGTACATATATATGTATATGTGTGTGTGTATTTGGAATTTTAGTATTAAGAATCCATGTCCAGTCTGGGATACTCAATCATTTTTACACTCAGGCCAACAGGCGGCTGACGAGCCGGCGGCAAGTTTTCATCCTTATCAGGCGTAAATAATCACAAACGTTGCCTAAATAATAAATACACACATACAGACACACAACATACACATATACATCTGTATATATATTCACACATAAATATATATATATATCTGTTTATATATAGTTGGTTTTATAGGCCTTTGTCCGCCCATACGGCCCAATCAACTGGCATTAATAGCGCGGCACAGAGAGGCACTTAGTCTGTTGCCTGTAGGCAGCCTTCGCTTTTGGGTGGCATGAAAAATGATGATGCAACAGACGAGTAGCAGCAACAACAGCAGCAGGCCGCATCATACTCAAGCAACACAAGAATAAATATTAAATAATCATTTATTTTCGAAAAGGTTCTGTTATTTTTCTCTTCTCATTCTTTTTTCTTTTTCATTTTTTTTTTTGCTTATTTCCTTGTTTGTATTTTGTTTTTGCTTTTGTTGTTGTTGGTTTTGCTTTTGCTTTTCCCATTCGTATATGCTGTACCAAGGGGCGTATGCGCGTTATGCCGTAAGAGGCGACAATTCCTTTGCCTGAATGCCTCAGTGCACAGTGCCCAAGCGGTGACTTGTGTGTGGGTGTGTGTGTGTGTGTGAATATATATAAGTGTAAGCAACAACAAGAACAACTACAGCAGCAACAGCAAGAAGAAGCAAAAGAACGACTCAAAAATCAGGTCACACTGCCAGCCTGAGGCACTTTAATGGCTTTATTTAACATTTCGCTCACAGGATACACAGACCAATTGCTGCTTTTGATATCATTAAAGGACCTCTTTATTACTTCATGCGCCCAAAGAAAAAAAGGACTTCAATTTTTTTGTATAAATCAAATGAGATTTTTAAACTCCATTTTTGGCTTGAAATTTAAGAGTTCTTTGACTCAAAAATTGCTTTAAAATAACAACTTAATTTGTTATTTAAACAAAATACACATTAACACATATACACATACACTCAAACACACATACTTCGAAGTCGTCACGAACCACCATTGAAATGTGTATGAGTGTGTGTTGAATATTATGCAAAAAAAGTTGCAAATTGCGACTAAAAAGGCAACGCAAAGTGCCAGGCGGTAAAACATTTTAATAAACTGTGCTCATACATCAAACGGAAGGTGCATACCAATACACACATACAAACATACACACATAGACATAGCTTACATAGTCAGATGCCGACACACACACTTGCGCATGTAATTGGCGGCAAAACAATTAGTAACATTTTACCGTTCTGTGTGTGTTAGTGTGCGTAGCAGCTTAAAATATTTTGCACAAAAGTATGCAACAAAAACGAAACGCAAAACTGAGGAGCTGACTAAGTGCCTATGTGTGGCAAGCATACGCAACAGAGCAGAGGTAAAAACAGTAGACTACATACAGAGAGTGAGGGAGAGCGAGAGTGTAGCTGTGGCAGAGCTGAGGCAGGCAACAGTTGTCAGGTGAGTAGACTGCGTTGAGTACTGTGAAGCAGCCACAACCAAAGTGTTGCAACTTTTGACATACTTTTTCCAATTCCTAGTGCCATTGCCGTTTACAATTGCAGTTGAAGTTTCTGTTGCAGTTGCTGTAGCAGTTGCTCTAGCAGTTACTGTTGCTGTGGCATTTGCTTTTTTGTGGGCGTGGCAACTGCCTTTGGTTTGTATCATTTTAGGCGGCGGTGATGGCAGCGGGTGAAAGTAGTAAAAACATTTTACATTTTACTCGCCTCTGGCCCGGTTATAAATTACCGTAATTTCAAAAACACTTAGTGCATGTTGAGCTGAGCGATTGCTACAACGTGCGGCTATATGTGTGTATCTGCTAATATGCATGTATGTGTGTGTATGTGTGTCTACATGTGGGTGTGTATGTAAGTAGCAGATGTGTGGGCAAATAAGCAAAGGAATGTTGCAATTTCCGTTTGAAGCGCAGCAGCAAATGTCATGCAAATAGTCGCACATTCTCACATACGCTCACACCCACACACACACACACATAAGCATATACACATTAACATACATCTACACACATATATAAACAGCTGTCTGTCAAGGTTGGATCGTTGATTGGCTGCATAAGCTGCGGAGACGTACGACCCACAGAATCGTAGCTACCTTAATGGAAAAGCCATGCTGCATGTCGCCAGCTGCCACTTGCCAGTTGCCACATGCCTGCTGCATGCTACCTCTTACCTGGTGCCTACTGCTTGATGCCAGTTGTCAGCGCAGAAAATGAGAATGAGGGAGCCTATCAAGAACTGTCGCATGTGGCCTACTTATGGTCGACATGGCAGTTGCTTGAATTAAATATGCATGCATCAATGCATTTAACAGCACAAAAGTAAATGCAATAATCAAAAGAATGAAGGATAAAACGGTAGGTAATATAACCTCAAACTTCTATTAACAAAGATATTGGAAAACAGCTAAAATCGTCACCAATAACTGATAAACCTTCGGGCTCCTTCAAATCTGAAGAGAGAGAGAGCTGAAGATAGTTAAAATATTTAATGGAAATTAAATAAAGTTTTTTTCATAATTTCCGTTCTTAGTTATTGCCTTAAAGGATAGCTGCACTTTGAGGCAAACTTTGCAGCAACAAATTGAATTAAGTTCAGTTGCTGCTGCTGCTGTAAGGACGAGCTCACATGGCGTATACTTGACATTTGCGGGCAACGTTAAGAACTTCACAGTTCAAGTGCAACTGTTGCACATCAAAGAAAGCGTATATAAAAAAAAGAAAATGTAAAGAAAAGCAGCATGTGCAAACATGTTGCAGGCAAGCAAAACCCTTCTTACAAAATGGCTGCAAGTGGACGCGACAAGAATTTCAAGCAACGAATCAAGTTGCAAGTTGTTTGAGTTGAAGACAACTTGAGAAAAAGGTTAGTGATAGCTGCAATCCACCTACAAATATAACTGATTTTTTATATGTGTATATGTATATGTGTGTGTGTGTTTGCACACTTGAAAACAAGCTCATCAACTGTGGCAACAACAACAACAATGACAACGAAATGTTGGCATGACGATGATGTACTCACCCATTGTCAAAGTTGACATTCCCATTGACGGTCAGCGCACTGCCAATGCCCTTCCCCTTTCCCCTCACCACTTTCTTCTTAACAGTCCTTCAGCTTTACTCTTTGCTTGTGCTTTCTAACTTCATTACTCAGACCCATCTGTAACAGTCTCTCTCCCTCTTTCTCTTGTTGGTCATTGTCCTTGTCAGTTCAAATTGAAGACGTTTCGTTGTCACACTCTGATTTGCTCTGTTGCACCTGCCCCTTCTCAACACTCGCAAAGCGCCACACAGCAAATACAAGTGAAAAACAAAAATTGAGCCCGTACAGATTTTTAAGTTTTTTCCACAGTGTTAAAGGTGTCCTTTTACGCTTCTATATATATATATATATAGAGAGCGTTTTTAGCTGATTGATAGAAATCTCTCTAAACGCCTTTAATTCTGTGATTAGAAACCAAATTCCAAGCATGTTTAATGCCATTTTTTGTATAGTTTTGAAAACTATAATAAAAAGCAAGGATATAAACTGAAAATTAACACACACAAAACTGACGTTATATGCCAAGAGCACACGATGCTCACAATTATCCTTTGGCATATGAAATTCTGTTAAATTGCTTTGAGTCGCAGCTGACAGGCTACTTAAATGAAAATATTCCCAAAGAGTGTTATCTTTCGTTTAAAGTGCTTAACAGCTAACATTGCACTGAAAACGTTTTGGTATATTTGAAATGAAAAACCCCGGAAAATGTCCTTTGGTTTTTGCTGTCTGCTTTAAATGAAAACAATTTCGCCAGCCAAAAAGTAATAAAGATGCAGTCTTAAAGCAGCAACTGTCATGTGTGTGTGTGTATTTATATAGGTGTTTATATGTGCTGTTTATAGCTATATATGTGTGTATGTATGTATGTGTGTGCGTCTCATTGGCGCTTTATTGTGATGTGCGCTTGGCTCAAGCGAGCATTCTTTTGGTCCTCGTCCTGCTTCCTTCTCATATTTGTTTAGCCTGACATTTTATTTTTACTGTTTATAAGCTGACAAAATTGTTTTTCTTCTCTTTATTTTTTTGCTTCGTTCTCGTTTAATAGCTTTTCTGCTCCTGCTGCTGCTGTTTCTGTTGCTGTTGGTGTATGTTAACGGCCACACTGCGGCTACGTAATAAAAAAAGTGAGGCAACAAATAATTGGCCAGCGGATTTTCATGCGCAATGTGTTGGCTGTCACATGCGTTGTGAGTACGCCATGTTAAACACTAAAATCTAAGATGGTTGTTCCTTTTTTCAGGCCTCTACTAGCTGCAAAGCCAAATCAAAGCAACACACACACACACGCAGACACAAACACACACCAATAGGCTCTGCATTGATAAGCTTTGGTAGCATTTTTCAATTTCATGCACTTGACTGCGGCCGCTAGGCGTTGCCATTGGTCAAAACAACAAAAAAAAGAAAAGGCGAAAAACTAGAAGGAAAAACAGTGAAAAATCATCATCACACAAATACACACGCATCGCTTGCTCATGAGAACAAATGCGCAACTCCTACAGCATTTCGCTCTGATGAAATTGAAGTTATGCATGTTGATTCACTTTTTTTTGGCTTTTGGTTTCTGCCTCGCTGAATTTGTGAAGAAAGCGAATAAAAACAGAAAAAAAGAAGAACAGAAAAACAAAAATAATACAAATGGAATTTTTGGTTTCTATCACATGCTTGTAACTGTGTCAACTTCTATGTTTTCATGCCACATACGCACACAGAGAGACAGCTGCCCCTTGGCCTGTTGTATCGTTTGATTTTGGTTTTGATTTTAAATTTCTCTTACATAAATTTTGGTGCCAAAAACAAACGTAAAAAAAGCTCAGAAAAAAAAGTAAAATAAATGAAAACAATAGAAAAAATTTACAAAAATCTTGAAAAAAACTAAACACAAAAACAAAATGTCCAACGCAGCTACAACTGATGCCCATGTCCAGGAGCTGAAGCAACTCATTAAACGCGGCTACAAATCCTTCAGCGTTATGCTGCGTTTCTGCAATGGTCAACTGACTGATGAGCTGAACAATCTGCTGACGGACATGGAACAACAGCAAGAGGAACAGAAGCGCAAAAAGAGCGAACATAGCTCACAGCTAACAGAGGCGCTTGACCTCCAGTGGTAAGTAGCGGCAATTCTTTAAATTTTCTTATTTTCCAAATTTCCATATTCATATTTCTATTCAATTCTAATTTTCATTTTTTATAATAGTATGGCTGGTGCCAATGGCATTGGTCATTTACTGCTGGTGCGTCCCAGTTGCAGCAGCTTGGAGCTGGAGGGCAGCTCAAAATGCAGGAAATTTTAGGTTCGGAATGAAAACCACAAAAGAGCTTAGCCTAAACGATGCTGCCTATAGTTAAAGCTTGTTCTTTCGAAACCGTTAGTAAATTTATTCAATAAACTAAAACTAAAAGTATATCCTTGTCCACAGGACACTTGACTTCAATTAATATATATTTCTATCGATAAAAAGTGATTTAGTGGCAGATTATGCTTAAAGCCTTAGCTTAGGCTGGCTATAAATTCAATATGTGAGTGGTGTTGGTATAATGAGTAAATCAGTTACCGTTACACACACACACGCACACACACACACACAAACACAGTTGTATTTGTGCTTAATTAACATGCCACTGCGGCCAGACGTAAGGTGAGCCTATGTGGCAGACATTTTTATGGCGCATTGTTAGCGTGTTGCAAGAGCACATAAAAAAAAGAGAATAGGCATATATAAGAAGCAGTGGCAAGTGGCAAGTGGCAAGTGGCAAGAGCCAACTGGCAATACAATTTGCCGTGACAAATGCGGCCATAAACAAAAATGGCGACGTCGCCATTTTCTAGTGCAGCGACAAAATGGCTGCCGGCAGAAGTGCCTTTGCCTGTCCTCTGCTGTACTGTAAGGTTTCGTTTCGTTATGCTGCTATCCTGATGGCTCTTGGGTGAGAATTTCATTTCGACGACCTTTTATGGAATTTATCACACGCGACAGCCCCCCTCCTCATCTCACGCAAACTGTGTGTGTCATGGCAGTTGAACTGCAGTTGCCCCTGAAGTCGCTTGTATCCATAGCCATAGCCATAGCCATAGCTATAGCTTCTGGTAATGAAATTTCGTTTTAGCAATTACAAGGACCCCGGGCAATTCGAGCTGTCGACTAGTCGGACGACTTGTGCTAACTGAGCATATGTTAGTGTATATAGTTGGTAGTTTGGTAGTTGGAGAGTTGCCGCTAATAGCTCGAGTGGCTGCTGCATAAATTGTGGCCCAAGTGAGTGGCTTTTACCCCTGCTTAAACCGTATTGCCAAGGCCAGAAATCAATTTCATTGAGCTGCTGCTATTGAGTTGGAGCGTTTGGAAAAAAGCGAAACAAAACACCACAAAAATTCATAATAAACTCTAGGAAGGGGACAGAAAACAACAACCAAAACATACACACAAACACACATATATATCCACACACTTAGATACACACATAGATTTAAAGGAAAATATTTTCATGGCTGGCAGCTAAAATGTTATTAAAGTCAATAACATAAAGCAGAGGACAATATCTTTTATGGCTTTTGGTAGCTCAGCCAAAAGCAACTTTTCCAAATAAAAAAATAAAAAAAGAAAAAACAAAAAAAAAATTGGCAATTCAATAATGGAATGGAATGGAGGGGCAACACTGGCAGCAAAACATTGCCCAATGTCAATGTAATAAAAAATAAATAATGGCATCTGAATAAAAATTTATATAGTATTTACAGTAAGGAAGAAAAGTTTCAATATTTACGAGTTTCTTATGAGGAAATGTTAATCCACAGATTAAAACAATAAATTCCGATGATAAATTCAAATATTTTCAAATACTTTGAAATGAGTAGGCAGCGCCGTAAGACTCAGACATTTTCTTCAAACAAAATTGAAAAATATATCAATTGCTTTTTTTACTGCTTGAAATCGAATGTGAAAAAATGAAACTGAAAAAGAAGAATAAACCCTTTGATGCTACTGAATCAGGTAACTATGGGAATCGGCAACCGAATCAGGATTCGTCCAGAGATAAGTCCCATAGCTTTTGGGACTTCTATCAATCCATTGTATGGGAGGATGAAAGCGATGTCGAAGACTCTACAGAGCAGCAGTGCCAGGATGCATTGTTCAGTCACTCAGCTATGGAGACACCAGAGCTGCAGTACAAAGCTACAATTGCCGCCAAGGCTATGGAGCGCGAACAGCAGCATCGCTCCTGGGATGAGCAGCTATGCGGGGACAAGGAGCTGCCGGGTGTATTGCGTTGCCTGGCACGCGTTTACGACATTCAGCATGGTCACATGCTGGACAAATCCCGAGAGTTTGCTGTTAAGCCAGTAAATGCTATGTCCAGGCTGCAGCCAGCAAGGCTACGTGAGGTGCCTGTGGTGCCACCAGAGCTGGAGACTATGCTGGTGGACCAGCAGCTGCCACAGTCATCGCATCATACACATTATACATACAATCGCTTTGGGCCGGAGCCACGTCTCAAGGCAGCAACAATGGTTGGCATCGACCATGGGCTTAAGCCCAATCCAATATTGGCCAATGTAACACGTCATAGGCCCAGGTTGCATATACCAAAGTTGCAGCCGGCCGCAACAGCAACTGTGGCACGCGCCACACGCAAACGCATCATTGTGGTGCCATCGGAATACATTAGTCTGGTAACACTGAACAATGTGCAGTCGCTGCTCGAGGAGCTGCGCTATGTGCCGCCAGCTCTAACACGACGCACCGATGTGCGTCAACTGGCGGAAATCAACATAGAGCACAATCATCAGGGTGACTTGCAACACTATCGTGTTATCGATAATGTCACTTGCCTCTCTACCGCCGATTGGGAAGAGGTTGTGGCTGTTTTTGTGGTGAATCCACAAAACCAATTCATTGGCTGGCCATATCACGGTGATCCTACTGCCATCTGCCAGCATGTGTGTGCCTTTCATCTCCACTTTAAGGGTTTTCCCATCTATAAGGATCTGGAAAAGCTTCGCCTCAATATGTTGAGTCTGCCTGAGAACGAACGCCAATTGGATCCCCAGATACTCAATGAATTCTGGCGCAAGCTGGAGCTCCATTTGGCCAAAGGCGATCGTTTAGTTTGGCAAAAGTAACAGTAATATATTTATAAATATATATATATATGTGATTCTGGGCACATATCATCATGGTTATCCCCTGATAACACATAAAGATAAAAAATCAATAAATGAAATTGAATAAACAGTCCCCAGACGAGCACAACGACTAAGACAAAGGCACAAAACACACACACGCACAACATAAACATACATACACAACACATACACATGTGCGTCTGCCTGATGTTAACGCCGATAATAAAAAGTGTAGCCAATGTTAAGGCGCATCACAGAAATATATCACGTATGTATAAAAATCATATAAAAACGTTGGGAAACTGCAAAGTTGGCGAAAAATTAAGAGCACAAACAAGCAGAAGAAGGCAAGAAAGAGAGCGAGAGTGGTGAGAGATGGGGAGAGAGGGGGAGAGCGTGGTTGTAAAGGGAGACAGGGTGAGCTTGGGACTTGCTCTGATAAGCAGTGACGACTGAGGTGTACATATATGTGTGTGGGACCTATGTGTGTGGCGAAATGAAACGCACGCGTGAGACAAAAGCTAAATGATACACAAAGGAGCAGTTGCTTGCATGTGTGTGTGTGTGTTGAACATGTGCTGGTATACATATATATGTAAGTATGTGTGTATGATATAAGTCACTGTGCCGTCCCCTAGCATATCGCACAGTGGGTGTGGTTCTAGCTTGCTGTGTGTCTGTGTATGAGTTGAGCTTAATGCACAGCGCATAAAAATCACTGGCAAAATGACAATTTTTATATTTAAATAAAATGAGTGAAGGATTTTATATGCCAGTGTGTATATATGTATGTATATATATATACATATATATATATATGCATTGGTATGTATGTATTGGTATATTAAGCTAGGATGTGTAGTAGAAACCAAGTGAAAATGTGTGAAAAAAGTGTGCTCGAAACGAGTGAAATCTAAGCAACTTTGCAACGATAAATCAGGTTAAGCCATAAGAATTCGCATATTATAATCGATATTGCGATCGATAAACTTATGTTTAGCAAATATATGACGAATTTAGATATAAATTGGTTATCTAAGAAGTGTATGCAAAGTATATACTTAATATTAGCAATTGCTTTAGAATTTACCACAATTATTCTGCCGCTTAAGCATGCAAATTGATTTTTTGCTTCAAAGATTTTGGCTTATACTTGTAAGCCTAGATATACTTGGCTAATAATATGATAGCTGTTAAAATTTGACAATCTTAGCCCATTGTATGCTTAGAGCTACTTAGTAAACTGAGGCTGAGCAGCAGCTACTTACTCGTATTTGCCAATCGACTTCGACTTGTCTAACAGATAACTCGATGACTTACGCAATAACGATGAGAGAGGGCGTGGCAGGAGGCAGGTGCTGTTGATGATGATGATGGTTGTGTGTGTGTGTGTGTGTGTCTGTGTGTGTACATGTGTTTGAGTAAATCGAGTTTGTCGCCAATATTCAATTTTATAAATTGAAGAAAAGTAAAATGAAATCGAATTCGTGCGAGAGCTAAAATGAAAATTTACGCACATGATAGAAGTACAGCTACTACTACTATTACAACAACAAGAAGTAAATAAAAGCAAGAATAGAAGAGACAATGGAAGAGAGAAGTAAGAGCAAATAAGAAAATGAAAAAGAAATTGTAACTAACTAAACTGCTATCCAAGCAAAAGAAATTGAATCAAGCGACAAAGGCAAAGACAAACCTTTCCAAGCAATTTATAGTTAACCGTTCACAGCGAGAGAGAAAGAGAGAGAGAGGGAGAGAAAGGATAATAATCGAGATTTGTAATCTATCGATTGGCAATGAAGTGAGCATATTATCAATTCACCCATCAATTTTATTTATGTGCCAGCTACAAACAGCAAAATACTGTCCACATAAATTTTATGCCAAAAAATAATTTGCATTTTCCTTCGTTCGGGGGAGGAGCGAAAGCAAAACAAAATCGATTCGAATTGAATGTGAAGAAAACAAGTGCTAAAAGCGAGTTGCATTACAGCAGCAAAGAGCTACTTGGTTGAGGCTAATGCTATGCCACAAACCCCCACCCCGCCCCTAAGGTTGCATGCAACCCACTCAAAAGCTACGAACAAATGGCACATAATTCAATGTGGAAACGCAACTTTTATTTTATTTTTGGAGCCTTTGATTTGCTGCTGCTGCTGTTGGTGCGACTGATGTAGGGTTCAGTTAGATATATATACACTCTCTATATATACATATCTACTTGCTTTAAGTTCCTTTTATGGCTTAAGTAACACTGGGCGTGGCACGTCTTCATGGCCATTACGTAGTAATGCGCGTAAATAAAATGGCTTATGAACATTGTGCAAATGGAAAATCGCGCAACGCATTGCCATTAAAATAGCTTTTCTGCAATTGGATTTTCATAGCATTGACAGATCCAGTTATGAACTGAAAACTTATAGAAAATCCTTAGCCATTTTCATAACTATTTTCCATAGGAAAATGTCAAAAACGATTTGAAATTTTATATGAAAAATAGCAACTAAATATTTTTGGACGGCAACTTTTAATGTAACAGAAAAAAGAAAACAAAGTTGCAGTTAAGATATTAAAGTAACAGATATAGGGATCTATAGTTAAAAAGCACTTTCTTTACTTCTTCTTCTTCTTATCGCTACTTTCTTTCTCTCTGCTGGCATTAAGTAGTTTTTGTGCTTTTGGCTTAAAGTAAGAGCCAAACTCAAATTGATTTGATATCATTTTCGGGTATTACTTGTGACTTAACACTGATTACACACGCTTCAGCATACACACTCTCTCACTTACTAACTACACACACACTTTCACACACACATACATATGGAGTCACTTACTTATGCGTAGCTAAACTTTTACTTGATACCCAAGTGGGGGCAGCGAGAAGTACTTTTAGCTCCTATAAATCCCTTTGCTGTGAAAACTTTAAATAAAAAAAAGTGTGGCCAAAGTTTTGTAGTTTCTATCAAAAATGTAAGCAAAAAGAAGAAGAAGAAAAGAAGCTGAACTTTGCTGAACTGAGAGTGTAAAGCTTGCTTTCATGTTGTTGCAAATAAAATTTCAACTGCAATCCGCGGCATAAAACCGAGTGAAAGCAACTGCTACTTTCTCTTCTCTTCGAAAGGATATCAAGGGATTCTGTATAGTATATCAAAGGATTACTTAAAGCATTCATTAGCTGACTCTTTGCTGGTATACTCTATACTTTCTATTATTCATAAGCAACTGCAAACTACGTTCTGCCTGAGCATGCTGCTTGACAGGATAACAACGTTGTCCTGCCACACACATACTACATTGAACATGAGGCAGTTGCAAGTTAAAAGCGCAGCCTGGACAACGACTGTATTGACGACACTTTAATGGCTGCCACAACAACAACAACAGCAGCAACGAAGCACCACACAAACAACCACAATAAGTAGTGAAGCTTGTGGCAGCCACCATTTTGTGGTGCTTTTTGTTGTTTTGTTTTGTGTTGCTTTGTTCTACTTTGTTTTCTTTTGTTTTGTTGTTGTTGTTGTTTTTTATTCTATTTTTTTTTGTTCTGTTTTGTTTTGTTTGGCTGTTTGCCTTGTTTTGGCCACCGCCTGCCAATTGTTAGCCATTGATTTCAGCTCAATATTTGAATGCACTTCACACACACACAGCCAGAGAAGTCAATATAGAATCAAGCAGATCCAGAGTGGGAAAGAGTAAGACGGAGAGAGAGAGAGAGAGAGAGAGAGAGAGAGATAGAGAGAAAGGCATTTCAAATATTGAATGACTGTGGATTATGAATGGAGTCTGAGCAATGGCACTTGACATATGTCGAATATGAATGCAATTCCCTACACTTAACCCTCCAACCTCCCTGCTCTAACAAACTGCATACCGCATACAACCCTACCCTCTTTCACTACACTTACCCCCACTTTGTATTCGTCAATCGTTGCTTTTGCAATTTAATACAATTATCGCATATCAATGTAAGCGCATGTATGCAATGCGCAAGCAGCCCAAAAGTAGGCAATGAAAATGAATAAACTTGTGTAAATGCAGCGCAAACAAGCCGTTGCTTAATTGCTGTTCAGAATTGCCTCGAATGCCAGTTCTGCATTTGCCGTTAACGAGCTGCCAAACGAACATGAATCGTATTTACTTTACAAGTGCTGCACAGCAAGTAACCTGTAGGGCACACACACACATACACACACACACATATGCAGCCATTAACTCATACACAACAACAGCAACAGTAACTACAACTACACCTACAACTGCTATGCGGTCAGTCAGCTTGGCAACTTTACAACTTGCGCCAATCAAACAAGTTCAATAACGGTAATTAACAGTGCAATGGCAACGCGTGGATGCTACAAAATACATTTGCAACTGAAAAATGAAAACTGAAATGAAAACTCAACTGAAAACTCAACTAAACTCAACACTGAACACTGAACACTGAACTGTACTAAAGCGCCGACAGTTGGCCTGTAATACGTGAAAAGTTCAAAGCTATTACCATGTCCCAGTCGAAGTTACCCTTTACCCTTTACCCTACCCCCAACCCGTGCCTCTACTAGTTACAAACATTTCCTGAATTTCGGTGAGTGTCCATGTCCATATCCACGTTGTCGTTCAGCCGGCGGCGGCTTCAACGGAAGTACTCAAGCTCTTTTGCCCCGCCTAATGATGGCAACTGCCCAATGTCAGTTATAAACCATTATCGGTAAAGGGGGCGTATGTGTGGGTAGATATGAATGTGTGTGTGTATGTGTGTATGAGAGGGAAATACGCGGCATTTTTGTTAGCCGCCTTACGCTTAGGCCGTTCACTTTTAGCCACTCGGCATGTCAGTTTTGATTGAGCCTGATGGACGCGCCTAATGTGGTTTAATTGTGAATGATGTGCACCGGCAATGGCAAGTTCCTTTAATGGTTATTAATGTCCCTCTACTCACACACACATACACTCATACACATACACACATGCAGATAAGTGCAGTGCAATGCGATTAAGGATAATACATATAATTTGATTAGTTGAAGGGGAAAACAATTAAAATAAATGAGCTTATGCATAGTTAAAGCGAAACGTTAATTAAAACTGCGGATTAAAGGGGCGGTAAGTGGAAAGAGATAAATATCTCTAACTATTTTTTATATAAACTAGTTGGTTTTTACTTTAAAACAAATACAAAGTTACCTTTCTATAATGCTTTGTATATTTTTTTTTGAAATTCAGTTTGTTTTTTTATGCTTTTATTGACTTGCAAAATCCTTTTTATTCAGATTTTCCGCATGAATGCAATAAACAGAGCAATCCACAAATTCAGTTTGTTTGCAGTTGTTGCAATGTGTTAGCGGATCTATCAATTTGTAGCATTTTCAAGCTTATATAAGCCACACACATGAGCACACTCGCACACACATGAGCAGACTCATATATATGCAGCCGCAGGAATCGAATACAGCCAACCTGATGGGCTGACGGAAGCGAGCCAACTAACCTAGGTTAGAGGTAGGTCAGACTAGGGTTTCCTCTCAAAGATGATCATGATGATGATGAGGGAGGGAGGGAATGGGGCATGGTCTTGCATCCGATTCACTTTATTCTTTCGTTGAAGCAACCAGTCAGTCAGCCAGCCAGCCAGCCAGCCAGCCAGCCAGCCACTTTGGCAACACAACTTGAACATGAGTGCAATCAAATGTATTACATTTTGTGCAACTTAAGCGGCGACTGAAGTGCCGAAGACAGCTGAAAGAGACCCAAGACAAATAGAGCAAGAGAGAAACAGAGAGAGAAAGAGAGTGTATGATTCAGTGGTAGAAACCCGCCATGGATATATCCGCCTTTGGGTGCAATGATTTCCTGGGAAAACTCAACTTCAAGGCTGAGGCTACAAAAACTAAGCAGATGAAGTGCCAGTTTATATATACATATATATATGTATATATATATATATACACATAAATATACTTAGATATACAGACAGCAGATGATGCAGAGGCGCCGTAAAGTATGCAGCTGTGGCATGTGGCATAAAAATGGGCCAACGGCAAACAACTTGGATAAAGGAAATTGCTAGAAATGCATTTTGTGGCTTATGAGCCATGAAGCAACAACCCAAATCCGATCCCCAACTGTACATAGCACAAGCAGCCACCTTGAGCTACATGCTACATGCTACATACAACATGCTACATGCTACATACAACATACTACTACACACGTAGTTGTAGGGAGAAAGCATCGTGTTGCAATGTCTGGCAAATCAATTGAGTTTACCCGACAAATATCCGCTCGAATGCCAACTGACAGGCAAATGAATGCACTAGATAGACTGCAGTATGGCTTTAGTCTCATGAATAACGGTAAGCTGCAGCAACAACTTCAGCTGTAACTTCAACTTCAGTTTCAACTATCAACTGAGTAGTGAGTACTGTTATATCCGGTCAGAGCGGCAATTAAATGTCACTGCAACAACATTAACTAAACACAAGAAGAGCAGTAAAAAAAAGGACTTCAGAGTCCTGACAAATTCGAACTGTTTGCTCAATTGGCTATAATGTTCTGATTGATGTTGGTAAGCATAGAACGAGAAGAACAAAGAATTCACTGAAGAAAAGGTAAGTTTGTGTGTGTGTGTGTGAGTGAGACAGATGACATGCTATGATATGATATGGTTATACAAGCATTTAAAGCTGGCTGTTTGCTGCAGTGTTTGCAGCTCATCAAACTAGAAGCAAAGATTCGGCTAGTATCCTGAATTTGCTTGCCATTGTCCTTGGCGTTTGTCTAACAAAGTAAAAGAGAAGAAAGAACAGAGAAAAAAAAACAGAAACTTACTAAATTCCCCAGCCAAACAACTGAAGCATGAAAAAATGTTAAAGATGAAGTGAAGAAGAAAAAGGAGAAGAAGCAGCAGCAGGGCAGGCTTAGCAATATACAAGACAGTAGAAGAAGGCGTAGTAGTAGCAGGACGAAGAAGTTTATACCTAAAAGGGATTTATTTGATGACTTGTCTAACTCGTGCCATTGACTCACACGTTGACACACACCCCCCCCCACTACTCCCACTCTGCCTGTGCCTTTGCTCATTCCATTGGATGACGCAGCACTTTTGCAAATGAAGTTTTATAACTTTGCCCGTCGATTTGTAGTATAGAAAGAGTATGAGAGATAGAGAAAGAGAGAGAGAGAGTGAGGAAGCAAGCAATGCGACAAAATGGAATGAAATTAAATGCATTTTGAAAAATGATAAAGTTGATGCCAATGTGCCCAGGACCCTCAGGATAACATTTAAAAAGAAAAGAGAGGAAGAAAATACAGAAATACAGCCCAAAGTGCAGGATGCATCAAAGGAATGCCTAAACTGTAGCTTCAGTTAAGCAGAGATTTGTTTTTACATGCTCCCACTCTCTTTTTCCTATTTCTCTCTCTCTCTCTCTGTTTATCTAGTAGATTTAGCCATTCGGTTAGAGTGTCAAGCTTCTTACTTACAAGTTTGTATATGTTCAGGCAATGAATGAATACAAGTGCTCATATGGATGGATTTGGACTTACCTGTAAAGAGAAATAAAAACGAAAAAGAGAATTCATGATAAGTGTGAAAGCAGGAGTAAAAATACACTAATTGCTTACTTATGAATAAGAAATGAAGTGAAAGGTGAAAGTAGAAGTAATAAAAAAGGAGAGAGCAACAAGGCTTAGTTGAACTCCGTTGCAGCAATTAAATGTATGTTTCGATGATAAATGTTTGACAATCATAAGATATTATTCATATATACATATATCTGGTTTTAACTTATCTTTAGCTAGCATATCTTTTCCTTAAGCATTCTCCTTTAATATTTCTTCTGTATTTTGTGTATTGCCAATTATAATTCCAATTATTTACCCAACTATCGTCATAATAATCTAAGCCATAAAATTTTCCATTTTGGTCAAAATTAAATAAATAGACTTTCATGATTTTCATTAAAAGAAAGTAAGTTTATAAGTTGCATGTGTAGCAAACACAAGGGGAGGTAAAAAGAGGGGGTTATGCTTGTCGCATTACATATAAAACAAGACAGCAACAACATTAACAACAAAGCAACAACAGCAGCAGCAGCAGCAGCAGCAGCAGTAGCAGCAACAGCAATGGCAACAGCAACAATAGCAATTAGCAAGTAGAGTAGTTACTAACACACATACATACATAGATACATATACACACACACAGGGAGACTCGCACACACGTGTTAATAAGTGTAGTGTCGTGTCATTGTTGCAAGTTGTTGCTGTAGTGGCTGCTGCCGCCACTTTAGCCACTGACTTGTCCAATTACTACAACAACGGCATTCAAATGGTGCGCCGCAGGCCACGCACATAGAAACTGCACACACAGACGCAGACATACTTGAACATACACATACAATAACACATATAAAAGCACGGACATCGTCTGCTGCTGCAGGTTGCCATTGCAGGAAGCGTCAACTACAAAGTTTTTTCATATCCTGTGAAAATTATTATACGCTTTTCGCAAAACAGTTGAAGCTGGAGGCCAATATATATATATATATATATATATAGTTGTAGTAGTCTGTGAGCACTGCACTTTTGACCAGCAGACAATGAGAGCGAGAGAGGGAGAGAGAGAGGGATGAGTGCAACACCACAAAATGGCAACCAAAACGACACATAGACACACATACAGTGAGTACCACAAGTTGTTCGACAGTGAAGCGAATCGAGGAACTTGCTTTCAACTCTTTTCCAGTCGACACTGAAAATCAGTTGGAAAAACTTTTGTCAATTTGTTTTTTTTTTATTTCTATTTTGCTGCAACAGCTTGTGGCTAACGTCAGCATCAGCATCAGCATCACTTTTAATCATTTTCCCTGACCCAACTATATCCTGTTCCTACTGCTGCTGCAACTGCAAAAATGTTTCTCATATTTGCGTTAATAAAATAAATATCTGAAAATTTAATACAGGAAAAGCCATAAACTTTTCACCTCCAAGCTTGTAATAAAATACTTGCAAAATAACCACTAAAAGTTGCAGCAGTTAAATGAAAAACTTTTTGTCATTTTTAACAATCTTTTCAGTTTATGATGATTACCATAAAATCTGTAAAATTAATTGCAAAAATATTTTACATTTTAAATAAAATATTAATAAATAAACTAACTTTCGCCTAACAATATCCAGCAACAACTGCAGTAACTAACTATGTTTAGATAGTTGTTTAACTTTAACTTTCTATGCTGACAACGCTTGAGGTAAACATACTGTGTGCCACATGGCGTATACTTAATGTATTGCAATTGCAGCTTTAACTCTTAGCTTTGTATCGTAAAGCATCTTTTGTATAAAAAGCATAACTTGTGGTGCTCTAGCTCATCGTTGGCAACACTTTACACTCCCTTTTCTTTTCTCTCTCTCCCCTCATTCTCCTCTTTATTGTTGCGAAATAAAAGCCAAGGAAAGAAGCCAATAGTAGTTGTACTTGCCAGCTGTAGCTGCTTGGTTACTATAGAATTTCACTAGACACGTAGACGCTGCTCCTGGCTGTGTCCTGTGTGTATTTTACTCTATGCTGTAGTCTGCTTTTGGGCACTCTTCGCACTCACATACACACTGATGCAATGCAGGATCGCGGTTTGCCTTAACTCAACTCATTGCAGCTCTGGCCATATACTCATATAACTCATGCTTTCACACGAAGTGCACTTAGCGTAAAGGCAACTGCCACGCCCACACTCTTGGAGCAGCAGACCATTGAGTATGCCATGCTTAAGCCAATAATAAATTTCAGCAACAATTTTGTGCCAAAGCTGCAGTTTGTCAGCATTAGCCAAGAAGCAACAACAAAAACTAACAGCAGCAGCAGCAAGAAGAGTAATTTCTTGATCGAACCAACTTATGTCAGATATATATATTTATGTATATATAGTACAGTTAGCTAAATAGCAACCTAATTATGCCCCAAAGTCAACCAGGCCTAAAGTTCTACAACACATTTCGATGCACTCGCTCTTTACTGTGTTTATAATTAACTAAAATTTAATGTTAATTCAATTTTGACAAGACACGAAAGCAAATATTGAGATAAAAGGCGACACAAGGAGCACATGAGCATGAACGTAGATAGACGGGGCGGGGCAGGAAGATTTTAAATCAAAACTTTCCACTAACATAGTTCAACTCGGGGCTGTAGGAAGGAACAAGCAAATGGTGGCAAAAGCAGCATAGAGCAAAAGGGGTACAGCCGGATGGGAATTGTTTTCTGTTAGCGGAGGAGCGGTGGATGAGGTAACGCATTTGGTGGTGCCACTGCTGCTGCTGTTTGCCTGACAAAAGTTACAGTAGTCAAATTGTGGCATGTTAAGTTGAAGCAACTTTTGGTAACTTTAACAAAATGCGAGAAACGTTACAAATCTTTGCTAGAGCCCAAAACAAGTAAGCCAAAAGAGACAAACTTAGAGAGTAGAGTGTATGAGAGATGGGGGCGGGGGGGTGAGAGAGTGTAGTATGTATGTTTGAATACTTGTTTGGGCTTGGCTTAAACCTTTTCACATTTGCCATGGAGCTCTTAATTAATGCAATCAGAGTAAAATGCTTGACAAAAATAAGTTTGACATCAACAAGAAGCATAGCACAACACAGCAACAAGGGAGTAAAAGGCTGAGCTTGAGCACGATAAGGGGAAGAAAGTAAAAGAGGGGGGAATGGGTTGAATGACTTTGGTAAAGAAGCTTACAGTATGTGACTTTGGTTACATTTGCATTACAATTAAATTAAGTTCCATTGTGAAAGGCTTTAGAATGCAAAAGATGTTGCACAGAAATATTTGTGCTACATGCTACAAATATACGAATATATACGGATATATATATAAATATGAAAAACATATTATAGCTTAAATAAAATATATCTTAAAGTTACTTTTTGGTATTTAAATATAAGTGCGATTTCATTGCAAACATTTTTTAAATTATGCTCAAAAAAGTTTTTCTTTTAAAATTTTTATTTGACTTTCGCGCATTTCACTTTCAAATTTTATTTCAACAGCATTAACCTTGATGAAGACACAGATATATATATATATATATATATATATATGAATATACTTGAATATTAAGTAATTAGTACGCATACAGCATCCAGCATTCAGCATAGAGTGTTGCCAGTGTTGAAGGTTACGCCACGAGTCCTTAAAACTGATTTTATTAGCATGTTCCCGACAACGTAGCCCCGCGGCAAATTTAATTTGAACTTTACACAGTCGACACGTTTTCATCATTGCCATCATTTTACATAAGCACACACACACACATACATACATACGTGTATATATGCACATATACACCCACATAGAGAGGCATGCCAGAAAATGTTGAGTTAATTTTACAAAGGCTTCTCAAAATTATTATAGAACGCAGTCAGGTTTCTCATATTCTCTTATTCAAGTGTGTGTTAACACTCAACTTGGACTTAAGGTGAGCGTGTCAAAAGTTTAAAGGTCACACGTTGCATAATTATATGAAATATATATATATATATATATATATATATGTATGTATATATATAAAGGAGTAGTAGTTATAGTTCTATATATATATACATACTTCATATCGTTAAGCCTAGTGTAAATTATAGCACTGACAATACAAATATCATATATTAATTACTTGTACTCACACACACACACACACACACACTCAGTCACACCTATACACACATAGAGAGACTTTGTTTGTCTTGTCGCTGGTTAAATACAATTTTGACATTGCCTGCCAAAGACAAATTATCATAACGTTTCCACTTCCTGTCTCATTTACTATTTGTGTCCTTCATCTCCTCTCTATCTTTGTCGCTTTCGTGTAGAACTGTTTGCCGTGACGAGTGTCAAATTAATTGACAGTTGCGTGGCTTTATCCATTGTACACCCACGCACCACTAAACGGGCAAACAGCAATAACAACAACAAACAACAACAACCAACAACAACCAACAACAACCAACAACAACAACATCTACAACAAGCAATAAGGATCAAGTTGCGTCATGACAAGTGGAGGGTCTGCTTTATATTGCAGTCGAAGGATTTGCGCATAAACATTACACAGCAATGGGCACGTTTTGTGTGTATGTGAAAGGACATAATATTTGCTGCATTAATTAATGAACGTACACACTCACACACACACGCGCATACACAATCCCAAACAAACACACATACGAACAGATAAAGGAGCAAGGCGTATGTGCTGTGTCAAAGAGAGGTTAGCGCTTGGGTCCTTGCTGCGATTTAATGAGCTCAAATGTGTTGTATGACTTGATTTTTGTGCCACAACTTGTGCATAAGTCTGCTCTTTACCCCCCATACTCCCCCGGTTTTCACTATGCCTGGACGGTTTTATGTGAGGCGGAGAGCAGTTGCAGTGTGGCTTCATTGTATGTTTAATATGATTGAAAGTAAATTGACCTCATTTCATTTGATAATTTTAATAATTTAAAAAAAAAAACGTGTAAAATGCCTTTTGAAAAAAGGATAATTCAATTAATTAAGAATTATAAAGGACTCTATAATATACTCTTTATGTAGTCTTTAATGTAAACTCAAAGCTAGGAATGAAAACCATAATCTAAGTTAATCACATATCAATCAGAGCTATGCCATTTTCTATATAGTAGTTTCAATTTCGTATATAGCTTCACTACAAGTCTTTTGAGCTGATTTAGTTTGGGAATACCTCACTATAGATTAAGCTTAAACAACTTTAATGTTTGTCGCTTCTTTTGGAATTTCTGTTTAGTGCAGAGAGAGTTCCCAATGCGGAAACTCAACTAGTTTATGGCTGCATTCTATGGTACAAAGCACTTCGTTTTTGCCACGAACTCTAATCTCTTTTTTATTATCTCAGCTCATAGCTTTAGCCACCAACAATACCAACACCACTATTACTAGCACCACCTAGCAGCAACACCACCAAGCAGCAGCAGTCGCATTTTATTATTTTGGTAGTCGCCGCTAACTAACCAAAACAACGAGAATTGCCAGTGACTGGGCAATAAGAGAAGAATGGAAACTATAGTAGTGACTGGTTGTTGGCACTCCCACAGCAGGTTATATACCCTTACTCCATTAGGGACTAAGCCTAGTTGGGCTAGGCAAAGAGATCAGAGCATCAGCCAATGGCAGAAATTTTGAAATTCCTGTCTGGACGGGATTTCCTAAAACAACGCATAAATGCATCGCACTGGGAACCATCCGCCCGATTATGCATGTCCCCTGTTTCAAATTGATGACGACTATGATGATGATTATGATGATGATGATGATGATGATGATGGGAATAGGCCCAAATGGATGTACAATTTGCAAATAAAACCAAAAAAGAAAAATAAATAGTTTAGTCTTTTTGAACTCTTTTTGGACTTGGCCAGAGAGCAACGCTTTGCGGCCAGCTTGTACTTCAATTGAGTTGCATAGTTCTGATTCAGATTCAGATGCAGATACTGGTTTTGTTTTTTGGTTCTGGTTGGATTTGTTTGGGTTCTATATCCACACAGTAGCGAAGTAGAAGAAATGTATGTTGGTAAGGGGTTAGGAGCATAGTGTACAATGGGGAGTGGCCATTTTACCGATTGGCTGCACTTCAATCCAAATACCAGTAAAGGATATCCTGGCTAGCTCTATACTACTATACTAGTATATCCATGCAGCTGTATGCATGCATCTGTACCCCAGGCTAGCAAATTTCCATTTTTGGCTTTAATCAATTTCGTTGATTGGCAAAATGCAAAACTCCACTTGAACTTGACTGCAAATAAATAAACCTTCAAAACGGATATGCAACTTATGCGCTTTAGAGTTCTGTTCGAACTTTGCCCTTGAATTAAAATGTTTGTCTCGTCTGTTTTTTTATATGGAAAGTTGCCTATGTGTCTAAACATGTATAGCTGTTGATAAATATGTAAGAATATTGCTGAGCCTCTAAGCATGTTCCATTGAAAATGTTGCTAAGCATTGCATTGAATATGTTGCTAAGCATCGTATTGCATATGCTCCTAAGCATTGTTGCTATGTAATAGAATTGTTTTGGATTAGTGTGAGAGTATCTTCTTATCTTACGCAAGGGCCGAATGTTGCTGTAAGACGCAGCCTTTGCATGAAAGTAAGCTAGAGTGAGAAGAGAATAGTGCTCGTAATGGCGTCGTTAAAAATATGACGCCGAGCGACGCTAGTCAATCGCATGTGTGCTTTGGACATTGAACGCTGCATTATGGCGCTGGGTTATCTAAGCGAAACAGATTTAATCAGTGTGTTAGAAAGAGGAAGGGGAATATACGGTTTGCATTGCAAGTGATACTATAATAACCATAATATAATTTTATTAAATATTCAAAGTAAACCAAAATGATTTTAATTTGGTTAACATTAGCAGCTAAAATGAATTGCTCATTTTAATACTGTGTTTAATTTTTGAATTATTTGATTTAATTATTAACCTCAAAGTTTTTGCTGCTTTTTTTTCATTATTTATGTTCTTAATTTGCAACAAATATTTACTAATTTTTCTTTCATTTTTTATTTGCCTGGATTTTTTTTGTTTGCATAAATTTATTTATTTTTATGCTTTATTGTTTCAGTTGCTGTTTCTGCTGCTGCTGCTGTTGTTGTTGTTGTTGTTGTTGTTGGCTATTTATGCGTGTTTAATTGCAACTCATTAAGCATATTAATTAAATCACCACATTTATGCAATAAAGTTGCACCAACTGCACTCAGTATGAGGAAGTAAAGGGGAGGGTGTGGTTATAGCAGAGTGAATGCCAGGGCTGTCATGCATTTCAATTCAAGTTACGTAAACAATATCAGAAAATTAACATAAAAGACAGCAAAAAAAGGACATTGCACATTATATTTTTTACACATATCCTTTACCCTTTAATCGGATTTAAAAAGGGTATTATAGACGAGCAAAAGAAGCACTAAATAAGTGCAAAACAGGTAAAGAAAATATGCAGTTGGAAGAGTTAATTTATTTAAGTAAAGGGACCTTAAGGACTTTATATAAATTTGTATAGACTTGTATATTACAGGGTAGCTTATAGTTCAGCAGTCATAAAAACTGTCACAGTATTATTATTCTTTTTAATATTTGCAAAAAAAATTTGCATACAAAAAAATAAACAAAAAAAAATTGTATAAAAATAATAGAAAGAGTGGGAATGCCACAGAGAAAGAGATAGCTAAAGAGAAATTGTGAAAAATCATAAAATTTAAATAGCTGTGAAAAATTCAATTTATGTAGAAAATAGTTTTACATAACGGGATTTACTTTTGATACCCAATGCAATGGGGATTATGTTTCAAATGACACCAAAAATTACAAGCTGATTAAAAATTGCATAAATATGATTAACACACACACACATAGACGCACACACAGAGAAAAAACATTCAAAAAGAATGAGATATAAAATCATGTTATATAATAATTAAATAATAATTCAATATTTGAAATAGAAGGAAAAAGTCAACGAACTACATTGCAATTACAATTTGCGTTACGCTCTCAAAATATTTGCTGAACAAATAATAATTTACAATTTTCGAAAAACGTTAATTGATTTAAAGGCTAATGAAATACCGTTATGTATAACTATAAACAAAGTTGCCAGCATAAGCCGAAGCAACAACATAATGAAGCATATTACATAATACAACGATGTGTTAAGAGTGAGAGTTGGTTTGATGGACAACTGGCTTTTAATGAAGCGACACGTGTCCTTAGCGACACGTGTTTATGCTGGATGTATGTGTTTGTATATATATGTGTGTGTGCATGCAATTAAAAGAATGTCAGAGGCAAAACAAAAGCAGAGAGAACAAGCTACATCCCACCCTAACTCTATGCAAATCACGCCCAAAAGCTTGTCAACCAAGTGACATTGAAATGTTGCAGCGTGTCGAGTGTGTGGGGCAAGCAGTAGAAATTTGTAAAATTACCTTTATTAGCGGGTGTTGTAGATAGGTAGGGAGTTGTATAAGAATGAGGCAGGTAGCTGCCACGTGTTGCTAGTGCTATGCACGAGTTGCGCTCGTTTCGTGTCTGGTTTGCATGAAAAAGGACTTTGTCTTATATACCATGATTATATACATACAGTCAGCATTATGCAACTTGCAAGTGCCACACAATGGCCAGCGAGAGAACTGTTTCAGTTGTAACTCCTTTTGTTGCTGTTATTGCTTTTGTTGTTGGTGTTTAAGTTTGGGATTAGTTTGCAGCTGGCAAAGCGGGCAAGCGGTTTGAGGCAGCGTGTTTGCTATTAAGCGTAAAATTGAGTTGTGTCCTGAGGCAGGCAGACACAGTCAAGCCTTGCAGCGACAAGCATTTAATATGTGGGATTTGCCAGCTTATAACCAAAGGATATCTACTGCGGCAGCAATCGCTTATGGTTCATAGCACTTTAGAGATTGCAGCAGCAGCCGCAGCCCCAGCTTTTCAACGCGGCGTGTAAGCGTTGCGGACATGCGGCTAATGCATGACTAGCCTTGATTAATATGTGTGTTTTGGAGTGTGTGTGTGTGTTAAGTATGTGTGTGTTTGATTATTGGCAGATATAAAGTTATACTTCAGTCGAATATAATTGCTCTTTAAGCTTTATTTCAGCTTCCATTTCTATACGCTACTTTAATCGTTTATCGATATCAATGTGTACTTATATACTTATGCTCCTACTCATTTCAGAATATATACATATTATATATAAATATGTTACCCCTTTTGTATCGTTAATAATGACAAAACATAAAAATGTCTGACAATTTCATTCAATTTGCCTACAGACAGTTGAACAAACAGACTAACAAATTGCAGGCAAACTGAACGTCTGCAGTTGTCACTGGGCCGACTGACTGGCCATAAAAATATTTAAATTTTCTACAAAAATAAATAGAGAAAGAGTATACCAGAAAGAGAGAGCTAAAGGTAGAGAGTGAGAGAGTGATATATGTATGTATAGGTATGTGTATTATTATATTTTATGCATTTTGCTGTTGCTTTCACAGCGAAATTTATAGCTTATTTATATAACAATAAAAACTACAACAACAACAACAACAACAACAACAACAACATGAACAACAACACGAACAATCACAGAAATAACAACACGCAGACACAACATGAAAATGTCTCTCGGTTTTCATACTTTTTATTTGTGGGGTGTGGGGCGTAGGGTGTTTGGTGATACAAAATCCGACGACTGTCACTTAAAAAAGATAAAAAGAAGTCATGCTTCAACACTCGACTGAAATATACCCTGTAAACTAGCTGCAATATACTTTATTTTATCAAACTTCAATACAATTTTCTTGTAATTAAATATTTAATATGATAAGTTTTAAGATTTTAACTTCCTATATGGCTTGTTTGACCTTTAACCTGTGGTTAATACAGGGTATACAAAATGGCACCAGAATGAAATATTATGCAAGTGCGTCTGTCTGGCAGTTTGTTGTGTGTGTGTGTGTGTGTTATGTGTGTGAGCATACAAATTAAACAAGATGCAACACTCACACGGCTAACTGCCTACATGTACAGCCTCTTTATCCCCCCCCCCCCCCCCCACGACTATCAGCCAGTAGTACTACTACCAACTACAACCAGGCTGCCAGTCTGGTGTGTGCTGCATATCCTTGCGGCCATACTGTCTGCCTCTTCACAGCACTTTCACTCTACTGACTGCCCGTTGCTGCTATGCGCCAATGTTGCGGTCGCCACAGCATCCATTGATGCCACCCATTAAAACGTGGGTGTAACTGCGTTGTATGGCGCCTGGCGCCAGTTGCAGCCACCATTAAAAAATTGCCAACAGCTTGGCAAAAAGCAGGCAAAAACAATGCAAACAGGCGCGCACATATATATACATATATAAGTATGTATATGTATATATAAAAATCGTTGATTTTTGTTGCTGGTAAAGAAATAACGGTGAGCGTTCAATTACATTACAGGACATTCAACGTAATTCCATTTCGAACTCGCGGAATATACGAATTGACAAGTAAATAACATATAAAGAAAAGGTTTCTTTCCATTATACATGGCATAAGGAGCAGCTGTAAGTTGCTTGTAAAACATTCAAGGATAATTGCCATAAGGTATAAAAAATTGTAATATTTAATTGATATAAAAGGAAAGGCAAGAAAATTTGAAAGAAAAATCGATCGACTCTGAAAAGTTGAATTCTTTAAGCAAGCAGCAAGCATAGACTCTGCTTCCTCTTTTGAAGGAAGGATATATAGTTTTTTTCTATTTTATTTATATTTAGGGATAATGGTAGGATACATTATCCCTATATAAATGTAGCAGCTCTTAGGCTTAATTGATACATAATATTTTTCGTTGTTTTCAATCCGATTACTTTCACTTTTTGTGTAACTTTTCAAATATTTTTTACTGCAGCAGCAAAAATGATGTACAGCTTTTGTTTGATTGTGCAGTTCGATATACACATATATATATTTATATAAATTTATATTGCTTAATCGCAGTAAATCTGCTACAATTTCCAATTTATAAACCTCTTTCTACTGTGAGTTTTATATTTCAATCCCGCACATCAAATACATAAAATATTATATAAAATTCTGCATAAATAAAGTCAAAGGATATTTCTATATATAGAAAGCTTATATACTCTTTATGTATGTATTAGTTTGAAAGAAATATGTATATATATATATATGTATATATCTATATATGTATGATTTCTTTTTCTTGATTTATTTTTGAAGCTCTGCTCTTGTCACATTTATTGCTATTCCATTGTTGGCATTTTGCAAATTAAACGGATTTCCGCCAAAGGCCATTTCCGTTGCCCACTTTACTGACCATGTTGACCACGCCCACATAGCATAGCGTAGCGATTGCACTATTTTTTTCCCTCCTTTTACCAACGTTTCAATATCAGTTTTTTATTTGTTGTATGTTGCATGTTTTGTGCTGTATGTTTTATATTTTATGCTGTTGTATTGACAAATGTTTTCCTCATTGTTTTTTACTCCCAAATCAACTATATTTTTTTATAGTTGCTCTGCAGGAGCAAAAAAGGACTCGCTCTCTCTTTGGTTTGCCTGCGGTGGCTGCTTTGAATTTTGTTTTGTCACAAAAGAAACTTTAATAGAATTTTGCTGTCTATTTGCATTTGGATGCAGCAATTGTCAATTGCTTTCAATATTTGTTTTGTTTATATTTTTCATAGTCCTTTTTTTTATTGTCCTTAAACTGCTGCTATTCATATGAACTCTAAACAACAACAAAAAATAAAATTGATTGCTCTATTATGTGTTTTGGTAACGTTTTATTTTTTGTTGCAATTTATGTTGCCTGTTAATTAAACATATTAGGCTTCAATGAACTGTAAACTCCCTGCCAATTAACTAATAAAAAAGGACAATTGTTGTAAAATAATCAATTAACTAATAAAAATGACAAATATAGAAAACATAAACAATATAATTAATAGAATTGAAATTAAGCAAAATAATCAAAAAATATGCCTAATAAGCGCAAGCAAATATCGTAATTATGGCATAAATTAAATAAAATAAAAAAAATATAAATCAAAATTTGATTGAAAAAACCTTAATTTATATTTTAAGTTAAGAAGTTATAATAAAATTAATTTATCATAAATTAAAAATTTCCTAAGTTAAGTTTAATTTATTTATATTTCTACTTCTCAAGTCAATTTTATGACTTTAAAGTTTTTGCTTAGCTTCAAAAAAGTTGCTAAATTTTAGGCTTGTGGCAACTTATTAAAGCAAAATCTATTTTCGGAACATCCAAAAAAATATTTTTGAATTACTTTCGAGTTGAGTTTGAGGCAAACAAAACGATGTGAAAACTTCCTGTTTGACCTTGTGGCTGCCCTTCAGCTGGCGCCACAAAGTTTGGAACAGCACCTGGTGACCAGAGCAGAGCCGCTTACTGGCTCATTAACATATTGAATTTAAATGTCATGTCGACTGGGACTGGGACAGGGACAGGGCATTAAAACTGGCATCCCTTAAAGCCCAAGGACCAAGCATTCTGTAGCCACCCTCAATACAAAAAAAAGAGGCTGTAAAATGCTAAACTATTTTTTATTTTTATTTCTATTTTTTTTTTTTGCTTTTGGCATTTGCATTCCCGAGTTGAACGCCAAAAAAGAAAGAAATTGCTGTATAAAAATGATGATGAAGCGACTCATCTGCATATTTTGTGCTTGAATTGAGGGCATGATTAAATGCCCAGACAAACTGACGTCAATACTATTGTATATTGTATACAGAAGCAGACAGAGACTGATGTAGAGACAGAGACTCTTCTACTGTAGAGGGTAGCTTGAAGTCGACTAAATTACTCAGTGAATTGTTTATATTTTATATTTATATTTGCATTAAGAGTACAATGGAAATTAGAAAGAAAATACAATTTTTCTTGTATTCTAAATTGATTTTTAACGAGGCGCATTGCGGTATGGCTAAGATGGTAACATCAATCGCCTTGTAAATGTGTCCAAAATCGAGAGCAAGCCAAGTCTTTAATGCTATGCGCAAAGCTTTGACTTTTGCAGCTTGTTAACTAGAAGAGACCGAGAGTGAGAGAGAGAGAGAGAGAGAGAGAGAGTGGTATATTTGGCCCCGAAGCAATTCCCAGTACTGTAGCGAATGCCGTAGCTCTGTCATAGACACTTCCCCTACCGCCTGATCCAAACCCCTTTTGGTCCTTGCCCTCATTTGTGATATTAAGCAGAAAATGCTGCAGGCCACGTGCGCCTTGTGTTGCTTGGAAAAAGCTCATGAAAATGTGGGCAAGAGTCCCACAGGACGCAGACAAACACAGACAGAGTGCCGCTAACGCAAAATGGCGGCGACAGCGTTGCCAGACCCAACAAATTATATAAGCAGTCACCAAAGCACGACGCGCAATTGTTTTAAATTTGCTTTGGCGACAAGGGAAACTCAACTTCACTCCAACCAAATTAGCCAACAAGGACAAGGACAACGACAGCGACTAGAACAGAAATAGCAACATATCAGTAACAAGTAGCTTTAAGCAAAAGGACCTTTAAAATGCACCCAAGTTCATTAGCTGCAAAAGCCACAAAGCATAAATGTAAATTTGTGGCTATTTAATTTATGAGTCTAAGAAGCGAGCAGTAAATATTGTTTCAATAAATTATCGATGCTTGAGTAACGGAAGTGTACTCAATGCCACGCCCACAATGCACACATAAATCACACTCAGTCTCCACATAAATTCTAGGCGACAAGTGTCCAGTTAAAAAGGCCACACACACACGTTGAAAACTGAAAGAACTTCAAGCTTATACTTATACTTATATGCTTTATATTACTATATAAAAAAACATATATATGTTATACTTATCTATATATATATATATATGTATCTATATATGTTATATATATAACATTGTGCAACCGCACAGTGTAGCAAGTGACACACATTCGGCCAGCAGCGCACAAACAAAGGGAAGCACCCAAAAACTTGGCTACACAATTTGTCACTGGGTCATTTTGCACATTAGACAGCCATAAAAAGGACGTAAGAAAAGCAAAGGATGAGAGAGAGAGAGACAGCGGAGAGTAGAAGATGGGCAAGGCAGTAGCAGAAGCAACCAAATAGAATGTAAAAAATAGGAAGCACTGGCAGACATGGAGAATGTAAGAAACGTTCAAGGCCTGACATTCAGTAGGATGAGCACAAAAAAATAAATTTTAAGAAAAATCAGACAAAAGCAATTGCTAGACCCGTTAGATGCCATTTGACCGGCTTTACTTGGCGTATATATATATTGATAATATTAGCTTTTATATTGACGTCTGTTATACCCTTTAAGAATTAAATTTAAAGGGTATTTAAAACGAGCTCACTTCAAATGGAAAGCAAAGAAAAAATAAAATTGTAATAATAAATCATGTGCACACAAACCAGAAGCACATTCTACAGGCAACCACTCAAACCAGCTGTAACCACCACCCAGTGAGTGGGTCAACCGCTGCTCATTTGGCTGGACAGTAACTGCGTTGGCAACGGCGACGGCGACTGCGGCTGTGGCTGCGACTGCGTTGGCCACTGCGTCTGCTTGTCGTCGTCGGTTTGGCGCCAGTTAAGTTCTAGCATCTTTGACACACTTTCAATTTGCAGTGTATTTTTTTTGGGTAGCATACATGTACAGTTGGCTAGGCATAACATAACTTCCTATTGCACATTAACACACACATATCTCATATATATATATATATATATATCAACGTTTGCCCTTTCCACTCTGCCTTTCGCCCTTTGTTAATAATTTAATATTCATTGCTGAATTTCAACTGGCATACCTGATGCTTGTGTTAACTGCTGTTTGGTAAGTGCCCAGGCACACAGCTGGCATAATGACCAAACACACAAGCATACACACATTTACAATACATACACACACACACATAGTGGACCGAAATGAACTTAATTATGATCACAATTAAATTGCTATTAAATGAGCTGCTTGCAGGCGTTGCTAAATAGTTTCTAACAGCTTCTATTAGATGTTACCTATGAGTATTTGCCACACTACCACCTCCCACCCAATTGCAATTCTAACAACACTCAGTACCCCTCACTACCCTTTACCATTCTCTGCACTGCAATTGCTTGCCATTATAATTATGTTATTTTGGCTTTTGTATGCAACCAAAGTGTAGTAAGTCTTCAGGACATTTGTGTTCTCTGTATTCTGTATTCTGTATCCTGTGTCCTGTGTCCAGTGTCCCGTCTGCTGTGCAGGTATTTGTGCCTTGTGTGCGGAAATTGAATTTTGTGTAATTTTCATTGTATGTCATTAGTTGCAATTATGTAATATAAGTTACTAAAGTCAAAGTGTTGACTAGTTAACATTCGATACGAACTTGAACTGAATTTCATTTCCATTGTGCAATAAAAATGTTATTAAAATGCATTTAGTTAGTGATTAAACTAAAACAGTTGGAACTTAAATAATTTATGCCTGAATACTGTTGTAAATTCATTTAAAATAATATAATTAAAACAAACTATAATTAACTTAACTTAAAACTTCAATTAAACCTCATATAATTTCTGACCTTTATGCAACTACCCGAAAAAAGAGGAAAAAATTTCTTGTTTATTAAAAGTTTTTGGCAGTTGCTTTTTTTTTTTTGTTAACCACTTTTCAAATATTCATTAAAAGTTTTTTTGTTTGGTTATAAAACTTTTCAATTAAACCTTTTCTTTCAGTTTATGTATATATATATATATATATATATATATCAGAGCAATCTTATTGGTTGAACATGGCAAATAAATTTCACACATTTCCTGTCACATATTTCAAACCTATTTCAAAATGAAAACCTTTAAGAGGGAAAATTGCTTTGCAAATTGCTTGAACTTCCGGCAAACATTTTTCAACTTATTAATTTTCCATTAAATCTTACAAGCAATTAAACCCCAAACAAAACGAACCTCTCCCCCTCACACACACACACAATGAAAATTTGCCACAAAACCCCAAAAAACAATGGCATAAAATCAACAGAAAATTATCAACACGTTCCGCTTATTAACTGCCCAGTCTGAACACTTATACAACTATAAATAAATAAAATGTCATACAGATACAAAATCCTTTCGACTTCTGGGCTATGACACACACAAACACACACAAACACACACACACATACATACATACATATATACATACTAATATATAAGGAGAAAGATGAGAGAAAATCTGTCACAATTGTTTGAGTTATGTTTGAAGACTAAGAAGTGATAGGAAATATGCTTTGGGTGTTGCGGGTAGGGGCTAGAAGCAGAGAGGAGGAGAGGAAGGAGGGATTGTTATAAGAGCACAACAAAATAAGCAAAATATTGTTCAGAATTTCCGGCAAGCAGCATTGAGAATCAGAAACATTTCTGTGGAAATATTTTCGGTTGGATTGACTGATGCGTAAATTTTACGCTTGCTTGAATCTATGCCAACAACTGCCTATGAGAATGCCAAAGTCAATGGGTTTTTATGCTAATAATGATGATCATATATGCTCATTATGATGCTGTTGACGCCGATGATGAAGTTGATAAGCATGACTATGAAAATTATTTTGATTTTCGTTAGAAAATTTCTACATTAAATGCTCTGATTTAGATTTATGCATGTTGATATGCTTTAAAACGCTTGCCTTAAAACACACACACATACACACACATATACACACACACGCATATACAAATACACACATACTGTTGAACAAGAATAGCCATATCCTTGACTGGATTGAGGTCCTCGGCTAACATTTGCTAGCGCTTAATGCTTTCAAATCTGCTGTCAGCCAGCTGCGCCACTTGAAGCAATTTATGAAGCATTTTACTTACTTAGCTGCTGATTTACTCTACACATGCCCCTCCTCGCTCTTAGTTAGATATGTATGTGTGTGTGTGTATGTAGAACAACTGGCAAACGCCTGCTTGAGAGCAGCACATGTGTCTGCGATTTTTCTATGAATATGAAATAAGTTCTTGCCTCGCATGTGCGTAAATAAACAAACAGCAGAAAACAGAAAACAGAAAACAGCACATGGCCAGCAGCTAGCAACTAGGCAAAAATGGGCGTGGCAAAAATACTACTTCTATTGCTAGTACTGACTAGCGATCGAGTGTGCTGCTTGTGACAACAATGTATTAGACTACACAGACACACACACAGAAGCAGCTGGCAGCTTTCAATGTTTGCCAAAGGCGTTGACAACATCCGGAAAAGGCAACTATGAATATCTATATATATATATATATATATATATATATATATATAGAGACATATACATACCTATGCAGCATAAATAAGAGCAAATACTTATTATTAAGTAAACTTGAAGTTGGCTTAAATTTCTTATATATATATATCGATATCCTTTCCAAATTAAATACATATAATACTCTGCCTGTCGAAAGGGTTAAGCCAAAGGCTAAACTTTTTATCTGCTGTCTACAATTCATTGAAAAACCAATACAAGCATAACACAAAAAAAAGGTAAAATTGGTAAACGAATCTAACCTAAGCCTGGCCAAAAACAAAAGCAATACCAACCCAAGGTCACTTTGTGGTAAGCTGCAATTAAATTTTTTTATCAAAGGCATCAAATGGTTGCCCAGACAACAATGACGCGACATTTTTGTACTTAATTTTTAGTTGCTGCTGCTGCTAGACATTCTCTAATTTCATAGTGTAAAGGAGTCTAAGGATATATGAAATGATATCTAAAAGGCAGTTTGGATTTGCCATAATTGCACAAAGCAAATGAGAGTTGCGAAGACATCGTCTTCGTTAGGGCGCCGTCTGCTAGATTTTTGATGATTTGCCAGTTTTGTATGGAGCTTGTCAGTTTGTCTGTTTGGCATTTGTTGGGTTGTTGCCCGTTATTGTTGTTGTTGTTGTTGTTGTTGTTTTTTGCTTGTTGCTTGTTGTTGCTTGTTTACATAAAAATATTGCCAGCAAGTGCGGAAGAGTAGAGCCAAAAGAAAAACATAATGAGGCAGACAACAGCCCACATCCAACGAGTTGACGCCGCAGACACGAATGACAGAGCAGACATCGAGGAGACTGCAGACTGCTGAAGACCAACACAACACAGCTCAACCCTTGGGTTTGTGTAGCCAACTAAATGCAAGTGGAAATGCCAAGCAGAAAATAAAGAAAAACGAAAAACGAAAGGAAATATAATAAAATCAAAAAAAAGTGAAGAGAAAAAGAACAGCGAGAAAAGCAGCAAAGAATAACTACCAGACAAAGTGGTAAATAGACGTAAAACGCGTGACTTTCACTTTGATGTCGCGGGGGCGAAAGTCGTCAGCAACGTCGCCGTTTTGACCGTGTTATAAAAAGCCAAGCTATGAGCAGTTTACAGTGAAACGAAATGCGGAAATCAGAAAATAGAAAACAGTCAAACACATAACGGAAAACCTTGTCTAAGAGTTCTTGCTGCTGCTGCTGCTGTTTGCATAGACATCACGTGCGGCTGTTGCTGTCGCCGTTGCCAGCTGTGGGTTCCCGTAGACTCGCAACGCATGGAAATGCCTTAAGCAGCTGTAGAAACATCAATAGAATTGTTTTTAACCCCGGCTTATAGCAGACATTTAAAACTTATACTAAAAAATTTAAAGCAAAAAAAAATTAAGTGTTCCATTGTTGCAGAATAACCTTTGAGTCTGTTGAGAATCAGCTGTTGAATAGTAGAGTTAAAGTTTGATCTCAAGCAGCCTGATTTAAGATTTTCTTTTATGACTAGGTTGTCTAGTTAACACAGCTTGCTATTGGCCAGTTCATAGTTTAATCAAGGACTCTTAGCCATAAGCAACTGGCCAGTTGTTTCTTGTACTTATCAACAGCTATTATTGCTGTATTTCTTTTGTGTAAACTGCAGCAAAAAAGCAGCTTAAATGCTGCTTGTTTTTTTTTCTATTCTCTCTCTTTTTATAAGCCTTTACAGCTGACCACAAAGCAAATACAAATTTTACAGCTGCCTGCAGCTAGACTGTCACAAAAGCTAACACATAACAAACGTAGACAAGCAGCAGGCAAGGACCAGGCCAAGTTTTAAGTTTTACTGCCAAAAAAAAGAGAAAAAAAAGAAAAGAAGAGAAAAAACAACAACAACAACTGAGCAAAACAGTCAACTTGGTTGTAACATACCTTGAGGCATGTGGCAACTAGAACTAGAGCTGGCAAATGTTTGCTTGAGTGGCGTCGGAGACATCACATGAAGCGCTGGCTTATCAGCAGGTGCCACAGTGGCACTCATATAGTGCAACTGAGTGTTGGAATGATTGCCTCAGGTTAGTACTGGCAAAGTACAGGCAAAGTACAGGCATGTTAAACAAATGCACTTTTTTTTTGCTTTGTGACATATCAAAACTTCAAGCTGATGTCCTGGTACTACCACAATTTCAAAATGCCAAACAGCACTCCAAAAAGTCCTGTGAGATAATGAAGCGGAAACTTTTATCAAACGCATAAAGGAAATAGGCAAGAAAAATTAGTTACTGCCTGCGCTTTGGCCGCCGTCAGCTGCTTACATTGAGCAATAGTGTTGGTTGGGTAACAAGGTAAGAAAAAACTGGAAAAAAAATATTGAAAAATTTCCATTGCATACTTCGCGGCGACCGGCGATAAAAGTTTGCCCAAGCTTACGCCAAATTGTGTGTAAATACTTAAAAAGTCGTTAGTGTTGGCAGCAAATGGACGTCTGCAAGCAGCGGACAAAGTCCAAGGAATACCCAAGGATGCTCAGGATATGTGGCAAGGGTATGTGGTAATACTGGTATGGAAGTGCAAAGTTATGAGTATCGTCAAGTTGCAAGTTCTGCGAATTTTTAATGAGCAACGTCTACTGAAGTACTCATCCTAGTCGCCATCATTATGATTATGATTATGATCATTATCGTTGTCGTCTTCATTAAAAATATGCAAGCTTCGACTTTGATGATTGATTGAGTTCAGTTTCAGTTCGCTGCACGCTGAATGCATTAATGTTCCGTATAGGTAAGGGGACGGAGAGGGGCGGTGGGGCTTAATAGCAGTATCGTATGCCAGGAACTGCCATTAATTGCGCCTGAAAACGTGTGCCGCAATAAATTTGCTTAATCAAACTATTTAGACGCTGTGTCTGTCATGCAACGGAAGTCAAGCTGCTGTCGGTGCCCATTAAGCGGATGGTAGAGAGAATAAGCAACAGATAAAGAGAAATAGAGAGAAGAAGAGAGAGAGAGTGACAGAAAACACTGGTTGACGAGCAAAGAGCAAATACAAGTGAGCAGTGAGCAATAAGCAATGAGGAACGGCAACGGTAACGGTAACGAGCAATAGCAATGGTGCATACATGTGTTGCATGCTTTTAGGCGCTGGCCAGACGACACACATAATCCTAATTAATTGCTAGCATCGGGCATCAGCAGTGCAACGCAACGCAATGCACTGCAGCAATGCTCCACTCATTTGTGCAGTAATTCGAATGCATACCCAGTACCTAGCATCATCCTAACATCCTCGCATCCTTGCATCCTGGCATCCTGGCATCCTGCTTGGCTGCCTGACTGCCTGGCTGGCAGGTGCACGTGAGCACTTCGTGCGCGCCATTTAGCTGTTGAGTGGCAAGATAAAGAGGGAGAGCGAGCGAAGGCCGAAGCAACGTTCATTGCGTTTCATGCCACTGCACCATTATTTCCTTTTGATTTGCTTTGGCTGCAAAAGTCGTGGCGTGTTGTATGCCACCCAAGCGACGCAACGTCAGCAGCGACTGCGCCGCATTTCATGCACTTCGCTGAGCTTTGAAGTTTCTTAACGCGTTTGATGTTTACAGCCGTTGGGCCACTGCCTCGTTTGTATTGAGTTTGCATTGTAGCTGCCTGTGTGTGTGTGTGTGTTGCCATAAGATTTAATGCATGCAACGAGTGTGATAGATGGCAAAGAGTTCGCTACGTTATATACCATTCGATAGGGAACTATAGCAAACGTATCGCCGTAATGCTGTTGCATAACCTTCAGCAAATCCGCAGCAAGCTGCAGAATCAGATGACAATGTAAAAGCTTTGGTTATAGCCTTAGCGGAGTAAAGTGAGTTTAGTCCTATTAAAAGGGTAAACCAATGCCAAAAGAGAACTATATAACTGAGATCTGCTTAGATATGGCAAACAATCGATACTTTTTTTTGACACTTTCAAACAATCGATAAAATTTTTTATGCTCTCAACAAATTTAATATCGTAACTCAGGGGAAACCAATGCTTGGGTTATCCCTAAAGTTTATGGCAACTAAAAAGAAAATAGGAAAAATGCTAAAAGTTGTTGGCCACTTAAAATACAGGGAAAAGCTGCTAGAGCAGCATAAAGGCAGTAAGATATAGACGATTAAAGCAAGACACAAATAGAGAGACAAAGAGAGAGCGAGACCGAGAGAGAGGCCGCAATAATCGAAGTTAAAGACGAACATCAATGGCTACCAAAGGGTGTGGAAAAAGGGGGAAAGTAGAGGGGAGAAATGGACAGAGCAAATCATGCCAGAGGCCAGTTGGCCCTCTGAAAAGTATTCAACACAATTTTAATTAGTTTTGAAAAGTATTTTAATTTTTGCAATTTGTGTGTGCCACACGGTGGCAGCAACAGCTTCACTAGAAATCTCATTCCTACCAATTGTTTTCAACTCTTATACGTATATATATATATGTATATACATATATATACAAGAAGATTTGAAGGAAACATGCCCAAAGCCAGCATAATGCGGCTCTTTAATGATTATTAACATTATTAGTTGTAATGAGCGTCGTCAGCGTGTTTTAAAGTTTAACAGCAAAATTTTTGCAGCTATTCAAAGAATGAATGCGTAAAACACAAACGAGTAGAGTAAAACGCAAAAAGCAACCCACAAAATACAACAAAAAAAAAGAGCGAAATGCGAAAATTGAAAAGCAAAAAGTAAAAATGAAAATTAAGAGAAAAAAATGGTATAAACTCAGCGAAAGTTGAAAAAGTTTTTACAGAAATTTTTGCAATTATTTTTCTGTTTTAATGTAATAGTGGCGTTTTCCAGTTTTTCCTTTTATATTTTCTATTTTCCTATTTATTTTCTGTATTTTTTTTCTTATTTTCTTTTTTTTTTTGCTTTTATTTTTTTGCTTTCTTTTTTTTCTACCGCTTTGAAACAAAAAAGTTTGTTTAAACTATGCGGCCGGGT
The DNA here is from genome assembly GCA_037044455.1 of Zygothrica quintamaculata. NCBI lineage: Eukaryota > Metazoa > Arthropoda > Insecta > Diptera > Drosophilidae > Zygothrica > Zygothrica quintamaculata. The sequence continues at coordinate 180,918 of JBAMBS010001266.1, forward strand.
TGAACGGTTCGCAATATGTGTGTATGTGTTGCGTCTCTGTGTGTGCGTATGTGTTTGTGTGTGTTCTGTCTGTCTATAATGTCCATCGTCTGTCCAATTTGACCTATCCATCTACTGTACATCTGTGCCACAGTCCATCGGTCTGTCTGTCCGTCTGTCTGCTTTGGCCAGTTTAGCGGTTGCGTCTAGCATGCAGAAAAGTATGCTTTGATTTTGCTTTAGACGTTTGACGTTTGGCCATTGCGTGGTATTCAGTGTTCGAATTGTTTGTGCTCTGGTTTAAGCCAGTTTTACCCAAAAATATATATATATATATATTCATTTTGAGTTTTAACCTTTTTTTTGTTTTGCTGCTGAATTGAACTATAGTTAGAAAGTTTTTAAATTAAAGACACGAGTTTCGGCACAAAAGTTATGCTACTAGGGAGAAGAGTTGCTAGACATTTGTATTTCTAGGGATTATTAAAAACTCACGTGCATAGAAAAACATCAAACTTACCTGAAATGATAAAAAGAGAGAAATATATATAAGTTATATAGTTTAAAAGGAGAGAGATAAAGATGATTAGCTTATATATAATAAAAACATTCTTTAGCTTTGGCTAATCAAAAGGTTTATCATTTCTATGCTCTCTTATCATAAAATAACTAATCTAAAGCTCAAATTGCTGCTGCTGCTGCTGTTGGTGTTGCTGTTGGTGCTGTTGTTGGCAACTATTGTAGATTTGAAGTTATTCTAGACGACATTTTGCACCCTGACTTAATTACACACAACTCATTTGTCGCACACAAAAACGAAATTCCCTGTACGTAACACGGGTCGTATGTGTATTCAGTCTCTGTGGCAGATTGTCAACGTTGCCTTAGTCTCATTTGAAATAGAAAACTAACAGCAACCCCACCTCCAACCCCTCCCAAAAAAAAGAACAAATAGAATGAAGGTACCAACATATATACACACACACAGATACATATACACAGAGACAATGTTGAAGAAAAACATATGACACAAAGCAAAAACAGAAGCTAATATAAAGCTGTTTGTAGCTGTGACTATGCCCCAAGCTGTGGCAGTCACAATCAGTGAAGCGTGCAACTAACACAGACTTTTGTTTATATGTCATACAAATTACTCATACGTTAATAATTTAAACGGATGGCTGTTGATGATGGCCAGTACAGTATAAGCCTACACACACACACAGACACACACACTAACATACACATAGATAGAGTGTGAGAAAGACAAGGGTATGTTATGATGTGACTCGTTTTTGAGGCATCCACAAAATTTGCTTTGCCAATAACCAAACATTGTGAAATCAATATGAAATGAAAACCAAATAAGCAATGCCCAACTCTCACACTCTCTCTATCTGTCTGCCTAACTGTCTGTCTGCCTAACTGTCTGTCTGCCTGCCTGTGTGATGGCCTGTCCAAATATAAAGGCAATATACCTCAAGCTTGTTTATACAGTGCCCGATAACTTTCATTATCATAACCCCAAGGCAATGACAGATATATGAATACGTTATGCTATATATATATATATGTATTTATATTTATGTATATATATATGTTGCTATATAACTGTTAATGCATGAATTTGTCAATTGACAAATTTATTATTTCATCAATAAAACAATAACACAATCAATATTTTGATTCTCCTTAATATTTGCTTGCGTCTCAAATAAACTAAACGCATATAAGATTTATTTTCTACAAACTGAATATTACAAGCTTTAACCTTTAACCTTTAAGCTGAGCTGTAAATTGAATTTCAAAGCAATTCTGATTTGGTTAATAATATGCAATTATTGCATAAGTAAAAGGCAGTTCATATAATTAACTCTGTTTACAATATATTTTTTTTTGTTCCTTTTCTTCTTATAAACCTATGTATGTATATATACATCTTACTGTATGTGTGTATTTGTGTGTTTGTATATTTTATTATGTACAAATTGGATATCAAAGCTTAACGGATTGTGAGAAATATTTTTTTATATATATTAATATATATATATGAGCATATTCAGCTTAAGAATCGGGTTCATCATAATCATCGTAATCCATATCCACTAAAAAATCGGGCCACTTGGCAGGGGATTGTTTTGCACCATCCCCTATAAAGTAGCCCCCATTTGAGTGGGGTAACGGTAATAATATGTTTGAGCCCTGTCTTAATTGCAATGGTATTTGAGCGTATTTAAGCATCCATTGTATAGTTGATGAATATGTTTTGGGAGTATTTATCATATTTTGTTGTGCAGTGTCAGTATATTCTTTGAGCTCTCGGAAAGCAGCATTTTTAATGAGATGATTCGCTAGAGAGAAATGATCCTGCAAATGTTGCAGGAATTCATTATTAGAATAATCTTTTGGATCACTGTACATTATGATTGTATCCTTAAATTCATTCCATTCTATCAAATCCCCCCTTTGCTGCTGTACATTTAATTCATGAATATTGGTATCTAAATTGTTTGCATCAAGTGTTTGTAACAGAATTTCCCAACGAAATGTTGATGGTGCCAATAGAAGACCATCTTTGGTATATGGTAACACTGTAAATTTATTATTTGAATTATCATTTGGTTTATCTGTTTTGTTGTCAATTTCCGGTTTTAAATTTTGTTCACATTCTAGTTCAGCATTTATCTGCTTATCCTCTTCTTCTATTGGTTCTTTATTAAGATTCTTTATTATGTTTGTTATATTCTTTTTCCTTTCTTCTTCCAAATTTATTTGATATTCTTCATATTTTTTAGCTGCTTCAAATAGTTTTTGTCTTTTCGCCTCATCTTCCAGATACTTTTCTTCTTTACGTTGTGTTTCTTTATCCGGGATAGTTTGACGGGCTTCTTCCACTTTCTCTACTTTGTTAGTCTTCTGCAGCTTTATTTCTTTTTTAACCTTCATTTCTTGTTGTGTTTTAGTTTCTGTCTTCGTCTTTTTCTTGACATTTTGTGTTTTTCTTGTGAGTTTTTTCTCTTCTTCTTTATTTTGCGCACTAACAGTTTCTTTTGCTCTGCCTTTCGTTAGTATATTGTTTATATTGTCATTGACTTTTCTATCTCTGTCATTCGCATACATTGAATACATTAAACTTTTCTGCTTTTGTCTCAATTCTACGATATTCTTTATTTTCGTTTCGTGGTGATGTTTACTCAATAGCTCGCGGCTTTCATTGCAATTCTTGAGCAGAATATCATCAATTATATCCTTCGAAGCATTCGAATTGTTTTTCATCACAGATATAATGCTATCCTTATTATAATTGATTGATTTCTTAACAATTCTACTACTTTCATCCAAATCTTCCATTTTACTTTCTTTATTGTTCTTAGCAACATAAGCTTTAAGTTCTTCAGAAGATTTGGTTCGTAGTTTATAACTGTTATTGATAATATTCTCAATATCATCTATTTCGCCGGCAATTCTACGTATATTAAATCTACAATATTCATCCACATCGGTATACTTCCGAAAGTCTCTCATATGTCTTTTATTCTCCAAGCGTTGTCTTAGCTGCAATTTATCGTTTTCTTCTTGCATATTCTTAAACGGCTCATTTGCTTCTTTAATATGCATGGCCTTCGCGGAACGTATATCCTGCAGCCTATCCTTGGACCATGATGGACTTTTTCTAGAGCTTGTAGGAAGTTTGTTCGGACAATTTTTTTCCAATTTGTATTGTTCTTGCATATATCTAGAATAAGTCGATAATTTCTCCAATTCATTTTCTTTTTTCATGACACTTTCTGCAGCAATTGGTGGCAGTTGTGTTAACTGACTGCTAGAACCATATTGCAGTTTATCTTCCAGCTTATTGTTATCCTTAATACCATGCCAGTGCATCCTTGATGCCTTCCTAACAGTCAAAAAGAGCTCATGCGGATCATATCTGGTCTCATTGCCCCCAAATGCAGATACATATTCGCTTGATTCATTTTGCCTATCTACACCCAAAGTGGGATGCGATATATTCGTTGTGCTAATAGGACTATGTACAACGTCTTCATCTAAATCTTTAACTGTTTTATCATCTTCTTTTTTTTTCTCTGCGCTTAGTTCATTTACAATTTCTTCGAAGATGGGCAATTTACCTCCCTTGGTGAACATGGAAAATAATTGTCCAGTTTTAACAGTTTTGGGTCTTATTGTTAGTTTATAAGTTGGTTTCGGCAATTTGGCACATTGAGCAACTTCCTTTAGTTTCTTCTTCTCGAGCATTACTGGTTGATTTTCCACAGATTTTTTGCTATTTTCTTTAAGTTTTTCAAAGGAACGTGCCCATTTATCTATTGATTCAGTGGCATCCAGCAGCTTTGTAATATATTCTTCCTTAGAGAATATTTTATCCACACACTGACTGCAATGTATCATGCTACTATTGGTATTACTAATCGTATTGGCAATAGCATTAGTATTAGTATTAGATTTAGTAATGACTTTAGTGTTCCCATTTGTATTAGTTTTGGTGGTACTTGTTGTATTTTGAATGTTACTTGCACTAGGCATATGGAGCGCAAAACCAACAGAAGGTTCAAAGATTCCTCCTTCTGGCGGTTCTGTTAGCTCCTTATTTAATGCGTGTTCATTAACTTTTGCGTATACAGTGGAATTTGGTATATTTGTAGAATTATTTGGTATATTTGTATTTGAGACATGCAATGTATCTTCTTCCTCCCCAGTAACTGCCTCCTTAAGCGATTCAGGCTGAACTTTGAGAAAGTTTTTGAACTGATTTAAAATCTTCTTTGAACTTCCAAAGATATTTGGCTTCATTGCATCTTCTGTATTTGTGTTATTCAGCTTTTTTTGCGGTATATTTTCAGTATCTTCGCTAGTGCCAGCTGTTGCATTTTCCTCGCGATTCATATACTTCTCTTGTGAATGCTTGACAATGTTTTTCGATTGGGCATTCGTGTGTTTGCACTCCGAAGTCATATTTATACGATTCACATATGTATCGTATTGATGTGACGGCTTGCAACGTGGCACACAATTCAGATCTGAAGGGAATGGGGAACGCATATATCCAATAAGCATTGGCTGTAGCTGTAAGCTATTACACAGACGCCACATACTGAAAACAATTAATTTTTTCTTCTGTGATTTGATTTGGTTATGATTTGAGTTGATTTGGTTTATTTTGGATTCTGTTACCAATAATTATAATGGTTGTGTTGATAAAGCATGGACTAAAAGTCAATTTTGTTCCAAATGATATACGGTTATATATGAAGATATACTTTAATTTCTATGTTAGCCATACGTAGATTTTATTAAAAAATTATGTATATGTTCATATATATATATAATATATATATGTTTTAATTCTCTGTATATACACAGATATGTAGTTAATGTTGAAGTTGAGTTAAAATTCAAACTGTATGATAACTATGTTTTTAAAATTTTATACAATCCTGTGCCAAAAGTAAAGTGTCAGCCGATTTCTTTAAGTGGACTCTCTCCCATTCAGTTAACTGTGGTCGAAAAACACCGGCAATACCGGCCTTACCAACAATACAGGGTAGCGATAGAAATATTTCGTCTTTGATACCAGCAATACCAGCAGCATTTGTAGACAATGAAAGTATACGTTTACTATCATCAAATATGGCTGAAATAATGTCCGAAACGGTAAGGCCAATGGCCCAATTTGTATATCCTTTGACAGCAGATATTTTAAAGCTAGCTTCTACCACATCCTTATGTATCTTTGACCATTGCATGGGATCCTTATCAGTGCCAATTGTAGGTATCATTTTTTTTAGACGTACACCACCAACAGTAACTGTTGACCACAATGGCACTGAGCAACTACCTTGTTCACCAATCACATAGCCATGCACAGAACGTGTTGATACACCCAAAATCTGTGCCAAAAATAAACGAAATCTAGCCGAATCCAAATGGCAACCAGTACCGAAGCAACGTTCAAAGGGAAGATTTGACACTTTACGTGCAAACCAAGCCATAATATCCCCAGGATTTGAGACAATAATGAAAATTGCTTTTGGGCTATAGTTGGCAAGTACTGGCATTAAAACCTTAATCGAATCTGCCGATTCCTGTGCCACATCAAGAAGTGACTGATCGGCGGTAACACGGGAACCGGCTGTTATAACTATCACTCTTGAATCCTTTGTACCTGATACTGTACAGCATTGTTCAATATGACAATTGTTCAAAAACATTGAACCATGTAGTAAATCCATGCTCTCTGCACTACATTTAGACATATCGCAATCGAATAATGCTATATTATTAGTAACACCTTTTGTTAACATGGCAAAGCAACAGCTCATGCCCACAGCACCAGCTCCAACAACAGATACCTTGTTTCCAGGTTGATAATCTTGATTATCTAGAGAATTTTGTGAATTTTTCGAATTTTGACAATTTTCTTGGTCTTGCGATTTAAGGCCTTTTATTAGACACGTTCGAAACGCTCTCATTAATTCATCACTCTTCTCCTTGCTAATTGGATACTTAGCATTATCAGCTCCGCCTGTACTCGATTGCCATCTAATTGATTGATTCAAATTATTGCTAATTGTTTTAATTATTCCATGTTGGAATATGCCATGCAAGTTGTGGTTTACATTTCGCGCACATTGGCGTAAAGACGTGCAACAAATGCAACAGCGTTTAAGTGACATGTCAATAAAAAGCCTTTACGCAAATATTTTAGAAAAAATAAAAAAAAAGAAATGCCAAAAATACAAATCAATTTTTTACAAACTTAACATAATTTCAAATAATTTTTGACATTTTCAACAAATTTAATTTCAAAATGCAATGAAGTAGAAAAGTTGCCACGTACAACGAAATTCTGCATCAAATTGATAATAAATACTTAGCGTATTTTAAACGTGGCCAAAATGCAGCTACCATAAATTTAATAGTATGCACATTTTAATCGAAGCAGGCAGAGGTAAAACCCTGCCGTACAGTAATGACCAAAACGCATACAAGGCAGACAAAGGTATAAAAGAGGCAACTGAGAGAGGCAACAGAAAGCAGTATCATTCTGCAGGATAAGTGTGAGGATAGTTTTGCGATATTTTATAGATAGTATATTGATACCAACACTATCAAAATGTGGTTGATAATAATTATGGCATATATTTGTTACGGCTATACAATGCGGAATATAGGAGGTCAGAAGAGAGAAAGAGAGAGAGAGAGATTTAACAAAAGTTGCAACACGTTAATCTTAAAACAATCAATCGGAAAAGCTTTTATTTCTTTTTTTTCTCTTTTTTTTTAAAAAACTATACTTTGATTTTTGATTGAGTGTTTAGTAACTTTTCAGCAGATTTCTTCAGTTTATCAGCTTCCCAGGTCTCCAGAGTTGGTCGTAATACACCGCTTAGTCCCCATTTTTTTATAATGCAGGGCAGCGATAGAAACACCTCTTCATCTATGCCACATAATCCTTTAGCATTAGTGGATAATGAAAGGATATGTTTATTATTTTGAAACATAGCTGATATCACATCTGCAACTGTTAGGCCAACGCCATAATTTAGTTTTCCTTTTTTGTGATGTGATTTATGGTTGGCTCTAATTGAATTCCGATGAAAAATTGACCATTTCATTGGATCATTTTCAGCACCAATGGCAGGAATGATAGTTTTTAGACGTGTGCCGCCAACACTAACTGTAGACCATACGGGTATGGACTCTTCACCAGGTATGCCAATAACATAGCCATGTACCGAATGTGCTGAAATGTTAAGTAGCTCTGATATAAATATACGGAAGCGTGTTGTATCTAGATGGCAGCCAGTACCAAAGCACCGTTCGTATGGAAGTTTGGATACTTTTCGAGCAACCCATGTCATAGCATCGGATGGCTGGGATGCTATAATAAAGGTGGCCTTGGGGCTAAACACAATGAGTTTGGGCAGTACTTCTTTGATAATGTTTGCTGTATTTTGCATTACATCTAATGTTGGATTCGGATTCGGACATTCTCCCGAAGTAATAACAATCACTCTTGAATCTCTCGTGCATGCAATACCGGAATTATTATTAATATGACAGCATCGAACCGAAATTGTATAATCCAGCGGATTCAAGCATGCGGCAGCACAACAATCCTTCTGCTCATCGTAAAGAGCCAGGTTATCCGTAATGCCCTTTGAAACTAAAGAACAGGCACAGCCCATGCCCACATCTCCAGTGCCAACAATAGAGACCTTGTTACACGGGAGAACGTCCTGTTCCTGGTAACTCATGTAAAGACAGGAACGAAATATATCGAGCTGCTTTTTAAAGATTAGTTCTTCAATATTATTGTTTTTACCTTGTGGTTTGCCGTCCTCGGGCTTCAATTTCGCCACCGGATCATTACTTTTTCCCTTAGATTTGTCATCGCAAAGTTTATCGGAACCTTCTCCTTTGGTTTTCTTTATTATCTCCTGTTCTTTCTTTTTAAGAGCGTCCTTCAGAAGCGCATCTGCATCACACTTTGCCTTAAACTTGTCTCCCGGCTTTTTACTTGCGTCCCCTTCGCCCTTGCTAGAAGCTCCTGGTTTCTTGTCTTCTGGGCTCTTTTTCTTAGCAGCTTCTCCCTGCTTTGATTGCCCTTCACTTTTCTGTGCTTCTTTCTTCTTTTCATCGCCCTTTTTAAGAGCTTGTTGTTTTTTCTTATTTGCTTCTTCGCACTTCTTTCTTAGAGCGTCTTCTTCCTGCTTTTTCTTTAACTTGTCTTGCTCTTGGCACTTTTTAATAGCTTCCTGTTTCTTTTTTTCCTCCTCTTCGCACTTCTTTTTAAGAGCTTCTAACTCTTTTTGTTTCTTAACCGCTTCTTCTTTTTTCCTTTCCTGTTCTTTTTTCTTATTAATGGCCTCTTGTTCTTGTTGCTTTTTAAGAGCTGCTTCTCTTTGCTTTTCTTGCTCTTGTTCCTTCTTTTTACGAGCGTCTTCTTCCTTCTTCTTACGAGCCTCTTCCTCTCTCTTCTTAATAACTTCCTTTTCCTTCTTTTCCGATTCGCATTTTCTACGAGCGTCTTCCTCTTGCTGTTTCTTAAGAGCAGCTTCCGCTTGTTTTTTCTTAAGAGCTTCCTGTCTCTGCCTTTCTAATTCTTCTTTCTTCCGCCTAAGGGCCTCTTCCTCCTTCTGCTTACGAGCTTCTTCCTCCTGCTGTTTCTTAAGAACTTCCTGTTCTCTCCTTTCCTCTTCCTCCTTTCTCTTACGTTCCTCTTCCTCCTGTTTCTTTTTAGCCTCTTCCTCTTTCTTTCTCTGAATGGCTTCTTCTTTCTTCTTTTTTATCTGTTCGGAGTGCTGCCTTAGAGCCTCTTCCTCTTTCCTGAACATTTCTTCCTCTGCAGCATTTTTCCTTTCAACCTCATCAGCTTTCTTTCTCTTAGTAGCTTCTTCTTTTCTCCTCTCGTCAAGAGCTTCTTCCCTTTTCCTTTTTAGCTCATCGCTCTTTTTCTTAATTGTCTGTTCCTCTTGCCTTTGCATTTCATCCTCTTTACGCTTTTGCTCACGAACCTGTTCTTCCTTTTTCTTATTTGCTTCATATGCTTGCTTTTTCCGAAGAGCATCTTGTTTCTTCTTCTCTTCGTCGCACTTTTTTCTTAAAAGCTCTTCCTCAGTCCCTTTTTTAATAGCATGCTGTTTCATATGTTTTACCTGTTCCTCCTTTCTTTTAAGAACATCTTCCTCCCTCTTTAAGTTTTGTTCTGTTTTCTGTTGCTTTTTACAAAACTCTTCGTCCATTTTCCGAACTGCATCCTCTTCGGCCCTTTTCCTTAGCTCTCCTTGTTTCTTAATTTCGTCTTCGCACTTTTTCTTTATAGCTTCTTGCTTCTTTTTTTCGTTATGAGCTTCTTCTTTCTTCTTTTTTACTTCTTCGCGCTTTTTATTGAGAGCGTCATCTTCCTTCTTTAAAGCATCTTCCTCTTTCTTTTTCTGCTTAGCAGCCTCGTCATCCCTTTTCTTATTTGCTTTCTCTTCGTTTAGTTTTTTAATTTCTTCTTGTTTCCTCCTTTCGTCTTCGTCCTTCCTTCTAGCAGCCTCTTCCTCTTTCCTTTTCTGAAGAGCTTCCTGTTTCTTCTCTTTTACATCATCAATGTACTGCTGAAGAGCCTCTTCCTCCCTCTTAAACTTTTCTTCCTCTTCAGACTGTCTGTTCTCAGCCTCGACTTCTTCCATTTTCTGACAAGCTTCATCCTCATTCTTTCTTTGAAGAGCTCTCTCCTTTTTGTTTTCTAAATCTTCGAACTTTCTCTGGATAGCGTCTTCCTCGCGCTTAAGCATTTTTCCCTCTAAGCATTTTGACAGGAAAACCTCTTCCTCTTTCTTCTTTTTTTCATCTACTTCCTTGTTTTTCTGAGAACCTTCTTTTTTTTCATTTGGGCATTTTTGTTTACCGCCTTCATTTTCATTTTCATTTTCCTCGGCATTTATAGCAGCTCCCTTTTTCTTAGAAGCTTTCGCTTTCCTGCGATTTTGTATGTTTTTGCTCTTTTTTCTACGTACTTCGGCTTTCTTTTTATCGGCTTCGCACTGTTTCAAAAAAGCCGCTTTTCTTTGCTTTAGATCTGCCGCTTTTTCCTTCTTTAAAGCAACTTCCAAACACTCTTCCTCAGAATCTTTTTTGTTTTTCCTATTTTTCTTTGAAGCTCCTTTCTTTGACGCGCCCTTCCGTGGCTTTCTCGCTTTGTTTGCCTTTTGCTTCTTCCCTTTCATTTTGTCTTTTAAGAAATTATACTTCGATACACGATGTTCGTGTTCACACATGTCGCCTCCTTTCGGTTTTTTAGAATACTCACGTTTCTGTTCTCCAGCACTTGACACATTGAGAGATTTGCCCTTATCCTTCTTGCCAGCAAGTTCTTTCGCTTTTTTAGAAGCGTTTTCCTTGCTCGCTGGACCATGAGCCGCATTTCCACTTTTACCGTCACCAGATGCTTTTGCTGTCTTTTCTTTTTCGCAACATTCAATAAGACACATTAAACTATCGTGATTTACAAATCCTTTATCCTTCTTCTTCTGAGCTGTATCTTTTTTTATTTGCCTTTTAATCTTCTTGCCAGATGCAACTTTCTTCTTCATAGTTGGACCTTGCCTTTTACCCTTAAGATTTTTACTGACATAAGCATCATTATCGCCTTCATGCTCATTATTCATCACAGACCGACTTTTCTTTATTTGCCCTTTAACCTTCTTTTTGTCAGATGCATGACTTTCCGTTGCATCTACTTTCTCTAAGAACATTTTCTTTGTAGTTTTCTGTTTCTTGGAAGCCTTATCTTTCTTTGCTCCTTTACGAGGCTTTGCTCCTTTGCGAGGCTTTGCTCCTTTGCGCGACTTTGCTCCTCTGCCTTTCTTGGACCTGCCTTTTTTACCAGTTATCTTCTTCAGTTTTTCCTTATTCTTTTTATGTTTCTTCATTACCTCCTTATATTTCTTTTCAGTACAATATAACTTTTCACATGTCTCTTCTAGTTCCATCATGACAGATTGCCCTTTATTACACAACTCTCTCATCTTATTCTGGTCCATTTGAGCCGCAATATTTCCATCTGAACTCATATCTGTGTTTTTCTCTTTAGCCTTTTCTGATGCTTCTTTTCCCGCCTTTGCATTTTTTCCTTTGGATTTCGTTTTCAACTTCTTGGAGTCTTTGGGATTTTGATTCTTCTGCTGATTTTGCTTTTTAACTATACTTTGCTGAATTCCTTTACCATTCTTTAATGCTACTGCCAACTGCTTCTCTTTGCAGGCTACTCTAATTTTTTTGTCAACGCATTGGTGAACTCGAGAAAGTCTTTCCTTATAATCGGGATTAAGTGATTTCCAAGACTTGCATACATTAACCCATTCGGTTTTGACACAATTCTCTAGTTCACTTCCGTCATTGTTATTGTTTTTATCTGTTTTTGTTTCCGTGTCCATTTTTGGTTTATTTGATTTTTTACTTTTTTGCATTTGTTTATCTGATTTCGTTTTGCCTTCTGCCATTGAATTTTCCAATTTATTTTTACCTTTTACATCTTTACTTTTACTTTTACGATTTTTATTCTGTTTTTTAGAACTATTTAAACTTTTTTTCATTTCAATCTGTTGCTTTATCTTTTGCTTCACCAACTTTTCAGGTTTCTGTTTTTTACTCTTATCTGATTTTTTTGTACCATAACATTTTACATCAATATCTGATTTTTTACCATTGTCTTTTATTGAATTTCCTTTTTTAGATTTCTGTACACCTGACTTTAATAAGTTCTCTGGTTTAGCTCCACGTTTCTTTGCACTCTTTTTGTCTTTGTTTAATTTCTCTTTTGCTACCTGCTGACATTCTTTTTTCATGCTCTTTGTTAAACAATCCATAATGCTATTCATTAGGCCCTTCTCTTTATCGGTCATTGAACTCATTTCTTGTTCCATAATACTTTTTTGCATATCCATACATTTTTTTTCATAATTCTTGAGCAGCTCCTTCTCAGCATTTTCTTTTGTCTCATTTAACGTATTCTTCTTTTCTTTTTTATTTACAGTATCAGAATTCTTTGTTCTCTTAACACCATCTGTTTTTTTACTAAAAGAATAATTCTGTAAGTAATAAATTGATGTCCTTGACATATGCAAACGGTCTACATATGCCTTTAGAGTCGAAACACCAGAAAATAAAAGCCTACGCTGAAAAATATCAGCGAATCGAACTATAACCATTTTGATTTTCCAAAAATATAATTTAGATGGTCAAAAAAAAAAAAAAAATATATATATATAAGGTGGATATAACTTAAAAAAAATTTTGAAGACCGAAAAATAATTTTTTTTTTTTTTTTTTTTTTTTTTTCTAAAATTTAGTCATTGCCGCAAAAGTTATAGAACGATTGAGCTCTTCCGATCATAAGAACTAACTTCAAATTTTTTAAATGTAATATGTGTACTAGATTAATAATTATATACATTTATAGTACTAAGCTTACACTAATTCAAAAACACAGTAGACACTCAAAGCCAACTAGATTTACTTTATATATATATATATATATAAAGTATTTATAAAGTAAACCATTTCAATATTATAAGAGCAGCGCAGAATTGACATTGCTACTAATACTGTATAGTAGTTGCAATTTTAATTTAATATAGTTAAAACACACCTTAATTTCGAAAAATCGCTCAATAATTAAAGTGAAAGCCCCAAAAAGCGCAGTTAAAGCTGTGGAAAGCAACAACAAGTCGCCGTTTTCCATTTAAAACTCAACAATGAAATGAACATTTTTAAACATGCGAGCAATTAAAAGATATAAATGTGTCAAACAAACGACAGATTAAAACTCAGATTCCGTTACAGAATCAAGAATTAACAGCGTATAAAAGAGAGAGAGAGAGTGAGTGAAAGAGAGGAAGGTATGGGGTAGAGGGGGTCACAATGGTAGTACAAGTTGCACAAATTAATGACAACATAAAAGAATTTAAATATAAAATGTTACCTTCATACATAAACGTAATTGCGGCGTAAGTTTCGAGTGTTTGTATGTATATGTATGTGTGTATATATATATACATATGTGTATAGCAATGGCAGCTACAGCCAGTTTGGGTTGTAGTCAACCTGGCTCGAGGTTGTCTGCTGTTGTCTGCTTGGCGGCGCATGAAGTGAAAATTAATTTCTAAATGCGGGAAATTAACAAATTACAAACAACGCGACAGGTGAACAGAGAGAGATAGCGAGAGAATGAAAGAGAGCCTGGGTAAGCGGGCAATGGCAAACGGTGAGCAAGAGTCAGGCGTTAGCTACGTGTAGATATGTGGCTGGCAGGAAGCGTAGCAGGCGGATGTAGACATGCCATAATTTATATACACACACACATATATACACACTATATCATACACTAATATATACACACAAACTCATACACTTAACACATTTGAGGCAAAGCAGTAAAGTTTGTGCGGCAAGTTCCATAGAGTACTCAAGGTGTTGAAGCGCAGGTGAGACACATTGTCTTAGCTATGTATATGCCTGCCAGCCATGAACTTGTAGACATATTTCCACACAGTCACACCCTCATACACATACACATACACAAACAGACACACTCTCATTCTTACTTCTGACAGTTGACAGCTTTGCTAATTTCTAGCAGCCACCCACCGAAAATTTAGTTGGGAGTTTTGTCTTAGCCTGTCAACGTCTCTGCCTGGCATAACAGCCCTTGTAATCAGCCAGAATTCAACCAGCCTTCTCCCTACTATACAGCCATTTCCCCACCCCCACCCCCCCTTTTTACCTTTTGCCACCTAACACACACACCCGCACACACCTTTAACCACAGCCGCTGTGGTCGCGCTTTCAACATTTAATTAAGTTGCGCTCGATTTTATGTTTCACAAAATTGTTTGTCTGTCGCCTGCACTTTCTGATGCCTATTTTAAGAGTTAAAGAGTCAAAGTATATACATGTATATGTGCGTGTTTGTATAAGTGTATTTTAGCCCTTGGCACTTGGTTGTCATGTTACGGTTGCGGCTGCTACTGAGGCGACGTTGCTGTCATTTGTTAACATATTTTGCGGCTTAGGCAAAGATTTGAAAATTGTTTGAAAAGTGATGTGCAGAGAATTGGAAATAGTTGTAAAAGCTTTTTCAATATCAAGTTGAGAAGATATATACATATATTGCAGTATTTTATATACATATTGATGGGCATCATTCTTTAAGTATTGTATGCTCCCATTCCTTCCAGACGGCAGTAGGCTTAAAGCTCTTGAATAAAGAATTCCAATCAATAGTACTGTTCTTCTCCAGATATGACAAGGAGTCGATCTGTGGTATATGCACCTTTGAGGTCAAGGACAAAGTATCCAACTGAGCACAAGCCGAATCTGATGCCTCTACATCCATATCGCTATAGGACTCTACCTGGTCATCCATGCCCTCGGATAGAGAACCGGTTAGCTCTATGGAAGCTGAACCATTGCTACCATCTGGAAATATAATATACTTATGGTAATCAGTTTCACTTTCCTGCAGTATCTCTGCGTATTTAATGAATTGTGTATAGCTAACGAAGCGAGTATTGGGGCATGATCTGGTTACAGGACGATGATAGCTGCAACGTGTATCTTGCATCCAACGACGTGGATGCATTAGTTCATTCTTGGCACCAATCATATCCTGCATATGCCCAAAATCCACAGACATTGTATTCACCAATGCACTATTAAAAATGCCATCCTGCAACACCTTCTTAAGTTTGGCCGAGGTCTTAAAGATCTCTGTTATCTCTCTAAATGGCAACGTCGTATCCGGCTGTGGCCCATTCAAATGATAAAGCAATTTGGGTGAGAGATAAGCATAACGTATATGCAATAGCACATCCTCCACAAAATTAGAACGACTTGGCCACTCGTGTTGCAACCAGTGCAAAATGCCAAATAAAAGCTAAGTCAAAGTAAATACTAGAATCGAATCCATTATAACACTATATAGCCTCACCTCAGCTTCAGAGTTTACAGCCAAGGAGTCAGCCTGTAGCAGCAACACAATTTGATTTACATCTAGCTCAAGGAACTGACAGCTGCACATGATAATCAATATAGATTTGGATATGCGTGAAGCCATAGCCTGATTAATATGATTTAGTTCCTTATAGGGTTTTAACTTGTATATAGCATCGAAGGCCTTGAACTCCTTAAACATGGAGTTATCTAGCATCGCATAGCATTGCTTGATCAGAAACGATATACCCAGATGGAAAGCAGCACTCAGTATATAAATAACATCATCTGGATGCATCATCACATCCGGTTTAACCATCCACTTATAGATGAAATCAAAAGTGGATATACTGATCGGTGTGCCCCTTAGATCAATCTCACAGTATCCCACATATTTACGAAAGTATTTCGAATATGCGCTCAATACAATGCCTGTGCAGGCAAATCTCTTGTGCTCCACCAGCACAGTTGTATCTAGATTATAGCCATACTCAAAGCAGGCCACCATATCGGCAAGCTTAGCATCCTGTGTACTATTCACTAAAATCAGCTGATTCTTACGCTTAAGCGATTCCTCGGTGCAAGCCCTGGTGCATTTTTTGTTCTCAACGCATTTCGGGCTACAGAGTTTCTGCTGTAATTTCAGTAACTTGATATTGGCAAAGTCCTCTTCTATATTGATAAACTGAGGCAAAAGGTTCCTAGTGGAAAGAGCATAGACATTGCAAGGGGAACATGAAAGGCATCATTAGTTGCAATAGTGACAGCAACTTACGATTTAAATTCTTTCGAACTATCTGCAATTTGAGGCAATCCACCGTGTGGAAAAGTGGCCAAGTAAGGGTGATTTTTATCCATATTAAAAGTAAAAAAAAACTTATATATTTTACTAGCTATAATTCAATATTTCACTTTTTTAACCACTTGTCTTAAAGTTAAAGTACAACTAAAAATGTGCTTCAAAAACCTCAAACCTATCTATGAGAAATTCTGCATAGTTAACTGAGTTCCAAAATATCAAAAGGAATAGTCTTAGGTAACTATAATTATATATATATATATATATATATTTGTATAGCAAACATATTTTTCATTTGTCTTTTTGGCTAACAAAAGGCTGGCCAAGACATCATTAGACTGACAGCAAAAGAGATAGAGAGAGTGAGAGCCAGTTATGTCTTAAAGCCATATGCAGTCTGCTGTCGTTAGTCCTGTCTATTGTCAGTGTCACCTAAACTGCGTAGTTACTCATATGACATAGTACAAGTACTCGAATGACTTGTATGAGTACTCATGGTTGTAGGCGCTTTTACTTACATACATTCATACATTCATTCATTCATCAGTCGACTACTCATGCCATTGAATCCATTCATTCGTACACTCATTTAGACATTTGCTGCGCATTTGGCATTGTTAACTACTCGGTTGCAGTTATCCTTTTTCACCCCTTCCTTCCATACATTCCACTGACTCTTTTTTTACTAGTTTCTCTTTGCTTTTTTCTCATTTGCTGCTGCTGCTGCTGCTGTTGATTGTTGCACAAGGATTGTTGTCAAGGATAAAACACTCGAGGGCAGTTGTCATCGTCGTCGCCATTGCTAGTCATGATTATGTCTGTGTCTGTCTCTGCTTATGATGATGTTGGTTTTTATCCTTGTTGCTATTGCTCTGGTTGTTGTTGTTTCATTTTCCTGCTGCTGTTTGAGTTTAAGGTTAGATTTGAGGCTCAGGCTAAGGCTCAGGCGCCGCAGCAACATTGTCATTGTTATATATTGCCCCAGAGCAATTCTTTCTCTATTTTCCATCCGATTTCTGTGGCGCATTATAAAACTGTTATTGATTTTACGATATTGTTATGGAATCGTAGTAGCTGACGCCTTAACTACAGACTGTAACTGTTGTCCTTGGGGCATGCCATGATATTTAGTTTAGCGCAAGAAATATGTTGCAACACTTAGCTAGATAATGATGCAAGTATTGCACTTGAACGCAACAAATGTGTGGCGGCAATTTGACTCTTTAAAGTGCATGCTTAAAGTTAATGTTGCAATAGAGATTAGTACAGCTATTAGTGAATTAGTTAGGTGTGATCTCTATTTGCAACAATTTGTGTGTGGTATGCGCTTTGTGCCAAATAATTTGCAACAAATTTTTAGCAACAGAAACTGCGACCACAGACAGGACAATGACTCTGGCACAGACACAGTTGCGGTTTTCCAATTATTTGTGTATCTCTGTGTGTATGTGTCTGTGTGTGTGGGTGTGGCATGTGGTTAGTTAAACAAAAATGCTGCGGCTGTCACCCTAAACATACATACACACACATACACACAAATCTATATAAAACATTCAAGTTGATAAAGTAAAAATTGGGTCAATGGGGAAAAATGTCGCAAGTTTTAAAGCAAAAATAACCTAACATATTTTACAATGTCCACAGGAACAACGCAACACGAACAAAACCAATAACAGCTGCAACAACAACAACAACAACAACAACAACAACAACAACAACAACAACAACAACAACAACAACAGCAGCAACGATGACAACAAACAAACAACGAGAGCTAAAAAAAAACCAAAAAAATACCCATAGCAGCGAAGTCAAAGTTCAAATTTAATGTAACAAGGAAGCAAACTGAAGGCAAGTTTCAACTCTGACTCCGTTTTACCGTTACATCTAGTACTACCGATGATGGCTGCTGCTACAGTTCGTGCAGCAAGCCGAGCATCTCCCAGGCAGCCTGCAGGCTGCCACCTGTTCCGCTTGATTGTGCTCAGTTCGCTCCCTCATCATGAAAGGTTAATGACGGCTGCTGTCAGCAGCGAAGGTCAACCCACCAACCCACCAAACCTCTAACCCAACCCAACCGAACCACCCACTCAACCACCTAGCTAACAGCACCACCCACAAAAACCAGGATATGCAGACCCTTGTCTACCTTCACCCAATATTCAACTTACAGTATTTCATTCCCCAACCAAAGTCAACGTTAACGTCGACGTCGAGGTTGACGTCGTCAGCGCCATTGCTCTTGTCGTCCTTTGTTGGGTCAAGCATGCAGCAGGTAAAAGTTTCGTTTCATGGGCCCAAAGTGTAACAGAAAATACCAGCAGTGTAGGCGGTGGGCGGCTAACGGCTGGCTAGAAGGGGAAGGCGAGGCATTGTACAGGGACTCGAAAGTAACTCGGGGCTCGTGCTAAATAGCAGCGCTGAGCTACTCCTTCGGGGAGGCTGGGGACAACGCCGAGCGTAAAAGTTAAATGAAACGAAACACGTTAATGGCCTCTGAGCTGGAAGTGCGCGAAGCAAAAGCGGAGATGAACTTAGGGAATGGCAATGAAACAGAGAGCAGGGGCAGAGGCTGTGGCAGGTGTATATATACATATATATGGTGTAGTAAGTAGCAGGTGGCAGAAGCCAAAGTTAAAGCTGAGCTGTAGCAAAGTGAAAGTGAAATTTTTCAACTAGTTAACAGGCAACGTGCAACACTCTTCAACTGCTGCTACTGTTGGTGATACTGTTGCTCCTTCTTCTCATTTTCCTACTCATTTTCCTACCCATTTTCATTCTCATTTTCGTCATTGCCTCTAAATTTTGCTACCAATTCAAGTGGGAGGTTATAGCTATGGCTATAGCTAGGGCTTGGGTTGGGGTGTGGTCTGTCCAAGGCTGTCATTGAGCTATGTAATAAAATGATATCGTTGGCTTAGTTAAGTAGCAATAAGCAGAAACGCAACCCAAGCCGAAGCTAGAGCTGGAGCTGTTGCCGTCGCTCCCAATCACAGCGTCCGCCTTTTGCCTGATATTAAGTTATTTAGGCTATTTAAGAGCCTAAACGAGTGGACGCCTTTGTTGCTATACCTTTCTCTCTCTTTTGCTTTCCCATTCTCTGGCCTCTATCTGTCTCGCTCTATGCCTCACACTTGCTGGTCATTAAAGCAAAATTACCGTATATTAGGTTACCCTTATCCATGTCCTCGAGGCAAAAGTTTCGTTGTGTATTTTGATTTGCTTTCGTGTGGCAACATTGGCATTTCAGGCCAAAATAATGACTGAAACTCACATTAAAGTCTTACCTAATTTATGTAGAAGAGATTTGCAAAAAAAAGGGACGAAAAAAAAAGACAAATAGAAGAAGAAAGCATGCTTGTAGCATCCTTTGTAAACAATATTTGGGCGCTTAATTAAAGTAAAAACTTAAAGAAATGTTTTCCATAAGGCAAAAGAGTTGGTAACTGCTTTGTGCCACAAACTTGCACTCAATTGTTGTTGGCCACACAATAAACTCGAAACGAAATGCACTAAAAATGCAAGAAATGAGGAATACTGCAAAAAAAAAGCAAAGAGGGGGCGGAGTGGGTGGAGGCCATTGAGTATGGAGACACACAAAATACAAAGAATTATGTATCACTTCGTTACGACTTACTTCCACTTAATTTATTTTCCGTTGCTTTTACTGACTGAACACAGCGGCGACTTTGTGTGTGTATATGTGTGTGTATTGTATGTGTGTGTATATATATCTATGTGTGTATATATGTGTGTTTGCGACAGACATAGATGTAGCCAAAATGAGTGCAAACAGTACACTGAATTCGTGCAAAAAAGCGCAAAGCAACATAAAAAACACAATTGCCACAGTTGCTACTAAAAGTTCTTGCACACGCCTAGCATATGTCTAGTCTTACTTTCTATATAAAAATTTATCTTTATAATAGTATATATACCAGTATACATATAACCGATCTATTCTTGCTTTTATTGTTTAACTCAATGCTGCGTTTTCTATATGTTGCATAGAAACTTTTGTAAGGCACTGTAAGAAACTAGCCAAACTACAGTCGCCTTCACTTAGTGCATTCATACACAGTGCCCCAAAGGTGTCAGTGCTACAAACTAGTGTAAAAGAACAAGTGATAGAAAAGGTGAAAAAAGAAGAAGACAACACACAAAAAGGAGGCGTCTCAAAAGCATTTGACTTTAGTCTACCGATGCGATGCGCTGCGCTGCGATGCCTTTTGCATTGAAACGCTTTTCTTTTTGGCCTTAACACCTTTTGTTGAAGCCATGCCTCAAAACGCTTTTCAAGTGCCAGCGCATTAATCTCAGGTGTGCAATTTACTGTGCGGCCAATTTTTGTCGGTCTAGCCAAGCCGGAAGCCAGCAGCCAACGAGCAGTGAAAACCCCTCCCTAACATAGCCCCAAAAGCCCGAGAGCTCTGTTGACCACACGGTGTTGCAGCAGGATGGTTCCCTGTTTGGTTGGTTGGATGGTTTGTGTTTTGTGTATTGCCAAAGTGGGTGGGGCAGGGCAGAGCTGACTGAGTACTGAGCAGTGAAGTTGGATATTTAAAACGGAAGTGCGCGTTTTATGCCCTTTTTGGCTTTTATTGTTAGCTGCGTTTCCGCTTCTACCAATTTCTTTTCTCTTTTTTTTTTCTTTTGGTAAAACATGCACTAACCGTGCCCTACACGTTTCCGTTTTAGAAAATGCTATAACTATTGCATACAACTTTAAGTTTCATGTACTGCAATCAACTCTTTAAGAACTCAAATTGTGTTCTACATTTGCTATGCCATGTTAAACAGCAATGAGAAGTAAAGCAACAACAATAACAATAAGTATGTAGAAAACAAAAGACGAAAGGCAAATAAAATAAAAAAGAAGAAGGAGAAGAAATGTTGCAGCACAGCTGAAATGGCGCCGGCCATAATTTCCAGCATACGACACAAAAGGACGAAACGTGAAAAGAAAAAAAAACACGAAAAACTTTTAATAATTGCATTTTCGCAAACAGTTTCGACTTCGACTTTCCCTTCGCTTTCGACTTCGACTTGAAACGTCCAGCATAATAAACTCCGCGATGAACCGGATGTACAGAGCTGTTGGCCAAAGTAAGTTGTAGTAGAGCTACTCATAGAGCATTGTATGTAAACCTTAGAGCTCAGAACCCTAACCCAAAAGTATTTTCAGTTCATTCTTGAGGTTGAATCGTGGGTCTTGTGTCTTGGGTGCTGCATCAACACCAGACAACACAAGACAATCAGCGGCGTCTGTGGGCCACATAAAATAACCGAAAAGTAATTCGCCACAAAAGTAAACTTGAAGCACACAAAAGTCGAGTTTTAAAATAAACTTGCTGCAAACTGTATTTTTCTTACAACGGGCTAAAGAGAAAGCAAAGAAAGGAGAGAAAAGGCAGAGTAAGCATAGAAAGGAGTATATATAGCTGGAGTGAGTTGCGGGTTGGCACTTGAGGCACAAAAGGCGCATTTTATATAAAGGAAAAGTGGCTAACTAAGTCGAAGACGAAGGCATCACAGTTGCCACTGCCACTGCCACTGCCATTGCCGTTGCAGTTGCAAGCTGCAGTTTGCAGTTAGCAGTCAAGTTTTAGTCTAGTCTTGCTTAGTGCTGAGTGGCCTAGCTCAAGAGTCATCTATGAGCAGCGAAGCCACAACTGCCCCTTACCCGAGAAACCCCAACTTCCTATTACTATTACTACTACTACCCGCCCCTCCACCCACGCATGCCAGGACACGCGCTGTGGTTGTCTCGTTGATTGTAGCATTCGAGCAGCTTGCGCTGGGTGAGCACAAAATTGAGTGTAGAGGCGTCCACTTGAAAGCTGAAATTTAAGCTGATTTCGGTTGGAATTTTTAGGTTTTGTGCCGCACTTTGGCAAGTTAAAAAGTGTTGCCTACTTTCGCGGGACGACACTGTTTGAAAAGAGTTTTGCCAGTACCTTAAATACATTGTATAATATATATATAATATATCTATATATACCCTTTATTGTTAACTGAATAGCTGAAGTTGTATTTTAAGCAATTTGAGACAGGATCAGAAACGCAATTGAAATAAAACTTAAAGTAAGCCTGCATAGGTTTCGTTCAAAATATTAAATTGTTAACAATCATATTTAATGTGCATCATTTTGGCATTTATACTATGATTTAGTTAGTGGGGATTGATGAGAGTCCAATGATATGACTAAGCACACCCAATACACCACTTTATTAGAACTGAAATATGCTTTGTACTCAGCTTAAGTTGTTGTTGTTGGTCTTGTTGCTGCCACATTTAAGTATGCAACACATTTCTCATAGCCAAGCCATCAAGATGGGTATCGCTGTTGGTTGGTCTTTAGCATGGCAAACACGTAGCAAACGCACATTCAGCTTAAATACTTGGCCAACATTCGTTGGACATTAAACCCATGGGGCTATATACTAAAGCTCATTGCTATGAAATTCTATAATAAAGCTAAGGCAATTCTCAACATGACAATCTAAAGGTAAACCTGTCACAATTTAAAAAAAAAATGACACAGAGGCAATGACAGAGAGGAAAAGAGATAGAGAGAGAGAGAGCACGAGAGTGAGAGATATAAATATATTATACATATTTTCAGACAAATTTTACGCTTAACTTGTGTCAAAAAAACTAAAATTGAAATGCTTTAAAATTTAACATTTTTGCACATATCAAACAGGATTGCTGCATGTGCAAGTGAAGCTGCAGTCGTAGCTGCAGCTGGCAGTGCAAGGACTTTGCTGCTACAGGACTCGACTTGGTGAGTTGAACATTCAGCTTGTATATGTACCCATGTGTGTGTGTGTGTTGGTGGGCAAACATTTTTATGCAAAAATATTTTGCATGTCACTAACGAATGGCCAGGGGGGTAAATATAGAGCTGAGGCGGTTAAAGGGTGTGCGTATATGTTGCAAGGCTGTGTATTTGCCACAGACTTTTGCATGCATAACAAGTCAGCGAGCTGGTTGCAGAGCTATGGCGGGGCGTGGCGAAGCAAGCGGACGGACAAGTAAACAGTGCAAGCAAAAAAAACATCGAAAAGGAAAAGGAAAAGAACACACATAGTGCTAGACAAGCGTTAGGGATATGAGTGCTGGAGGGGGGAGAGGGGTGCAGTACACAGTGGGAGTGTGGAGAAAAAGGCAGCGCACAGGAAACGCATACAAAACTTTAGCCAGCGCCTGGGCGCATTTCGTAATCTTTGCAAATAAACGCGTGAAATTCCAAGGCGCACCGCAGTGAAACATGTGCCGCAACAAAGAACGTTGTGCCACACGAGGTGTGGGGTGTGTGGGGTGTATGAGGTGTGAGGGTCTACGGATCAGTAGTAGCAGCGTCTAAAGTGGAGTCAGCAGGGATGTTGCATATACACAAAGTCAAAATGGGGCTGTGTATGTGTGTGGTGGGGTGTGGTGTGGTGTGGTGTGGTGTGGCGTTGCCGCCATTTGGTCGACATGTGCGCGCCATTTTGGCATACAGCTCACACGCGAAATTGCGCATTCAGATTAAAATTCTTGAACGCGCATTTCCGTTTCCGTTTTGCATATACACATATATATATATTTGTATGTGTTTGTGTGTGTGTGTCTGTGTGTTGGGCATTTTCTTTTGATATGCCGCTTGTTACACGCAGCTGACTTTAATACTGACAAGTGGCAGGATATGTGGCCATTGCAACTGAGATGCTGTATGTGGCATGTGTGAACTGGTGTCTGTGGTAAGCTGTAGCCTTGAGTTACAATTATTGAGATCAACACACAGCTCAGCTAGCTATCGATGTGCTACACCCAATACTACAAGCAATATTTGGAGTTACAATAATGAAATCAAACCAAAAAGTCATAAACGAAATGTGATTTTAGGTAAATAGTTGTAAAGGATACAGCTAAGAGGCTTATTTATATGAATAATATGTGTTGCTTAATAGCATATCACTCATACGTCCCATTGCACTGAAGAGTGAGCAAGATAGAGCGAGTGGCAGCAGTTGTTTGCTATGCAGAACCTGTTCTGATATGCTATTGAAGGCACAAACCTTAAGGCTAGTATCACATCTTATATATATATATTTATATAGAAGTATATACCTAACAAATATCCAGGGTCAATTGTGTGTGCCGTATGCTCTGTGTGTGTGTATACGCCCCACTGTAAGTGCCCCAAAACGCACATCAAATAAAAGAAATGGCTTTGTTTGCTGCTTGTGGCATAGAATATCAAGCTGATAAGGGGCCAGCAGCCAGTGACAGGAGACGAGAGAAGAGAGTCGAAAGTAGGAAGTAGATTTACTAGAGACTGCAAAAAAAGAAAGGAGCATAAAGAGAAGCGTTCTGTGTGTGTGTGTGTGCTAGCGCATAAATAATGTGACCTGCCTGACTGCGATTATCTGTGAACTATTTTTCACACGTTGCCGGCATACAAAGTGGAGCATTCGGTACGGTTCGGTTTGGTTTTCAACAAAAGCATTGGCCAGAATATATGAGCTGGTTGGCTTAGTGGGTCCACTTGGCGCATTAATTTGGCCAAGTATTTCTTCTTCATTTTTTTTTTTTTTTCTATTTCTATATACTTAATACTATTTGTGATTTCTTTATATTATAATGTATAGTATTCACTGTACTTACATTGTACTAAAATAATGAACAATAATATCCAGAGGCGTCGATCGAATGTCGGTCTCATGACTTCATCACTTCTCCAGATGATGTTGTGTGGATTTTCCTTGTTGTTGTTGTTGTTGTTGTGTTGTCTCCGACAGTTACTCAATGCCACAACATGTGTGGAGAACTGCAATGAGAAAGAGACAAAGAGAAAGAGAGTTGTAAAAGAAACTGTTTAAAAATTTTTGAAGAGTTATTAAATAAGAGTAAAAGAGAGGTACTAAAATGTTTAAGCCAATTAAAGCGTTAACTACATAGGGACATAAAACGTTGCCAGGGCTAAAATTCACACGCTAAAGGGTTAACACACACAAACATGCATACCATACGCACACAGACACATAAAAAAAGAGGTAAAAAATTAACAACTGTTTGCACATAAAATTAATTAATTTTTAACAAAAAAAGAGGAAAAAAAACTTTTTGCTGTTGCATAACGTTAGGCGGATTAACTAGAGACAAACAGCAAGCAGGGTCGCATATATATATCTGTATATATATATATATATATATATATATATATATATATATATATCTGTATGGAGACATCAGACATCATCAGTGAATTTTCGACAGCATTTTGTCTGCAATGTTTGAAGTGCAGGACAAACAGAACGAACAAACGTTACGTTACGAGCCAAAACGTAAGCATACTTTTAGCAGGCACTGTGCCAGTGTATAGTTGATATGTGTGGGTTCTCTATGTAGGGGTATGTATATGTGTCTGTGAGTGTGTGTCTGCTACAAAAGGCAAACAAAATTAGCAGCAAAGCTGACGTAGATTTTAACGAATTGACGTTGTCTCATTGCTACGTTGTTGCTTGTCCGTTTTGCACCCCACCTCCCTCCACACTTGTCACCATGTGCTGGTCCATGTACATGGCCATGTCCTTGTATGGGTCTGGATCTGAGTCTGGGCATGGCTCTTTACCTCATAACAGCAATGCTTACAATTAAGTTGCCTGCCACTGTCAACGATTTCATTATGCATGTATCTTAATATCCAACTGAGTGAGACATAAAGCTAGACAGAGCTGAGGAGAGTGATGAAGAGAGATGAAGATAGAAAAAGAAAGGGGAAGAGCTGATTTTTGGTATGCAGAAAACAGAGTTTAAGTAGCATACAAAGTTGTACAACTTGTTTTTGGTCAGCAAATTCAATTGTGCAACAAAAGGCATAACAAGAGCTTAGTTCTTAGCCAGTTGCGCAAACTGTTTGCCCCTTTTGTTTACCCCTGCAGTTCATAGGTCAAATGTCAGCTAGTCAATGTGTAATTTTAATTGAAATTTCTTACATTTTTATACATTCTTATAGTTTATAGTAGCCATAGAAGTTTATGATAAATTTCATTACAAATATAACTTAAAATTTGTTCTATATTATATATATATAGATAAGTTTTATGGTAACTATATTTTGACCTGGTTTACACAAATAATGCATAAAAATGTATTGTGCAACTGTGGCAGTTATAATGTGCAACTACAGTATGTAGAGATTACTATAAGCCTAACATGGCATATACAATGTCAGCATAAGGGCAAACATATCACGCGATCAGCTTGTCAAACACAACAGCGACACTAACAAAAACAGCTCACAGAGACATACACTTACACACAGACATATATGTATAAATGAAGTAAGCATTGCATTGATGGATACACTGACACACAGTACAAAGAACAATGGACAAGGGAAAACAACAATAGCAACAACAACTGTTACAGTTTGAGAGCCAACTGCCAGCCCCATATTGTGGCCAACAAAATTGACAGAAACAGCGATGGCATTTGACGCACATCATCAATATGTGACACAGACTGTATATGTAAGTGTGATGGTATGTGTGTTATGTTGGGTTGTTGTTGAGCTTATGACATGTCACACAGCTGTCATTATGCAAGACGAGAACCCCACGAAAACAAGCCCAGTGACAAACTATTACATGGCAATTGTTTGTTTGTTAGTTGTGCAGCAGCTCGAACCAAATTGAGTTGGGCATTTGGCCAGTTTTAGCCCAAACAAATCACAATCTATCACTATGTATATCTGTGTATGTGTATGTGTAAGTCTGTTTGTATTAGTGATAAATGTATGTTAAAACTTTAGATATTCCATTATGTATATAAAGGACTTGAATGCATATAAATCAAACGCATAGAATCCTGACTGAAACAAGGATTGCCATTAGCGGCAGCTGTTGTCAGGTGAGTTGAGAATTGTGGCATTAAACTGTATATATGCTTGCCACATTTTTCTCACGTCTTTTAACAAGCTGTTGCCGTATACTTAAAACCAGCCTGGCTTTTATTTATGGCCAAAATGTGAAGTGCCGACTGTTTATGACCAAATTTTCAAAAACAAAAAACAAAATATCTAAAGCTCATTGTTGGCCATACAAATCTGTATGTTATAATTCTATTTAAGCCACAAAAACCAAACAACTTGTTAAATTTAAAACCCAAAAATGTCATGAAACAAACAAATACAAACAAACAGTCACACACAGTTAGAGCCTGGCTAATAGTCAGACACAACAAACCAATTATATAAGCTTAAGAGCCTTTGGAGTCCATTTCACAAATTAACCAAAAATCGCACAATTCATAACAAAAACCTCAATTAAAATGAAAGCCTCAAATGCTGAGCGAAGCAATATTAAAGGCATAAATGTAAATAACAAATGCAACAACAAATGCAGCAACAATTGTAACAATTTGCAACAACAACTGTTAAATTTAATTGCCACAATTTAAAGCCACAACGCCAGCAGCAGCAGCAGCACCCAAACAACAAGCAACATGCAACAAACAGCACAATGAGCTAACTGATAATAATGATAATGATGATGATAATAATGATGTTGTTGGTGATAATAATGATGTTAAATGCGGCAATGGAAGCAATGCATAAACAATAAATGCCAATGCTCTATGTAAATTTTTGCCAATTTACCGCAACAATGCAAAACTATCTGGGCTATTTCAAGTGTGCTACATTTAAGGGCGTGGCATATACCAAACCGAATCGTACCAAAACCTAACGTAACGTAACGCAACACAACATTACGTTACGTACATTTTTCCTGGTCAACCACAAAAACCAGCAAAGAGCCAAACCCGAGGTGAACGACAACAATGGCAGGCAAATTAAATTTACATAAAACTCACAAAAGTCGTAAAAACAAAAACAACAACAAACAAATGGGATAAATTTCTTCTGAAGTGATCGACTAATAGATACTCTATTAATTATATATAGTTGGGTGGGGAATATAATATGAAATATTATTGCTCTTTAAAAGAATTTTCTACTATTTATAATTTATTTTTTATTTAATTTTCTTCAAAGTCAATTTTGAGGATATCGAACAAAACCAAAAATGGAAATAAAAATTAAAAAATTATTTTTCCATATAAAAAAAAAGTATGAAAAATAATTATATAAATATTAAGAAACAATTTATATATATAATATGAAAAAAAAAATATAAAACTAAAAAAAAAGTTAAAATAAATAAAATATGGAATAAATAAAAATAATATATGGAACATTAATTAAAAGAAAATATATAAAATATTATTTGGAGTAAAAAATATAAAAAAGTATTCACATATAAAAATTATTCTTTTTTTATAGTATATAAACAATAAAAAATAAAAGTAAAAATAAAAAAAATTCACATAATAAAAAAATAAAAGAAAATAATTTTCAATTTATAAAAATAAAATAACATATAAAAAAAAAAAAAATTATATAAATAAAAAAAAATAATATAATACAGTAAAATCAAATAAAGCTAATTAAAAAATTAACTTATAATAAAAAATATAAATATATATATTTAAAATAATTCAAATTAATCTGTATATAAAATAATTAATTTAAACTTTAAATAAAATTATAAAATCTATATTAATTTTTTTATTAAAATATTTCATAATGTTCCCTTCTCTAAAATTACATTTCTTGAGCTATATTTGTAACTGAATGATTCATTCTGATATATAAATTATATTAAGGGTTTTCCTTACTCCCACCCAGCATATAGGGTATGCCTTACAGCTCATTAAGTATCCATAATATATGCAGTGCATTGAGTGCTTTTAAAGCTTGACAGCTTTGGTTTTTACACAATTCTTTGGCTGCATTTAAACCAAAATAAAAATGATAAAAAAAAGAGCAAATAAAATTCTTGTTAAATTTCCATTTGAGTTCAGCTCGACGCTTTAATTTGCATTGACTGCTTATAGGCGCCTGGCAATTGGTTTATTATAAAGCGCCTGTGAGTGGCTGTGCTGCGGATTAATGGTTGCAGTTGCAACTGCCACCGCCTGTCAACCAGTATTCCTTGCAAAAATGTTATTCCACTGCGGTTGCCACATTGATTGTATAAATGAAATCAATGAGATCAGCTCAGAGCGTCCAACAAAAGCAACACAACGCAACGCAGCGCAGCGACTGCGGCAGCTTAATGTGTGTGGGGAACGCTGTGATAACATTTTATGCGTAATTAAATATTTTTTTATTATTATTTGTTTTTAATTTCATAAATTTTAATTGCATTGCAGTCGAAAAACTAATGCAATGCGCGCTAATTTATGTTGACATGCCTAAAAGCGTGCTACATGATTTATGTATGCCATTGAATTAGCGGCTATTTACATAGCGTGGAGGGAGCCTAATTATAATCCAACAGATAACGCATTATTGCCACATAATCTCTACAAATCTAACGTATATTTTATAGCTATTATTATTATAATATGTTGCACATATCGGGGGCAAGCATAAGTAAAGGCTTTTCTCTTATTGATTTAGTTAAAGTTTCATGTGCTTAAAGCATTTAATGTAGGTTATTCAAGTTATTCCCTTAGCATATTAACTTTCAGTTTAATTTAATTTACAACAGAGTTAACAAGCTTTAAGTTAAAAGTACTCTCTACTCTAAGCTCTGTGATTTAATTTTTAAACTATTTTTATAGTTACTAAAAGTTAGTCAAACTAAAGTAAGTCAAACTAATGTTTGCCACAGTTTTATATCATGTTGACACCTGCAATCGGCTTCAGTTCAATGTGAAATCAATGCGAGCGCTCAACTGACACTTGTTGGCAACCGTAATCAAAGGCTACACTAAGCTGTGGCAGCAATGCTTGTAACGAGAGAGACTCTCTGTGTAGCAGGAAGGCAAGGACAGAGGTAGAGGCAGAAGTAACATTTGCAACAAATGGAAAGTTAAACAAGTTCGACAGTGTTGCCAGAGTTCATTGTTTTAGTATGCGGGTGAATAGGTAGCTAGGCTACGCTAGGCAGCTCCCTAGTCAAATGGCAACCAATACCAGCAACAGTAGAGGCAGCAGCAGCAGGGGGAAGGGGTATATAACGGCACTATCAAAATTTCCACATCGACGCGCGGCACTTTGAACAAAAATTTTTCTTTGTCTTTTGCATGCGCATTCACACAGCACACTGAGGATATGCCAGCAGCTTACACACATACACACACACACACGTATATATACATATACATATACAGATACACACATGAGTTATGTGGCAAGAGGCGAAACAAATGTGAAAGCACAAAAGTCAACATATTGAATAATGATTGGGTACCAAAAGACTTTCGCACACTTTCACCAGAAGACACAGCAACCTAGAGACAGGCAGAAAAACACAGAGAGAGAGAGGGGGAGGCAGAGAAGTAGACAGGCAGGCAGAGTGACTGAATGACAGACAGAGTGGCACGCAAGCAGAACAGTTGCTGTTTCGAGTGGCTTTACAGATTAAAGCTGATATCATATCGAAAGTGAATAGCTGTTTAGGCAGCGAGAAAGTTGAAAGATATTTTCTAGTAAAAACTTGATTAAAGCTTCAATTCACCACATTATTTAAATGTTAATTAATTACATAATTAACTATATTATATATACTTAAGTTGTATATAGAGAGCTAGCACAGCTCGTTGAATCAATTGTTTATTGAGTTTCATTTTGGGGCAACATAAAGTAGGCGCTAAATTTGCTGCGTTGCTGCAAAAATTAATGATGCGTTCGCTTTCTCTCTGCTGTTTTCTGGCACTGTGGCAACGCCCACAAAAATAAAATAAAAACAAATAGAAGAGAGAAACACAAAAGCAAAAAAAAGAACGAAGTTCACGTCGGTTTTTCTTTATGCGATTTGCGTTTTGTGATAAATTTTAATCGAATTTCACTTTTGTTGGCAATGCGCCTGGCAGAAGGACATGCCAGGATATCGCCTATCGTATTGTAGGCTCAAAGTAATACGGATGTCGTCTCTCACACTCACTCTGACCACTCTACACAATATCCTTTATCATGTATGTGTGTGTGTCATGTGTATATATATTGTGTGCGCTTTTATTGAAGCCGATAAGCATGTCCGATAAATACTTCCGTTGTAATTGATTGATATTCGTAGCGGCAACATTCGCTTTCACCATTTCACCATTTCGACATTTTAACATTTCACCAAATTCGCCATTTTTTGTTGTTTCTCTTGTTTTTTTTGGTATTTTCTCTCCCCCCTCTCTATCATTCTCTGTCTTTGCGTCGCTGAAATGGGATTTGTGATTAATTGGATTTGCTCTTTGGGTAATCTGCAACAAATTGAAAATGGCGCATTAAAGCGCTTCAAATGCCTTTTATATCAATGTCGTAGTTCCCCCCTTCTGTTCCCCCCACCCACTAGCAACACATACATACCACATAATGGTCCAGTCAAGGGCTGAGTATAACTCGCACTTGGCTGCCAACTGATGTGAACTGGCACATTGCCATTTGGGTTACCTGGAAGCCACATTAGGCACAACAGCTGTGGCCAGACGAAGCCAAAGAAGCGCCTCAAAAAGAAGAGCACACAAAACAATCAAGCAGCAAAGTCAACGCAACAGCAACAGCAACAACGACAACAAATTGAGTCAAAAATTTAACCCAGAAAACAGCAGCAGCAAATTGTCATTAGCTTAGGCACTAAGCAACACTCGCTCTCTTTCGCTTCCCCCTCTTTCTTGCTCAATAGAAGTTCTTTAGCTGCTTGTTTACTTTTATCCTTTTACAATTGTTTACATTATTGCTGCTGTAATTGAATACTGTAAATAACGGTACACTTATAACTTTATACTGCCACCTACTTCAATCAACTCTTGACTCAACTTTGACCCAAGTAATCATCATCATCATCATCATCATGATACTCCGAAAAATTTGAGCTCACTTCTTGGGTTATGCAATCCAAAGGCTAGACGCATGTCCTACGGCTCTTCTTACTTTTTGGTTAACAATTTTGAAGTTGAACGAAATCAAATTAAAATTTTATGCTTTAACATTGTGCTCCAATTACTGTCGCAAACAATTTATATATATATAGGGATATATATATATATATATGATATGTCTCGGGCAAGAGCAATTTTTCAAACCGAAAAACTTTGCCTGGGCGCCTGGGAACCAAACGGTTTGTTGTAATGTCATGAAAAATGCATTTTTCAATACACAATAATAATATATGTAACACAATAAATTGTGAAACGCAATAAAAAAAAAAGCGGCAGCAGCTTGGGAGGGGGGAGTGAGGATAAAGGGTGCAGAAGAAAATGTTATAAAATTGTTATCGAGCGCATAATAGCAAATGTTGCAAAATAACTTTTGACAAAGTGCACTCAATATTCCACACTATATGAGAGTGAAAGAGAGAGGGAGAGAGAGGATGTGGGGAAAGAGTATATATGGTATAAATGTATATGTGTGTGTGTATGTAACACAATGAAAAATCACAGCATAGCAAGGCAGCAACTGCCAATGTTCATTCGCGTTAGATTTTTCCATTTTTTTCTCTATTTCTTTTATCTTTTGTATAATAGTTGCATGGGGTGGCAGCCCTGCACGCATATAAATTGACACAATTCGTGTATTGCGTCCGTTCATCACATTGAAAGTCAAGGCAACCAATGTTGCACAATGTAATGCTTGCCACACACACACAAATGCACGCGTAACGCAATATTTGCCAAGCTGATATGCCTGCTGTAAGGGGGAATGGAGGGTAAAGGGAAAAGGGAGAGGATATAAAGACTCGTCTTCATGTGGAATATATGACTTTCAATATGTCAAAATACTAGTTGAATGCTCAGAGATCCATTGCATTGCAATATATGCCAATGCCAGTGGCATTGCGTTGCGTTGCGTTGTGTTGGTTTCTGTTGCATGCAGCAAATTAAGCTGCACAGTGTACATACTGTACTGTTGCATGTATGGCAAGGGATACTTGTATTTTGGCTTTAAAAATTGCAAGTTGTACATGTAACCAAATTATGAGAAAAGGGCATAACGATACCACATGCAGCACACGGCATTGTGAGGGCGCCGCAAAATATGCAACAATTTTCATGCGAAGCACGAAAAAAAGAGGAACACAAGCAACCAAAACAAAAAATATCACAAATTGGCAAGGGTGCAGAGCATAAAGACGAAGAGTAGACTAGCAAATACCCTGTAAAGAAATTAAAATGAAACTTTGCATATATATTGGAAGTAGAAGAAGGAAAGGCAGCATTGAGATAATGATTTCATTTGCTTCTCTTTGCAGAAGTGTTGCATTAGCATATATTCTATATATATACTATAACTTACAGGGTATTCTAGCGCACAACCATGCACTCTGTGCAGCTGCAACAGTTTCACTCAAGCATGCGAAGAGCGCACAAAAAAGGTGCTGCATAACTATAGGCGCTGCCAGGCATATTCCCTGCCCATGACAGGCATACCAACAAGTTTAAATGGGGCGCCACAATGGTGCGCCAGAGCGCTGCGGGTAGGCAGCTGGGAGTCTGTGTGTCTGTGTGTGTAGTACCAAAGCATTGTAGCATGTAGCATGTAGAGTGTAGAGTGTAGAATGTAGCATGTAGTCTGTTGCATGCCTGCTGTTGCTGCTGCTGCTGCTTACAGGCAACAAAACAATAGATTGCATATGAAGCTAACCAGAGTTATGCAATGCCAATGTTGGCCCCTTATTTCTCTCAGTGTGTAGTGTACTTTGTATGTTGCAACGTGTGTGTGTCTGCTGTGTGTGTGGGCGCCAAAATGTAACTATTAGTTGCACATAGTTTGGCAAGGCGACAAATTCTTGGCCCCAGCCACGTGCTATACACTGCTATTGTAATGGGATTGGGGGAGGGGGCGTGGCAACTGCATGTGTTGACAAGCCGAAAATCGGGTCAGTAGTAAATCAACAATAATAACAAAAACCAACAA
This sequence comes from Zygothrica quintamaculata, assembly GCA_037044455.1. NCBI lineage: Eukaryota > Metazoa > Arthropoda > Insecta > Diptera > Drosophilidae > Zygothrica > Zygothrica quintamaculata. The sequence goes on from JBAMBS010001266.1 coordinate 215,169, forward strand.
CAACAACAACAACAACAGCAACCACAAGGTGAGGGATTTGAGGAGGGGCAGGTTGCATTGTGGCAAGCTGAAAAACAATGGCAATCATTGTTATGCAGCATGTAAAAAATTTATGTTGCATAGTTTTAGGCGCTACAGACTGCAAAATTTTCTGCTGATTGCCACATTTGGATATGGATGTTGCATGGCTATGTATATGGATATGGATATGATGACTACACGCAGAAACACAATTTATGCGGTAGGCAAAAATGGCAAATAGTAAATGAATGATGGGCCAGAAATTGCAGCTAATTGTGTTGATGCAACGTGTTGTGGAGGCGCGCAACTACTAGCAACTGCTGCAAATATTAATCGAATAATGTGAAAATCATACAACAACAACAGCAACTTGATGTGTACCAATTACGCAGAGAGTTTTGAAAAGCGAATGAAATGAATGAAAAGTTTTTAATTGATTGATAGAATATTAAGTATACGCGGCGTGAGCTGTTCAATTAGGCAGAGTTTTGATTAGGAAAGAACATGTAATTACCTGGCATAAATTTAACATAATAACAGTTACTTTTTATGCCTCATATAGTAATGCATAAAGCGAAAGCTTAAGGCAAAGCTTTAAGTACTGCTTTGAGCTCCGACTTCTTGCCTAAGTATACTATAACTAATATATATAATTCAAGAGGAAATCCATTGTATATTACGATAAATGTCAAAGCTAATATTATGCTTAAAATATGTCAAAAGTTCTATATAAGCTTGCCAAAGCTTATGCAGTAAGAGTCAAAGTGACAACAATACAGCAATATTATCAGGCAGCATCAATAATTTAGAAGCTTAAGCGTGTCCTTAAATATAGATGGTTTTTCGTTAAGGAAAACTGACTTCCTCTTGGAGTTAATGTTAATGGGTTAAGCGAAGTGCTTAAGAGACGCAACGCCTTAAAGCATGCCACACTTTTCTCTCTCTTGTCCAAAATGGCATTAACATCAATGCTGCTGATATCAGCGTTTCCGTGTACACTTCAATACACAATACACATGCACACACACACACGCACACAGCAGCAGCATAAAAGAGACACTGCTGAAAAGCAGCAGAAAGACTGAGGGAGCGTGGGAGAGGGAAGACTGGTTGAAGACGATTAATCAATAACCACTCAGTGAGAAGACGCGCGCGCGTGTGTATGTAACGTTTGAATGGTCGCAAAATGATGTGAACCCTTCGAGAACTTCGACGCCATCTTTCACTCACACCATTGCAAATTGTATGCCATTGTTCGCTGGTGCGTGCGTGAGTGCATTAAAGCAGACTATAGGCTACTTTTAGGCGCTTGCTGTGGGCAGCACATTGGCAAGCGCGTAATATAAATTGAAAAACGAGGCCACAAATGCATCAGCATCACTAGCAGCTACACCAGCAGCAGCAGCATCAACGCCCAATACTTTCAGTTTCTGCAACAAGAATTTCACATTTAGATTTCAATTTAAGTGTGTGTGATTGCATTTCTATGTGTGTGTGTGATAGGATAATGGTGTATGTAGTGTGCATAGTTTGGTAACAGGCACTGTGCCTGTTTGTTGCTGTCAAACTGTTACACTGTCTCCCTGTCTCTTTGTCTCTCTCTGTGTCTTTTTTTGTGTCTCTGCCTGAGTGCAATTTCAGGTCAGTTTGCATATTGTGGCAGCAACACATCGCTGATGTGTTGTGTTGTGGCAGCCAAATCAACGTTAAAACTACTACTAAGCAGAGAGACGAATATGCCACAGGAAATTCTATATCATCGCAAATTGTTTATAGCTTCAACAAGATGAAAAAGCCGGAGTGAAATGCTAAATGAAAAGTGAACAACAACAAAGCCGAAGACTAAATACACTAACTGAATAGTTGTAGAATAATTTAAAGTAGTAAATGAGTACATGAATGTAGAAAATGAAAACAAATGAAAAGGGAAAGCCAAGTGAAAGTAGGCAAAGGCAGCAGCTGCTTGAATCAATCTCAAATGGATTTGAATTCAACGGAAGCAGAGCTTTAATTATTGAACTTTTTATAGGGTATTTGTAAGTCTATAATATGGAAAGTTTTTTAACTCTTATATAATTGATATCACTCTTAAGCCCAAAAGTAGTTTTTACCCTTTTTGGTTAGAGTATTTTGCTGTAAATGTAAAATTTTATTTGCCGCTTGTTGTTTATGTTGTTGTGGCGTGTGGGTTGTTTTGGTATGTGTTGTTGTCACGATTTTTCAAGCGCAACATAAAACGTGAAGTGAAAGGCAAAGTTGATGTTCTCCATGTGAAGCGGACTTTTTTTTTTAATAAAGTTAAGTGGATCAGCGCACAGCACAACGAACATGGCAAAAGGACTGTCAATGCTTGGCAACGACGAACCACCACACCCACAAATCAACCTCAAACCAAACCACACCCTAACAATACTTATGTCAGGTTCTTGTGGCAGACCCCAAAATGAATATAAATATATATATATCTATCTATAGGGAAACCACAGGGAAAATGCTTAAATGATATGCAGGAAATTCATTGGGAAAACTGGAAATTGATAAACTTTTTCTAGTTGTAAAAAACTGTCACAATGTTTAACCTCAGTGCATGAAGGTTAATTAAACAACATAAAATCTGACCAGTATATATATATAAATATATATATATATATGTGTGTGTATGTGTATAGGGTAATGAATTATGCACTCCAACAGAGTAACAAACAGGCCTTAAAATTATAAATATAAGCTCATTAAAAGCTTAGCCACATACCAATTTAGTGCACATTACGCAATACATCTGTGTGTGTGTGTGTGTGTAGGTGTGTTGTGTGTTGTTGCAATGCGTTCAGTTTAATTTGAGAAAATTGCATTTGCATAATTTTAGGCGCATCAATAAAATGCTGGTACGCTGGCACTGGCCGAACGTGAATTTAATTTATGCTTTTGCTAATTAAACGAGCTACAAATCGTTTGCTTTTCAAATTTTAATTGCATAGTGCATAAATGCTCGACCAAATGCCAAATTCAATTGCCTCCATGTATTGGTAGAGAGCAAAAAAGAGAAACAGAAAGAGAGAACGAGAGAGAGAGAGGTAGAAAGAGAAAGGTTACTAAATTGAGGTAGACCCACTAATTGGCTCGCCTGTGCTTGGGCTCATTAGCATGGTTTTCCCTTTGGATGTGTTTGTGATGTGCAGCAAGTTGTAAAAAGTTGTTCCATACTTCATGGCCTGGCAGCATAAAGGGCGGCAATTACACACAGCAATACACCAACACACACACTCACCCAGCCACACAACCAAGAAACAAACAACCCAAGGACGAGTATGGCGTTGACGTTGATGGTTAAACCTGTCAATTATAACAGCTCGCTAAAAACTTTGCAAAAATCGTGGACGGAACTCCTACAAAACTTTACACATACACACATCTATATAGTGTGGGCTGTAAAAAGCTGAGCAACACACACATACATATACAAACACACATGCGACTCTAATTAAACAATTACCAACGTGAGTGCCACTTAATTAAATAATTTGGTTCCATGCGGTTGTAAGGTAACAACAAAAATGAGCAAGTAGAACAACAACACAACAACAGCAGCAACAATCACAACAACAGTAAGAAGAACACCTGTCAACACACCAGCTCACACACACACACGCACACACATACAAATACACAATGAATTGTATAGAAACAAGCAAAGATTTGCCTTTCGCCTTGAGTCGGCGCTTTGATACTCTACAGCGCTTTATATAACAAAGTGACTACTTTCAAGACTTTATTCTACTGAGTATATGGCATATCCTTGTTATATATATCCTTAATAGGTCTGTTGTTTACTTCAGCGTATTATATATATAATCATAGCTTGGCTAAGAGGGCAACCAATAGGCGTTGAGGAGCTGGCGACAGGTGTTTCAACATTTTCGTGTATGCCATAAAAATGAGCCGCACACAAACAAATAAAAACAAGAACAAACACACACGCATACAATACACACAATACACACACTCATACATGAATTGTGTATATACATAAATGAAATTATGACATATTTAAATGTAACATGCGGCAACAGGCAATGGCAACGGCAACGGCAATGGCTCCTCTCCAAGTGCCAAACCCAAGCACAACTTTCATTCTATTCTCCCACAGCCACAAGGCATATGGCACATGGCCGCCATGACAGCCGCCGACTTCCGTTTCCGTAACGCTTGCCATGTTACTAGCATTTAACCTGTACGCGTGTTGTTACTGCTACTTGTTGTGCCGTGTTGTTGCCACACTGCCACACGTTGCCTGTATAATTTACAATTTAGCGCCATAAATGTTCTCGCTCGCTTTTCATGACAAAAAAAAAGCTTGGCATACTTCGAGGCGAAACAGCCAGCACCTCTGCTTGCGTGGCTCTAAAACCTACGCTGCTTGGGGTCAAGTGTCATATGCCTCGGCACGATACAACACGACACGACACGACACGACACGACACGACACGGCAGGACACGACACGATACGGCATGCTGCCTGCTGTGTTAATTATGTGACAATTTAGGTGCGTGTTGGGCAATCAGCGAAGCGGCAAGAGCCAACAACAACAAAAAAAAGGTGTCAAATAAAATTTTATTGTTATGCTAGTTATAGGGTGCTCAAAGATTAGATTAAGATATATATAGATAAAGCAAAATTGAAAAATAATATGAAAAGAAGAAAAACCAAAGAGAAACCCAAATAAAATTGTTAACACTTCATGCAGAAACACCCCAAAAATGGATTATGAATTCAGACTTTAATCAATCATATCATACCTTTAGCTTGTTAATTAAGGCCTAACTTAAACTGCGCTGTGCCGCGCTGTCTGCTTACCTGCAATGAGAAAGAGAGAGAAAGAAAGAGAATTATAATTTGTTATTATTGAATTTGTTTTGAAGAGGAGGCAAATTTTTGGATAATCAAAAGCTTATGTGTTTGAGCATAAAAGCAAATTCCAATTTCAATTCGCTGTTGTCATATTATCAACAGTACACATACACACACACGCACAACAACAATCCATTTAGAGACAAGCACAACAGGCGCTCATTTATGCGATTTGTTTATTTGTTTTTTGAAGCTTAAATGATTAATTAAGCGCCTCAATGTATGCAAAAACATTTGCCATGTTTCTCCATGTTGTTTATATTGTTGTTGCTGTTGCTGATGTTGTTGTTGTTGTTGCTTGCTGCTATGCGGTGTGAAAATCACGTGTTGAAAATGGCACAAAATCAGCGTATGAATGACCAAAAGTGCTTTTACTAACAACAGAGCAATCGACACAACAAAACACATACATATATGTATACGTACATTCACACACACAGCAACCACAACACAACAAATGTATATACAGACACGTGAGCTTGCATATTTTGATGTCATAGTTTTCGGCGCTGAAGCGTTGATTTTAATATTTAAATAAATGCTGTCGTTGATTGCGTATACGCCATGTTGTACCCCATTGCTCTGGCTGGCATTTTGTTTGTTGTTTGCATAAGAAATTTATATTTGTTTTGGCATGCAGCTTTCACACACACACACTCACATATATAGTCATATCTGTGTGTGTGTGTGTGTGTTTTTAATGGGAAATGGATTTCATTTCATTTCAACGCTGATTTTTGATTTTTGCCATAAACAAAAATCTATATAAATATTAAGAGCAACAAATCTATACACACACATACACAAATACATTTAAATATGTATGTATAGCATATATGAAAATGGTTGTAATGATGACATGAATGCGCATCTGAATGATGATGCAATGCATTAAGCCATTTGATGTAGACTCGCTCATATTTTACAACAAAAGTGTTTAATTAAAATGCATTAGCCAAAGCAGCTATAGATATGTCTACTGTCTCTATACACACACACACACACAAATACATATAGAATATATATTAAAAATATATATATGTATATATAAGCCCATGATATAGCAGCAATAAAGCTTATAAATAAATATATCAATGTTTATAGTATGGATTATTGCAGCTTTTCAGAATGCAATTTTCAAAGCGGGCAAAAAGCGCGAATTAGGTTAAAATTGAGGTCAAAATATGTGGCAAAATCATATATTATATATAGACTATAACTAAATGAATGTGCCTTTGTGTTTGTGTTAACAGCCGATATGGCAGAGATATAGAAACGATTTAATGAATATGATAGGAAGTTGCAAGGGGGGAAAACCAAAGCGAAGTTGTTGGTAAAGTTGTGCTTAAATTACAAAGTACTCATAGACTTTGATTGGGTTGTTGTATGCCTAGCAGAAAAACATACTTTTAGAGCAAGCTAATGCAGTTTTACTTACATTTCCTGAAGCATTTTCCATTGGCATTTTCCAATTGGCACAAAGCGCCAACAAACTTTTACAACTGACCCATTAAAACGAGACACTCCAAACAGCAACCATGCCTCTAAGCATTCGACTGTCAACATATATATATATATATAACTAGGCTTTCCACTCTTTATGTACTATTTTCCCTACTTCACCTCCCTGTCATTATGTTTCCCTTTGTGACACTAATTCATTGCGTATTTTTGAGCTTGGACAGTGCCAAAAACAGGCACAAACATTGTATTATTTATGGCAAATTTTTTGGCAAACATTTTCAAAAAAAAAATAATAATAAAAATAATAATAAAAAGTATACCAACAACAACAATAAGTACTCTAAATTTACACACATATCACACACATACAGTTAGAAAGGAATATCAATTTATTATTGCATACTTTTATGCGCGCACTTCAGTATTAAAATATGGCTGTGCTCTGGCAACACTTTTAATTTATGAAAAATTCTATTGTCAGGACTAGAATAACAATAACCACCAGACAATTGTTTAAAACAAAAGCTACACGCATAAAAACCATATGTGACATATTGCTAGCTAGGGTTGCCAACCCACATATATATTATATATATATATATATATATATATATATATATATATATATATATATATATGTTGGTTTTTTTTCACACGTTTTCAAAATGTGCGAGAGAGCCCCGTGTGTTCTGTATTCACCCAATTTCTGCCGCATGTCGCTGAACTTTTTTAGCTTTAGAATTGCCTCAACCCGCTGGTGGCACCACATAAACCAGCCAGTCAACCAGCCAGCCAGGCAGCCACCCAACCACCCAACCAGCAAACATATAGCAGCCCCATTGGACCCTGTCGTTGACAGGCGGCTACTTTGGGGCCGCGTTTGCTGCTGCTGTTGCTGATGCTTTTCACATGCTTTTGAATGAATGACACATAAAGTTGAATATATTTTTCTTTTTTCTTTTAGTTTTTTTTTCATTCTTTTTTTCTGCTTTTGTTTTACATTTTGTGTTTTTTTTTCTATTTATTTTTTTTTTCATTTTGCTGCGTTGCGTTTTGTTTTTGCGCTTTGCGTTTGCGACATTTTTATGAATGCTTCAAATTTTTGCTCGCATTTCTTTTCTTTTCCTATTTGGGCACCCGTACGTCTGTCTCCCTGTCTTTCTGTCCTTTTGTCCGTCTACCCCCCCGTCGTAACCCCTTTGCCTAATACAACGCATCCCTTGCCAACTCATACCAAACCCCGAGGTCGGGCTTATTCATGCGGAATGCGTCGCATAGTTTTTTGCCAGCCCTTTTGGCTTTGTTTGTTATTGTTTTGGCCAGAACTGGCACTGACTCCAACTACAGCTATAGCTCTAACTGCCAGCTACAACTTCAACTCTCACCTCCCGCTCCAACTCACAGCTTCAACTCCTTTTCCTACTCCAACTCCAGCTCCATGTATAGAGAACTCGTCGAGCCCTTTTCAACGCAAATATGTTCCATTAGCTGTGGCATTTTAGCTTGACTTTTTTTTCTAACATTTACTGCATATACATACACACACACACCCATATATGTGTGTGAATATGTGTATGTGTTTAGATATATATATTTTGACTGGATTCTCTTTGGTTTGGCATGTGTTCATGTGTTTTGCTTTCTCTTTGGGCTTTGTTGGCATACTTTTGCAAATGGAAATTATAGTCTAGTTGGTGGGATGTTGAGGGGGGCGTGGCAGGCTAAAGCTGTTGGTTGACTGCCCGCCTTTTTAGGCATTAATTTATGTTTCATATGAGTTTTCTTTTTGGGTACAAATTTCTGCCAGCTGGCAGAACATTAGAGCCAAGTTATCACTATAAAAGTTCGTTAGAGATTGCGAAGCTTTGCTTTGAGCCAACATTTTAAAGCTCAATTGAGCTAATGCTATAGACCAAGTCTATTAAATCATGTTGTTTATGGCTCAAAGCTAAAGTAATCCCATATCTAACTAATACCAATAACAATTGGCCAAGTAATCAACTTGTTTGAACAACTAATGACAAAAACATGCAACACGCTGTTGTTTGCCTCAACCAACTCTCATACACACACACACACACACCCACACTAACTAGTTATATGTTTTGCATAGTTTTAGCGGCTAACACTGTACAGTGTTACCAATTAAATAAACGCGTCAAATAACAAATTCAAACAAATGAAATAAGTTGAAGCGACATGCAAAATGCAATTGACTGCATTTCTAGGTCTGCCTACAGCCTCCTGTCACATGCCACATGCCGCATACCACACATCAATGGGGCTTTTGTTAGCTTTGTGTTTCGATTTGTTTTTTTTTTTCAGCTTTTTTGTGTCTGCTTTGCGTTGAAATTTAATTGGTTTCCCATTTAAAATTGCAATTGAGTTTTTGTTTTCTTTTGCTTTCGCTTAGCTTTTATTTGGCTTTGGTTTTGACTGTGGATTTGGATTGTGCCACGCCTACAATATGCATAGAATAGCCTTTTGTAATTTGTACTCTGATTTGGCTTTGATTTGGCTGCTATAGCTACTCGAGGGCCCAAACAATGAAGCCAGTAAACACTTCCAATATTCCAATAAATATGCCATAAATTGGCCATTGCCCAAAGGCTATTGCCCATTGTTGTTGCCACCAGATGGAATACAATTACAATTACAATTACATACATATATATATATATATATAGAAATACCATTTACAAATATATATATGTATATATACAAATAATAGCATTTACAATTACAATTTGTATGGAATATTCAAAGTTTATGGCGCCTTGCCCATATATTTATTTAGATAACAAAAATTTTCAGTTTTTCCAATTAAAATTTGTGCGTAAATTTTGAATTGAAAAATTGAATTGTTACCATTAAAATTTGCATCTGTTTTTACCTCTTCTTTTTTCGGTTATCATCATATAAAATATTTTATAACACACCCGGGGGCACAACACACACAGTAGATTTGTTGTGGGGGACATGTGGCAGGCATTGTAAATTTACTTAAGCTCTGACAAATATTTAAATTGCTCTTAAAAGTCGCTCATAAAACTAAAATAAAATTGTTAGTTTTCCATGTTGAACAATTAAAATAAACCCAAAAACAATTTAAGCATACAAATGCAAAATGAAAACTGCAATAAAATTCCACAAAATATGTGGAAAATGGCAAAATTGTGTTGCAACATATTTTGATAATAAAAACAAATTTACTTCAATTTATGAAAAACAAAATTAAACTAGATGAAATGAATTTAAAAGGTGTGAAGAAAATAAATTAAATAAAAATATAATTTAATTTGTATCAATAATTTAATAATAATCAATTTTTAAATTCTAAAAATTAAGTTTAAATATTTAATAATAAATACATTATATCTAAATATTTTATTTATTTTCCCCATAGCGTTGCGGCTGATAAAATTTATCATAGTTGATGTTAAAAAAAAACAAAATTATAATATAATATAAAAAAAATATAATAATAAATTAAAAAAAAATATAAAATAATAATAAATAAATTAAAAATAACAATAAAAATAAGCATTATAGAAAAATTTAATGTAAATATAAAGAAAGAAACATAAAATATATAGAAATATAAATAGATACAAATAAAATATGAATAAAATAAAATATAAATAATATATAAACAATATTATAATAATATAAAATAAATATGAAAAAAAATAAAAATTATTTAAAAGACAAATATAAATGAAAAACAAATGAAATAAAAATATATCAAATAAAAATTAATTTAAATAAGAATAAGAAAAATAAAAACAAATAAAATAAACCAAATTCAATGAATATAATAAAAATAAATAAACTAATAAATAAAATAAATATAAAATAAATTTAAATAAAAAAACACATATAGACACATAAACTTATAATAAAAATTAAAATTAAATTTATATAATTTACATAAAGGTAGTTATTCAACTATAAGGATACTTATGCATAAAGGACCTTTGTAATGAATAAATAAACATCATATTGACTACCTGAAGACAGTGAGAAATCAAAGATATTTATGAAAACTTTCCCTTTTCTTATAATGTTATGCTTAACCTTTCTACCTTTCTACCTTTTTATTCATACTCAACATGCTGCTGTGAGTTAAGAGTCCTTTAGTCCTTAGTCCTGCCTAAGCTCTTACCTTTCCTCCCCCTCTTAGGTTTGCCACATTCAATCATTCAATTTATTAGTTTATAAGATTTGTTGAAAATATATTTATATTCTTCAAATCAGAGCAAAAAAAAAAGAAGCAAACCCAAACTAAAACGGGATAAATAAGTTCATTATTAAGTGTAATGCTAAGTGTATGAGTGTGTGTGTGTATGAGTGTGTGTATTTGTGTGTCTGACTGGATAATATAGAGTCGAAAGCAATTGAAGCGCATGCACTGATTCTATAAGCGTCTTCCTGCTCAACCCTTTCGGCCAATTCCCCCAACTAAACAAATGCGTGGCTAATACGAGGGAGAAGGGGGAGAAAAAGGGGATGCCTGGGAGGGCAGACATAAGCCGTACTAAGCGTTTGCCAAGTGGTAAAGGAGTTAGGTATAGGAGTTTACAAACTCAATGGGGGTTGGGCTGCACACAAATAGAAAACAACGCATAAAATATTAATAATAACAAGATTTGTTCACTGGCACTGGCCAAACAGTTGGCTAAACTGGCAGACCAGTAATCCCATTACTGGGGTCAATGCGCGCATAGCAAAGTAGAGAGAGATGTGAAGAGTGGGAGGGAAAAAGAAGAGGTAGCTAGAGTGCAGAATTGAAGACGATGTTGTGGCATCAAAACGAGAGATTTGCGAGAGTTTGTGTTTTTGTGAGGATACAAGTTAAATTGAGCCCAGTTAGAACTCTTGTATACACTTCAAATTGCGAAAGAGTAAACTGCGAGAGAGAGACCAATAGAAAGAGAGAGAGAGAGAGAGCGAGTGGGAAAGTGAGCTTATAGGTTTGAGTTTATAATATCCCAAGCGTTTGGCAATGAACACGAAAAAATCATAAGCATCATATTGAGGTCTACAAATGCCGCCAAGGGCGCCACAAGATTGGCAAAAAAAATAGAAAAGTTTTTCTTTTCATGCTTTCCACCTAACTACGCCTGCCCCCTTACCACCTCCGCATAACCCCTTGGCCAACAAATAGACTTGTATTCCTATGCCACAAGTTCCATCAGAGTTGTACGTGTAATTGAATTCTGTGGTGCGCGTTCTCCACATCGTCATCGTCGTCGTCGTCCTCGTCGCTGGCGTCAATTTATTTGACCACGTATTGTGTGTACACATATATATGTATATATACACATATATATGTATATGTATATGTATATGTATATGTATATGTATATATGTATGTGTGTGTGTGTTGGTGAACAGGGGAACGTGTTGGTCAGTGGCTACGTGCGTATTACACGCCGAAAGGGTTAGGGCGTCAATGTAGTTGTATTGGCCAGGCTAAACAAGGCCCACACTTCGACTGTCTCTTTGTCCCCCACTTCTACCTACCTACCACTCCCCCCCCCCCAATACACACACACACACACACACGCACACGCAGTAGAGTGACCAACTGTTTGTCTGTCTGTTTGGACTTGTATGGACCACGCACGTTTCTAATTTTGTGCGTGGCTTGTTAAATTTTTTTCTTGTTCATCGCCTGCCAACACAAGCGTCCTTCATTTGCCAAGAACCGAAAGAGAAGGGGAATGAGAGGAATGGGGTAAAAAGGAGAATGGGGATAGAGAGCAATTCTTTTTTTGTGCCAGTTGTATTCTGTTCATTTTGTTTGGCTAAAAGTTCATTTAGCCATGAGCTGTTTATTATCTGCTGCCGGCTTATAGGATTGCGGTTATTGGGCATGAGGCATGTGGCATGTGGCAGGCGGCAAGGGAATTTGACTCTAAACACTCATCAGTGTGCTATACAGTGTGCTTTGAATGAAAACAATTTGGCAATAGAGCTCACCACAAAGAAAAAAGCTAAGCGTAACCAATATTAAGTAGAAAATTAAAATGAACTTTAACCTTGAAATACTAAATGCTTAGTTAATTGTTTACCGGGCAATTGCAGTAAGTGCAACAATCTGCTGCAACACGTATTGTACAGTTATTTCAAGCAATCAGTTGAAGAGTTAATCCTAGGGAACTTGCCACTGGCAGTAGTCAAAGGTGCAACATTAGTTGCAAAAAAGAGAAGCTTGAAGTGGGAATATAAATCTCATGCCAGAGTGCTAGTGCTAGAGGGAAAGGGGGGTAGAAGAAGATCAGTGCAGGTGTATGTGTGTGTGTGTGAAGCATAAAACATTCGAATGGCACAAAAGCCGCACAAAGCCTCGTCAGCATTGCAACCAAGTTGAAATCAAATACATTTGCTCTTAAGCACAATTGACATTTTGCACATGACGTGGCAAAGCAGAAAGAAAGTGTAGACTGAAACGAAGGAATAGGTAGAGAGTAGAGGGAAAAGGGTAAAGACCTAGAACTAAAGTAAAGTAAAGTAAAATAGTGAAAGGTGAAACGTTGCAACATTTGCGGCACTTGTATCCTTGACTGACCCGATAGATGCAATGCTAGTTGAACACACACAAAAAGCGAGAGAGAAGGGAAGAAGAACAAAGTGTAGCAGGAGTAAAAGGACATTATATGCTTGTTATAATCCCTGCCAACATTTTTATTGCAATTGTCAACTTGGGCCATAAAGCAGCGCAGAATCTGACACCTACAAGTTTCGGAAGCGAAGCGAAGCGACACAAATTGAAAATATGACAAGAAAATTCGTTTTTCTGCTCTACGACAGTGGCAACTAGGTCGGGGCCAGGATACTATATATATATATATATATATATATACATATACACGGAAAGGAAAGGGTAGAAGGTGCATGCTGCTGTTGCAACTGTGTGGCAGTTTGCTAACTTGCAAAGAGTTGGCGTCGAAAGCATATTGATTTCAGGGCCGCAGAGAGCTGAAGCGTGTTTTGCTAACGTTGCCAAAAAAAAAACGAAACGAAACGAAAGAAAAAGCAAAAAAAAAAGGAAAATATATATATATAGGAAAAGCGAAGAAAATTGCAACTGTATGTGCACGCGTGTGTGTGGAGAATCGCAATGAAAAGCGCATGCATCAAGGTGAAGTCAGCAGTTTCTTTTTTTCGAGAAGAGGGGCGGGGGCTGCCCCCAACCATAATGGCTGATGCTGCAAATGTGCTCGCTCAAGCAAATAAAAATAATATTTTACCATCGCTTGCAGGGCCAAAACCCAAAACAATGCGTTTCTCTTACCAATGCCACACACACACACACACACACACACACACATATACCACATAACATAGAGCATAGACTCTAAAATCCTAGTCATTGCACTTGCCCATTGATATGCGAACAGTGTGCAAAGGATATACATAGATATAGGGAATATATATACATGTATTTATATGTATGTATGTGTGTGTGTATATATAAAGCAGCTAACTGGGCGCCAATAGTCCCTATACAGTTGCTGCTGCTGCTTGCTGCTTGCTGCTGACCCAGTAACGCTTCAATGAAACTGCATTCAGCTGCAAAGTTTACGATCTGATTTAACGTCCTTCGTTCCTATCAAATCAGTGAAAAATTATAGTACTTTAGGGCTTCTCCTTTTAATAATGTGCGAGACAGCAAAACACATCACAAACCAATGCCCCAAAGTGAATTTTATGTTGCAAGTAGCACCAAGCATGTGGCATCTACCAAATAGCAAGTAACTATGTTCCAGCGCACACTTTCTCTCTCTTAACTTACAGCAATATTTTAGCTATTTGGCAACAATTTCTACCCAATTTCTCTTAACAAAAATCATATATAAACAACAGTTAAGATTCAGTTCAAGTTGAAGTCTCAGTTGAAGTCTCAGTCTGAGTTTTTAGCCGCTATTTCAGTCGCAGCTCAAAAAATTCAATGGACCTGTAACATTAGCTCACTTCACAAAGTTTTATTGAGGCCAGGCGGCTTTTGGCCATATTATTTTCGTTTATATTTCGTTTTTTTTTTTTCTGTACATTTTGGCTGAAGTCCTTTACGGTTGGTGTCATAAAAATGCCATAAAACTGTTTAAAGCCATCAAATTGGGCGCTGAGCAGCTGCAAAGTGCACTTGTTGAGCATATTTTGAGGCGCTGTGTGATGGTTATACGAGCGTTTAATTTTAGTTTGTTAGCAATGTTGAAAATAACTTTATTTTGTGGCTAACATAACGGAGTTGTTGCCAACAACAGCAACAACAACAAGATTATAATAATAACATATTTTAAAGCCTACTTTATGGGCACAGCAAAACATAAAGGCAAACAGAATGATGCTTAAAAGTTTTTAGTAATACAATAAACAAAGCTGATTTGGCTGGTACCTAAGTGGGTTAAGATACTCCGTTAATAGGCCATGAATGCTGCCTTGTGGCTAATAAATTAAAAAAGTTTACAGTTACACAATAAAAACACATAAAAAAAAACTAATCAAATTTATGTTGAATATTCAAAGAAAACGAAAAAAATAAAGCAAAAGTTATTCTTAACCAAAATCCAAATCTAAACTAACTAACGCGGCCAAAACACTTAACAGCCCTAAACACTTATCACTGACCACGCCCAATTTGAGTATATGCAGCACATTATTCAAAGAGCCATGTTTATGGCTTCTTGGCCAAATGGCTGATGGCGTTATATTCAAGTGTAAAAGGCAGCTAAAAGGCATTAAGTAAAGCGCCTAAAATGACCACAAACAATGCCCCAAAATGTATGCAATAAAAACTAAACAAATCGCTGCCAATGGCACTTATTATCACCTGGCTAGATTTATTACCTGCTGACCGCAAAAGACCAAAAATTAATATGAAACAAAACACAAAAAAAAAAGACCACATGAAGAGGAGAAACAGAGAAGGAGAAGAATATAAGAGCAAAGCAACAAAACAAAAACAGGCAATGAACATAAGCAACATTTATAAATGGCAACTAAAATGTAACTTGAGAGAATATACGACTGTCTATATATAAGTGTATGTATGTATGTATATATATGTGTGTGTGTGTTTGTATGTGTAAGTGTGTGTGTGTGGGCGTGGCATATACTGGCAAGTTAGATAGTCCGCTGCCTCACAGCCTTTTTTGATAAATTTACTACACAAATTGAGTCGCTAAATTAGAACATTTATTTTTGTTGCCAAGCTTCCTTCCTTCCTTCATTCATTCTTCTCTTTTTCCCCACTCTTTCTACACTTATTATTCTTGTTGTCTGCCCTTATAAACGAACACAAACGAAAACGACACAAAAAAAAAAACGAAAATAAAGCAAAAATAATATAGAAAAAACAGCAAAAGAAAAGAATGGTAGAAAAAAAAAACAAACACCAAGTGCGTTTGCCACTTGATGTGGCATTCGTTTCCAAAGCCCAAAAATGCTCAGCTTTAGCCCCTTCCTCCAGCTCTCCCTACTCCACCTCTCTCTTGCCATATACTCATACTCAGTTGCCTTCATTATTTTGGCAGGGCGCATCTTCGACTTCGACTTGCTGCACTTCATACTTAAGCTCGTCCAAATCTCGAGAGTGTAATTTATTGTTATCATTTGTTTGGCTAAAAGCAAAAAAGAGACCAGCTACAAAAGGATGGCAAAAGCACAAGGCAAAAATGAAATGAAACCAAAACGAGGGGTCAACAAATTACATACAATAAAACGACTCTAAAATACCCTATAATATATACTAAATAAATACTATAGCTGAGGCAAGCAGTAGGTATCCTTTAATTGGTTTCGTCCTGGCATTAGAAACTACTTTTGGACTATCAAATTTAGCCCCTGCTCATTACTTTAAATTTAACTTACTAAACCTGACCTTAACCTAAATTAAGTTAAGCGTATATTAAACTTCTTCAAACACTACTTAAAGCGCTCTTACTTAAGCATAGCAGGGAGCTTTTGTCAGTCTGCCTAAAGCTGAGCTACCCTCTGAGCGTAGGGCAAAGCATTTTGTGTTCAAGTAAAGAAGAAAAAAAACTACCCGAAGACAGCGCACAGCATCACAAATAGAGAGAGAGAGAGAGGGAGAGAGAGTAGGTATAATGTGGGTGTATTATATACGTATATAAGTATGTGTATGGGTGTGTGTAGGTATAGCATTTAGATAACTAAAGTAATTTATTTTATATGGAGGTCATGCGCTCATGGACATGCGAACATAAATAGCAAAAGGCACATACTGCAAGCACAACACAAGGCCTGTATATGTTAATGTATGTGTGTGTGCGTATGTATATATGTTAGTGTGTTGGAAAATAACGCACCGAAACTGAGACATTTCCTGTCTGTGGCACAATTTCAGCTGAGGTCGCACAGATATATAGATATACATACAGATACGGATACAGCTATAGCCACAGATAACTGTATATATGTATATGTATATATATGGCGCATCTTTTGCCGGACCGGTGCGGTGGCTCTAAACTAGTTTTGCTGTCGGTTTGCGCAATTTTATTGCCTACTTCTCGGCATTAGCATGCGAATTAACAAACTGAAAGCAACAGCAGCAGAAGCAGCCGGAGCAGCAGTAGCCGCAACGGCGATTGAGAGGAAGCAAAACAAAAATACAACTAAAATGAATGCAAACCATAAGAGTAGAGCATTATCAGCCAATGAGATATCCTATATAGATTATCCTTAATACACTAAAGATATTATACGTGGCGTCCTGTTTCTATCCCTTATAAGTTTGCAATTTGTTGACTCAAATTATCACCCAATATCTGCATAGTTATAGATGAAATCTAGTGCCTACCTATTGGCCAATTTAAGCAACCTTTGCATATGTTTATTATACCCCATTTGTTGGCCAAATTGGTAATTGGTAGAGGGTATAAATACTTGGCGAAACTCTGGATTTGCCAGTTAAATGAAGGCTCTAGAATTTCAGTCTGAAATTCAATTTCCGAAATAGTGGCGCAAAAACTTAATTAAGTGTAGTTTAAGAGAGAGAGCGAGAGAGGAGGGAGATAGTTGATAATGGAGTAGGCTAAAATCGAATGCTGCGTAAATAGTTGTGCACACTTTTTGGCGCCCTGCAGCCAGGCAAAAATCATTTAATTAGAAAATTGTTTAGCCAACTATAGAAACTACTCAAAAATGCATATCATTTCGATAAAAACTTGTCGCAAAGCTTTAATTGAGTTGGTGTTAGAGTTGGCATTAAAAATGCATAGCCTACTTTTTTGGGCAGCTGCAAATTGAGCTTAATTAAAACCACACACAAACACACACACACATAACTCAACTAATAGGCCACTGGGGCAGACAGATAGTAACATAAGCATGTTACGTTTATGCCACAGCTCCAACTCCTACGCCAACTCCAACTGCTATTGCTGCTACCCCACAAGGGGCACACATTATGGCCTATTAAGCAATGATGCCAATAACAAGAACTACGACAAACATTTACATGTGGCCCAAACAAATTATTACAAACCTAATGACCTAATATATAAATTTGCAGCTCGCCCAAACAATGACCAAAACCAGGCAATGGGCTATGGTCTGGGTTATGAGGAGGAGGGTGGGGCTCGAGCAAGTTGGGAGCAATTTTCATCCCTTGCTGATAAGATTTACATGACGTTATGATGAAAATGGGTGAAGGGGGCGGTAAAAATTTGTATAAGCATGCAAAATAAACTACTTATTGTCATAGTTGTAGTGGGAGTGTGTGTGTGTGTGCTTGTGTGTGTTGTATGTTGTAAAAGAGCCATTATTCGGGCAGTATAATGTGAATAGCAGCGAAAAAATTGCTTTAAATTTATGACCAGAAGCAGACACAGACACATACACACACACACAGAGACACAGCACTTATACTTTAGCAGACAAATAATATTTTTCATTTGTTGTTGCATTTCCTTTTTTAATAAATGGCAAGCCTTAACAATTTTATAGCTAAGCTGTGATAAAAACCAGAAGAGTGTAGCATGCTTTAAGGATACTTGCAGTATGCCAAACAGATAGTGAGTGGAAAGAGAGAGAGAGAGAGAGAGAGCGAGAGAGAGAGAGAGCGTTAGAGAAAACTTAACTTTAGCAGCAGTGCATTATGCATGGGGAACGCTCAGCAACGCTACAAAACGCTCCACAACGCTCAGCATACCCCCTCCCCCATACACCCGTCCTGCTACGTATACTAAGACCAGAAGCATGCAACCATCCAACAGCAACAGCAACAGCAGCAGAACCGCTCACATATGCATACACTCAAGCTGAAGTGGTTGCATTCTTAAATTGGATTAAGTGGTTTCTACCACTTACCAAGTTGCAGCAACAGCAGCAGCAGCTGTAGCTATCTCTTTCTTACACAGTGGGAAAAGTTTAAATTTGGGTTTTTGACTATATGTTGCTTCTTTTTCTTTTTCGTTTGTTTTTTTTTTGTATTTCTTTTACGGTTTTTGGCTTTACGCTTGAGAGAACTCGAATTTAATTAAGAGCAAATATTAAAGCAATGTTTTTATTTGAAAACTGCAAGAGAAAAGGGATTAAGACAAAAGAGTTTTCCCTTGTTGTTGTTGTTTTTGTTGTAGTTGTTGGGTGCTGACAAGCTGTCAAGTGTTGCCACCGAGCCTAAGCACAAGCAAGCAAACAAACAAACAAACAAACATTATTTCAAGCAACTCTATACAGCTGTCAGTTTATTTATATAAAATCTTTAGTCTATTTAAATTTTACTGCCTAATTGCTTAAAATTTCATCTAGCAGAAAATAATAGAAGGATAATACTTCATATTTAAGACCAGACAATATATATACACATACCTATATATATATTTATATCTATATAGAGTTGTAGTTGTTTTTTGAATAATTTTTTCAATAGCATTTTATACTTGCAAATTGCATCCTGTAAACAAGGATTCAATGTGAAAGAACTGAAGCCAAGAAATGCAAAATAAATGCAAAAAATAAATATGTTTTACTTAAAGCAAATATCTGTCTCTGTCTCTCTCGCTCTCTCTAACAATAAACAATGAAAACTGCATGGGAAAAACATAGAAAATAGTATGCATTTTGTAAGAACATTTTAAGTTAATGAAATTTGTGTATTGAAACAATGAAAAATTGAACATGAATTGTAGAAAAAATTGCAGTAAAATGTAACAAAAATGAAGAAAAATATTGCCAAATGAGAAAATGCTGCCAAAATCTAAGACAAAACAATTGTTTGCTTTGAGTTCAATTTTAAGCTCAACCGAATGATAGAGTAGGGTATTTCTCTGATTTTATAGGGTATTTAAACTCAATACAATTTCAAATCTTAAACAAACAACATAAAAACTAAACTAAACTTCAGCAAACTCATTGCCTTTTGCGTCGTGGCTCTCAAGTTATCGACAAGCGAAAAACTATACAAAAACCAATATAGAAATTCTTTGCTTATCAATCGAATATCTCGCCTTAACTACACACACACACACACACACACACATACATATACTAAGTCAATTTTGTTTGGCTTTAGGTTAGTTTTTCTCAACGATTTGCCAATAAAATAAAAAAGAAGCAAAAGAAATAGAAAATTTCTTTCAACAGATTTTGTGTCACATAAAAATCGCATTGCTTGTAAATCTGTAACTGTATATGTGTAACTGAATGTATGTATATATCAGTATACATCAGTGTATTAGTGTGCATCTTTAGCTATAACTGTATTTATCGGAAACTGTATCTGTAGCCATTTAACGTGCAGATAAAATTTACATTTTAAGCAACACATTGGCAAAAATCTAAGCCAAAGAAATAACAACAGAAGGGATAAAAAAACAACAGGCAGCCGGTGGAAGGGTGGGGATGTAGCGGGGTGTGGTACAGCAACAATATTGCCATTTAAAGCTCGAAATGAAATTGGTTTTCTGTGCAGAGCTGCGACGCGAGTTTATACACTGCCAACCAACATACGTAACTGTTGACCATCTTTTTCGCTATTTAGCTTAGTATCTTCGCTAACCAATTGATACAGTTGGGGTGGAAAGAGACAGAGAGAGAGACAGATATAGGACGAAACAGAGAACGAGTGTATGGGAGAGTGAGTGAAGGTCTTTGCCATGGAGCATGTGGTTTTGGTTGAAGCTCAATGTCCGCCGGGCACACATTAAATTTTGTTTATTCTTTACATATAAATTCTTTCTTCGTTTTGTGTACTTTTCGTCCTTGTGCCTAATCTCTCATTCCTACAGTTTTTTTTATTACCTAGCTACAGTTTTTTTTTTTACTTTTTTACTGCATTTCAGTCTTGATAAGCGCAGCAACTGTTTTTTATGCCTTGTGTTTTGCTTTGGTTTTTTTTTTTTGGTTTTTGTTGCGTCTTCATGAAATGTTTATAGCTACGTTCACTGGATATATTTGCTTTTATC
Organism: Zygothrica quintamaculata; assembly: GCA_037044455.1. Taxonomy (NCBI): domain Eukaryota; kingdom Metazoa; phylum Arthropoda; class Insecta; order Diptera; family Drosophilidae; genus Zygothrica; species Zygothrica quintamaculata. The sequence goes on from JBAMBS010001266.1 coordinate 236,001, forward strand.
GGCGTGCCACGCCTCTTGATATCAGTAGGGGGGCGGCAGCGGGCGGTAGTAACAACAAAACCAGCTTCATTGATTGACTGAGCCATTTTTTAGTACTTTGCATCAACTGAACTCAACCCCATACACCCTCCTTCTACCCCACCCACAACAAGCTCATCATTCAACTTGTTTCCGTTGCTGTTGCTGTTGTTGTTGTTGTTGCGGCTCCTGTGACGTGTTTTACATACAGTTCAACAGCCAAAAAGTGTCACGTTTAGTTCAATCCCAGATATTTCTACAAATCTACTTGAATATATATATATATATATGTGTATATCTATGTGTATGTAGAGAGGGTGTCTGGCTTGTTAATGTTTCATGTTATTCGAGTGACGTGAGCTCCTTGTCTAAGCATATTGATTGACTCCTTAGGCAGGTCCTTGCTCCCTTTGTTTATTCGGCTTTAAAACGCTAATGATTACCCCTAGTGAAAATTTACTTTAAGCTGTATGTTATTTACTACCTTTGAGATAATGTTATCCTTCCTATAGAAGAAACGCTTTTCCTATTAAAATCTTATTCTTCGATCAATTCTTTTTGATTTTTGATTCAACTTATTAAAAATAAAAATTATTTTACTTAATTTAAATTATTTTTTCCTTTTGTTTTAATCCTTTTCGTTTAATTTGAAGCTACAATAATTCTCTTTATAAAAAAATGTTAAGCATATATAGTATAGTATATATATATACTTTTTCCAGTTAAATCGGCCGATAGCAAAACTTACATTTCAGTTGTTAAACTATTTATTTGAAAGTCTGCAGGATTTGCATACATTTGTACCCACACTCAGTGGACAAAACCCCAAGATATATATATTATTCGATTAGCTGGCAATGCTGTGAGTCACGTGCACGATAATCCCCTCCACCCCCTCCCCCACACACCGCCCTGGCTAGCAAGCAAGCAAACTCACTCCATTAACACTCATCGCATCGATTTAAGCTGATTTCAAATGTGATCTGAGAGACAAGCAACTGTGTAGCTAAGTAGATGCATATTGGGACAGCGAGAGAGAGTGTAGTAAAAGAGAGATAGAGAGAGAGAGAGAGAGCAACACACTCAGCTCTGAGTAAAGTTTGCCAAACGCTTCACAAATTTATTTATAAACTGATTTGCATAGTGTGATACAAGGCGTCAAGTGATGGGTGAAGACAGAGAGAACTACAATAGAGTGAGAGAGAGAGGGGGGAGAGAAGGCGAAGATAGTTGTAAAAACAACTTGTGATATTACCTATATATAACTACTGTATATAAGGATGGAATATATAGCACAGTTCGTATAGCCCTTTTACCCATTCAGTGTAGTTTTTCGCTTTTACGTTTTGTGTTTTGTTTTTTCTGTTTCTTTGTGTTTTCTATTTCTTGCCTTTCACTTGGCTGCGGTGTCAAGTCGAATTGCAGATCTGTGGCAGCTGCTTTTGTGAAATGCGCCACGTGGCAGCAGCATCAGCATCAGCATCGTTGGAGTTGAGTATAAAGTCATAAAATTGAATTGGTAATTTTTTGTGTTAAAAGCAGAAATTAAAATAAATTGAATTGCTGCTAAGACGCGAAAGAAACGCGGTAAATAGCAAGGCATAGCCAAGGCATACCAAAACTCAAAATACAAAAGAAACAAAATAGAAAAAAAAAACAACAAAGAGAAGAAGAGTGAGAAAATACCCAAAGCACCCAAAAGGAAAATGCGCAGAAAATGCAAATGAGTCGCATCGGGAATGAAGTCAGAAATTGGGGACAGGTTTACCTCAGTTGGGGTCTGGGTTTGAGTCTGGGATAGAATATTGCTTTGTTCTCTGCAGCTGGTTCTGTTACTGGTTCCATCATTCGCGGCTCATGAAATGATAACAAAATACAAAATACTCGACGAAGTGGGTGAAAAAACACAAGAAAAAAGCGAGCTAAGTGCATGTCCTGCCTATATCCTTTGCTTAGAAAATAATATAAGCTGCATCAGAAGTATATAAACTACTTTTATAGATGCTACTTTAACTCAAGCTATACTTTTATATCAAAGTTATTTATCCCTCAGTTAGCTATACTTTACTTTATATAGATATAAGTCCATTCATAGGCTAAGCTTCAACCATAAGCAGGGTATTTTTATGTTGTTCATTTGCCATTCATTTGTGGCATTTCGTTTTTCTTCTTTTTGTTTTGTTTTATGGTTGCCATCGTCATTCTCATCATCAGTTGCTGTTGTTGTTGTTGCTGCTGTTTTTTTGTAATAGGATTACTGCATAAATTAAAGTATTTGCCGTGGCATCATCAAATAAGATTTGCAACGCCGAGTTGCCGTATTGCCTCCACTACACTCTCTCTTCTTCACTCTTCCTACTACACCCACAACATTCAGGCACAGCCGCAGCAGCAGCAGCTCGTTGGCTGCTCTAACGAGCTACAATGCGCGAACATCAAAAATCGTAGGGATAAGTGCGGCAGCGAACAGTGAAAAGAAACAGAAACAGGAAAAAAGAAGCAAAAAAAAAGAAGAGAGGCAGAAAAAAAGAAAAACAAAACAGCAAACAATATAAATAAATATACAGTGTAGAGAGAGGGAGCTTTGGTAGATGCAAGGGGAGGGAAGGTAGGTGGTAGCATGCTCAGTGACTGGGAGACACGTAAAAGTAAAGTTTATTGCATAATTTTAGGCGGCTTAGTTAAAGTGTAATGTAAACAGCATTGAGGGGCAAAGGATAACAGCATAAGAGACCAATACAAAAACGTAAAGAAAAGCAAAAAGAAAAAGGGAAAGAGACTAAAGATGAGACAATAAAAGTGCAGATTATATAAAAATATGTCAGAAAAGTTTTCTTCCTTGGAGCATAAAACGAGATTTACAAAGCATAAAAACACAGCTGAAAGTTGAAAGGAATTGCTGGATCATAATCATGCCATACTCTAACGATAAACAAACAATATACAATATAATTGAATTGATTTAACTATACATAAACACATACATAGATATATATAGATATAGATATAAGTACATAGAATATCCTTTTTCTTGGAAACTTTCTAAATGGAAACTTTGAACTAATTCATCGCATGATTTATGCACTTACCTATGTTTATATGCTATTAATCCCTTGCATGCCCACAAATGAATATTCCCCATAGATTCTGGTAGCTGTTCCCAATGCTCATCTAAAATTTACCAATACGCAAATATCTCAGTCTCTGCTCCACTCGCATTTTCCTGCTTCACTGAAATATGCGCGACCCCAAAAAAAAAAAAGGAAAATCCATATATCTACGAGTAGCTGAGCTTCTAAAAACCAAAAACTTCCGCTCACTTTCAGAAAATGCCGTGAAACGCAGTTGGGAGACACACAACAACAACAAACAATAACAAAGAGCAACGGGGACAGAGAGGAAAGAGAGCTAAAGCGACAGGCAACGAAAAATCACTTCAAAAATTTGAAACTAAACACACAAAAACCGCAAATTTCATTTTGATAAAATTTTAATTTGGCCAAAAGCACGCAGTCAACAGCAAACTGTGAACTGAAAATGTAGTGGACGGGCGCATCAGCAGCAGCAGCAGTAGCAGCAGCAGCAGCAGCAGCAGGACCACAGGACCTCAGGACCTAAGGACCTAACTGGTTTGAGTAAACTGGGTGTCTGGCCGACCCCAAACGCGCCTCAATAATTCAAAGATGTTAAGCCGCAAATTGGCGCTGGCGTTGCCAACGTTGATATTAAGCAGGAGGTGGCAACACCAACGGCATCACCAACAGCAGTAGCAGTAGCAGCATCAGCAGCACCATTCGCATTGGCATCGGCATAGGCATCAGCATCAGCATCGGCATCAGCATCCCGACAGCTGGGGCCACACGCAGACAGGATACACATCCGCTGGGGTTTACATACAAGCCTACATATATATATATATACCACACACACACGCATACACACACACACACACATACAGGCATAACATTGCCGACTGACACGTACGCATTAAACTCTATTGGGTGCTAATGTTTTTTGTGCCCAACCCTCCAAAAATATACTCAACGCCAGCCCGAAACAGCTTCCCATATCAGAAGGCAAAAATTTTCATAAATTCAGCAATGAGCCTGTCGACACACACACAACCACTCACACACACTCACACATATATATACATAGACAAGCTGACTGCATGTGTAATAAAAATACGCTAAAATGTTTGTACCACATACACAAACACGATGCTTATTGCCTACTTTTGGGCGCGTGATGCAAGGCCTTGCAGGGAGTGTGGGCGCAACAGGAAGAGCAGCAGCAAAGGCAGGAAGAAGTATGGCATGGTGTAGGATATAGCACTAAGAAGGTCGTGCCAATGTTATTCATTTGTGGCAACTTCCGTTAGACGGTAATATGGTTGTTGTTATCGTCGTTGCCGTCGCTGTTGTTGTTCTTGATGTTGTGGTGCTACTTGCGGATGTTGTTGATACAGTAACAAAATTAAAGTAATTCGCAAAAAGTGCTTTAAAAAAATGGAATGGAATCATAGAAAAAATAAAGATCCTTTAAGCTAATACTAGAAACTGCAAAGCAATCAATGCAAGGACATTCTCTGCTCATATCTCATGTGAATTATCCTTGAGGCAGAGCTGTAGCAGCATCATCTGCTGCTTAGAGTTTTGTTTATCATTTTCTTCTAAGGTTCTTTTTATTTGAATTATTAAATTGCCAATAATTTGGTTTCATTTAAGCTAATCAGCTGTAATGTGTTGTAATTTAAAGGATAACTCCTTACACAACTGGGCGCTGGCATCTGAAATCCTTTTTGTATATGCGCTTATGGGCGGGCTTATCGGCGCCTCGTATAAACAGACAGGGGACTGCCATAAAAATTTGCATTTGACTAATGCCAGGCACACATACACACATACTCTCACTCATATTCACATATGCATACATATACAAACACATACAGATACACACAGACAGATAGATATTCTGGTAAGCGAGGAAACGTTATCCGATAAGCGACTTTGATCCATGCCCCACTTGCCCCTAACAACAAGACACGCCTCAACCCTTACACAGCAACAGCAACAACAACAAGAGCGTCGCGGACAACAACAGCCACAACAACAGCCACAACAACAACTACAACAACAACAACAACGTTTACAGCTACAGCTTGAGCTACAACAAAGGATCTAAAGGACATGCCAATGCGTTTGCCGATTTCTTGAGCGCGATACGTGCAAGGATTTTTTTCTTGCTAGCACAGTTATGTGCACCCTAAGCCCTCTCTCCTTCCTCCAATTCGGCCCCTCCCCCAACCAAATGCCCCACTACCCCACACTTACAGCACTTATGCTTCTTATCAAGCTTCCCTCATATATTTGGGGGCGATTCTGGCGACGCTTTTACGCTATTTCCTATTAAGCTATTTGTTGCCGACTCTATACTCGCGTTCTCTATCCGTCTATCTCTGTCTTTGTTTCCCTCACGGTTTGCGTTCACTTTTCTATTTTCTATTATGCGCTCCCAGTTTGTCGCTCTCTTTCTCAGTGTTTTCCACTTTGCCCCTGCTGTTGTATTCTTGCCAAAATCGTGTATGGAAGTTGCATAGCAAAAGATACTACTAAAAGCTTAACCCTCGACAGACACAAAAACACACACACAAAGATAAATATATATATGTGTGTGTGTGTGTGTGTCGTTTATCGATTTTCATCGCACCCAAAATATCCCAGTCTCTGTCTGTAAATGCACCCTGTGCCACTCTATATCTATACGTATGTGTGTATGTGAGTGTATATATATATGCATGTGGCTGTGTGTGTGTGTGTGTTTGCTGTGTGTGAGTGGATTTTTGACATGCCAACGCATTTTAAATTTGCATTTTTTGGCACCGACACTGGCAAAATTTTTAGCTAAAAGCGTTAGGAGTTCCTATATCGGAAATGTATTGAGTGTGTGCTTGAATGTGTGTGTGTAAGTGTGTGTGTGTGTAAGTGTATGGGTATATGTATGTGGCATGTTAAAGTTTGCAAATGTCTAAAATTGCCAAAATATGCCGACCATTGCCACAGAAAGCAATAAAAAAAGACACAATGAGTTAGGAGGGGACACCAAGAGATGATGGGGAAGAAGAAAGGCAGGGGTACAGTATTCTCTAAATATTGCTAAAATATATATAAATATATATAGCTAAAAATGTAACATTTATCAACATTCCACTTCTTTATAAATTTTTATATAAATAAAAGTATATTTAAGCTGCTCTAAGAGCTGCCTATTCTACAGTTTTCTATATTGATATAAACAATTCAATGGGGGAAAGTTGCAATAAGAATTTATTCTTATTGGACATTTTTCATTTATCTGTAATAGCATAATAATGCTGATAGCTCAGTCTATTAACTGTTTCTACTACCAATAAATATACATAAATTTATTTTATTCTTAAAGTAAAGTAAAATCTGCAGTAAGAATATAAATTTAAACAGATTCTGACTGAAGAAAATAGCAAAAATTAATGAAAAATTATTTTGAATAAATAAATTATAATTTAAATAAAGTTTTATTTTTTATATATTTTTTTTTAAATATTTTAAATTTTTTCTTAATTTTTTTTTAAATTAAAATAAAAATTTGTATTAAGCGAACTCTGAAAATTAACATAAAAATCGTTGATGCTCCGTCCAAGACACAAACCACAAGGCAAAAGTGATCTCAAGCCCCTGCTAAGTTTTGTGTCTAATATAGACTTATGATAAGTTTAGCCGAGACAACACAAACTGCAGTTCTGCTTATCATATGAATGGTGACAGTTAAAGAAATGTTTACAAAGGATGCAGCTGATGGAAAAGCGAAGTTTTATTGACTATTTAGACTACAATATAAAATGCAGAATATTACAAGTAGTAGATATATATTTTTACTTCTTTTTGAGAAACAAAGACCTAATAGCCAGGTGGACACTTTAACCCACAGCAACTCTTTCAGACTTATTAAATTTATGTGCAACCCACACGTATTCTTCAAGGAGCAGACACCCACGCAGACATACAGAAACAAACTGACATTTTTAGGTGGGTTTTTGGACAACTTAAAGGTTTTCATGACTTTGCCCATATATGGCTATGCGTATGTGTGTGTGTATGTGTATGTGTAAGGACCGCAAGCTGCTATTTTGATTTTTGAAGTTAACTTTTGTGTTTGCCTTCTTGTGATTTATTAATGTTGATACATTGCCAAAGGTAAATTTAGCCTGAAGACTTTGCAATTTTCTTCTTTCTGTTTTTTTTTTTTTGTTATACAACACTTTTACAGGTATTTCTCTTTTCGAAGTTGTTTATTTCTTTTGCCATATACATAAATATTAATTAAATAAATATTCTTTATTTTTGCAGCACAATTTTCGAGCCCACCAAAAATGAGTCCCCTGACACACATTTAAAGTCGGCTTCTTCGGAGTTCTTTTTTTTTATTTTGGAGTCTCATTAAAAGCAGCCACGCCTACAATTAAAAGCATTGCCCCAAAAAAAGGAAAAAGAAAAAAAAACGAAACTGGACGTTGAAATTATTATAAGCGCTTATAATAGATTATGTCAAAACGGACCAGCGAAAAGTCAAAACAACAACAGGAGGAGAAAAATAGAAAAAAGGAGGAAAAAATGAAGGAAAATTGTTTGAAATTAATTTGAAAACATAAAATGCTTGCAGCATAAGCAGCAGGCATGTGGCAAGAGGCAAGAGGCGTGAGGAATAACAAAATTCCTTTTCTTTATTATTATATTTAGTTTTTTTTTTTCCTTTTTGGACGCTGCTCAAATTTGTCGTGTGTCACGCGCAGCGTCCAGTTTTAACAGTTCGACAAATTTCTTATGGCGGATGTTCCCGTTTGAAAATTTTACCAAAAAATATATTTTCCAATTTTCATATATATATATACATGTTTTTTTTCTTTGACTTTTCTGGCAAATGGCAGCTAAGGGGCATATAATGAAGACTTGAAGACTTTTGTGGTTGCGCCTCAAACCAAGAGACGAAAACCTAAGCCAAAAGGCGACTTTAAAAACTTTTCTAGAATAAAAACTTTATCATTAAAGACGTGTTTATATGTGTGTGTATATTTCTATATTATACATAGCTTTTAAGGGTGTTATTGAGAATGAGTAGAACAATTGTTTTAAGCCGCTTCTATGCACTGACTTTGGGCTAATCCTATTTTTCATTAATCTAATTAAGCTACGCATTGAAAGCACTTTGGCCAGGGCCAATCTAATGAAATTATGCCACGTACAGCAGCCACACACAAACACACACACACACACATACACATACACATATTATATTAAACACATACATAGAGACCTTGTCTGCTACTCAAATATTATTGATTAAAGGAATTAGGGTCAATTAGTTGCTTAGGAATTTTAATAGCAAAATCAAAATGGCAAATTGCAAATAGCAACGAGTATTGAGCATTGAGCCAAGTTCTAGTAAGCCAAAGTAGATCTTTTTAGCCAAGTATTTATATTTATATTAAATAAATTTTGTGTTGTTTTTTCCCCCAATCAACAAACACACACACGCATACACAACATACATACATAAAATTACATTTGAAGTGTTGAATTGAAAATTCTCAAGTTGATTTAATAAGCCTTAAGAAACTGAAAATTTCTCAATTTTATTTAAGAGTTTAATTAAATTTTTGTTTTCTTTTTTCTCTCCTATTTTCTCTAGTGTTTCTTTTAGATTTTGTTTAAAGAATTCCTTTAATTTCATAGCCTTTTGTACACTTTTTTTATAGCAAACTTTTAAGTTATGTCGTGCATCAAATTCCTTTACTGAAATCGGCAACAAAATTATATTTTTCTTTTGACTTTAAATAAAAAACCTGCCGCAGAGAATTCTACAGTTTTAACTCAGTCAGAAAATAAAATAGAGAATTGGGGGAAAAGAGAAAAAAAGCGAGAGCGAAAAGAGAAGCAGCAAATGTAATGTGTCGTCGTATTTAATAATACAAAAACCTTTTTGGTTAACAATGAGGCAAAAAGGGCAAACAATAACAGAGGGAAATGTCCCCTGGGCAGTTAAGCGCGCCTAAAAGAATGCTACAGCTGAGCACACAGGCCAGAAAGTACGATAAATAAAGCGTATACAGAGAGCCAAAATGTGTGTGAAGGAGACAACACCAGTAGGACTATGAGATGAGAAGAAATTTGCATTCAAATTCTGTTAGCGTGCGATGGGCAAGAAGTGCACACTAAATGCTCGGGCTCCTGAAAGTATGCTTTCAATTGTGCGCAATTTAGTACGACGCACAGCAACAACAAAGCATACCAGTGTTTGAGTGTACGTACGTGTGTGTATATGTAAGTGTGCAAGTATGTCTGTGAGTGTCTATTGTATGCCAGTGCCAGTGCCGTAGCCGGAGCCGGGTACCCGCTTGACTAGGTGCGAACAAACGTACAAAAGCGCCTAAAAACAGCAACCAACACACAACATGAAATGGGCAAATGGGCAAATGGGCGTCGCTTTTTCTTGTCGCTGTTTTTGCTCTGTTGACTGCGACGGCAACTGCGACTGTGATTACGATTATTATGATTATTGTTTACTACAGCCAGGCAAGCAGGCAGGCATTCAAGCGGGCAGGCGGACGGGCTGGGGAACAGGCATAAAGGTAGTTGGAAACTGAAAACTGGGTAGCCTGGTACCTAGGAGATGGCAATGGGCAACGGGCAACGGGCAACGCGCAACGGACGAACTGGTGACTGTGATGCTGTGAAGCAGCAACGAAAAAGTAAAAGCAAATATCATAATAAAAGTTCATAAAATAAAAATGGCAACCCTAGACGATGTGACCCGCCCTTTAGGGCAATGCCTGTGCCAACAATGCGACACGAACGCGCTAGTTTTTATGTGCCCCATAAACATTTCACACCTCCAACCCAAAAAAGAGAACCCCCCCTATCTCCCACCACTCACCTCAATCCTACCACAACATTCTGTCTGTGTGCAGTAGTGCTCACGTTTACCTTGCTGCCTTTTGCTTTTTGCTTTTTGTTGCACGCTTTTTGGCGCGCAAAAACTTTAGTACGGAGTCGCATTTTATTGCTTGTCTTTACATACCGTCATCTCGTTTGTCGTTTAGTTTTGAAATACCCTATTAAAACACCTATAAGGTTTATATAACTAAATACTCTATACATATTCAATGACCTCTCATAAAGCGTTGCAATGCGAATTAAATTAAAATTAAGCAAAGCTTTTTATAGTCTATATAAGGCACTTAAAGAAAGTATTGGAAAAGGATAAAAATTGAATGGATGTGAAAAGGATATTTCATGGCAGAAAAGTAGAAAGTTTTATGATCTGAACGAAGCTCAATTAAGATCTTAAACTAAATCTCAAGTTGGTAGTGAAAATATCTTTTTATATTTTCCAACTTTAACCCTTTTTTTCGAACATTATTTAACGTAGTATCTGAGAATCGATAAGCTTTCTAGCAACAGTTTTTTATACCAAATATATTTCCGCTTCTAGTTGTTCAGGTGCTGGGCTTGAAATTAAATGCCAAGTGTACCCAAAACGCATTAACAAAAAAAAACACACTTAAAAATAAGAAAAAAAATAAGAACAAATTAAAAAAATAGAAAAAAATAAAAGAAAATACTGAGGAAAAAGTACTGTTAGAATATCACTTACCTGTTTAAGTGTGCTGGTGATTTTATCTGTTGAGGCGTCCACTTTGCAAATTTTAGCCGAGCAGCCGCCAAGTAGGAAGCGGTTTTTATGTTAAACAAGTGCGAAGCTTTAGCTGAGTCAGCCACAAAGCAGGCAACAGCTGGTGTGAATTTAATTAAAAAGTATTTCTTGCTGAAAGAAGGAGCTTTAATTCTATTTCTCTTCTTGACACCAGCAGTAGTAAAAGACAATAATATTTAGTTGCGCTTTGGGTGAGTGTTTGTGTGTGTGTGTAACAAAGTTAAAGCTTCACTTAAAGTTGGTTGTAGTTTTATGTCAAATTACTTGGCAGCTCTGTTGATCTATGGCGTTTTAACACTTTTCTGACAAATTTTGTGGGCAGCGGCAATTGCCTGATTTTTTTTATATTTTTTTTTTTGCAACGGACGTTGACGTCGCAAGACGGAAACGGAAACCGGAAATTGCGCGCACAACAAGCAGCAACGGCTACGACGACGACTACGACGACGGCGACTGCGACGGCGACGGCGACGGCGAGGGCTACGTTAACGGCAACTACGACGATTATGGTATCAACGAGGACGCTTTGTTCAGTATTGTTGTTGTATTATTCGTTGTTTATTATTGTTGTTGCTGTTTACTCACAATTGAAACCACAAGCTCGTTGAGTTAAACGTTGATGCGGCGCTTAATGCGTATTTAAATATGCTTGAAATGCAATTAATTTTGATTTTTATTTAACACACAAATACACGCGATACACGCACACGCACGTAACGTATAAAAATACATACAAATACTAACAAACATACATATACATATATGCGGACAGTAAGACAGACAATGCAGAAATGCAGACAAACTGACAGACAGACGGGCAGACGGGCAGCGACAATTAATTATGTTTGTCTTGTTGTGCTTCGTATTTATTGTGCATATTTAACATGTCAACGTTGAACTTTTTAATGAGTTTCTTCTTCGCTTACGCGTCTGGCGATAATGAGTGGCAAATGTTAACCAGTTCTCAACTTAATTTCTTATATTCTTCTATATGTATTTGGTTAACTCCAAATCCTAATATGCACAAGGAAAAAACAGAAAACGTAATTATCTTTTGAACACTATACCAATTTACCGCACAAAAATTGGACTATAAACACGTGTATTTTTTCACTTACAGTTATTCGGCGATTTACGCGTCACGATTTCGAATTAAACACGACGTACGTCTTTCACCCACGACCAACGCTCGCAAACTAACTCTGCATTTTCGTATCAACGAAATCCACTAAACCAAATGATGCTCAACTTCGGTAGCAGCATTCGTGCAAGGCATTTCCAGTCAACGTTCGCTCTTAACGAAGTTTGGCTCGCTCTCCTGTACGAACTCTTGCAGCAGGCAACACGTGCGCGCTCTGCGCTCTTTGCTCTTTGTTTGCCGCCTTGACTATTTGCCGGCTTTATTTTTGTTTTTCCCATGCACACAACGTTATGTCGGCATTTTCGACGTCATCACAAGCCCTCAGCCATCAGCCATCAGGCATCAGCCCTCAGCGACATCAGCGCTGCCTGTACGAAATTTAACTGTTTTGATTTCGTTGCATTCCTAATTAATCAGATACCAACAACGGCTGACGGGTGACGGCTGAGTGCACGCATTAATACAAAGAGAACTGCAATTGAATGTCGACTGTCTGGCGCCGCAATCTCTGCCCCTGACGCTGTCGCTGTCGCTGCTGCTGCTGCTAACGTTAGTAGTAGTGCAACTGTTGGCGCAGCGCTGCTGGCGTCAGCGTCAGCTTGGTTGGTCCTACGACAACGGCACACCTGTTGTGCCTATTGCAGGTGTAAAGCAGCATGGGAATTGTTTCTGGAATATGACAGGACAAAAGGGATTAGTTACAGAAGGATAATAATTTTTGGATGCCATTTTAAATACCTTGTTATAAATAACTTTTAAATTTAATTAAAAAATCCAAGATAAATTTGAGTTTAGTTGTTAGTAAAAGTGAAGCTAAAGGAATACTGGTTAATTATACTACTATATTTCGATATATATTTATATATCTTTTCGTTCGTTAAGCTGTATTGAAAATCCATTAACACCCGCACTATATCATTAAGGTTAGTTACAGTTCTATATGGCTTTCAATATGGAGTATACGTTGCGTACAATTCCTGGTTTCTGTTTAGTCACTTAGTCACTTAGTCAATTAGCTATTTGATTGTATATCACACCAGCAGGAAAAAGTAGACGGCTAACGGTAGTGGAAGAACATAAATCACTGAAAACTCCCTCAGAGAATTTACATAAATAATTTGGAGAAAAACTGAAATGCGACAAGAGCGTGGGCTGAAAATTCTTTTTGCTTTTCTCTCGCCTAAACATCATTAAAAATAAAAACCAATTAACGGTTTCGAGTGCTGGGACAGTGCAACAACAATGACACTGACAACAACAATGGCAACAGCAGCAACAACAATAACAATGGCAACCCCTCATATGCGGGGTTGTCGAGGTGATTCCAAAAATAGTTTCAGTTTGGCAAAAATATGTGAAAAATGAGCTATACGAAGGATGAGGCAAGAGGGATGAGAGAAAAATGTCATTGGCATTGCACTCGCACTTCTCTTATAACTGTTAAAGTTGTTGTTGTTGTTGCTGGTGTTGTTGTTGTTGTTGTTGTTGCTGTATACGTGCTGCTGTTGCGGTTGCATTTTACAGAGGGTTTGGCTAGGGTTCAGTTGACAGTTTAACGTGTTTAGGGGTTGCTGCTGCATCTGCTTAACAATTGTAACCAATTTTCATTTTTTTTTTTTGTTTTGTTTTGTTGTTCTGTTTCCTTTTTTTCTAGCTCACGTTAATCCGCATGCTAAAGAAATGCGAAATGGTGAATTGCAGCATTACGTAGTACCCCCTAAATGAGAGCTCTCTGAACCATGATCGGACTTAAGAGCTCTACATTTAATGGCTTCCTACGATTGCATCATTTGTGTTTGTATCCCCCCTGTCCTCCCCCCAGAAATGACATAGCGCAATTGGCCAGACTTTGGTCTTAAGTTGCTGCTACTTTTTCCTTTACTCCTTCTTCTTCTTTTTGTTTATTTCATTATGAGCCAATGCACTTTGGCAGCAAATGATTTGACTATATTTTTATTTCTTTTCTGGGGGAGGGGAGCGGCAACCCTAAAAGTGTTGAAGCTCTCGATTGAAATTTAATGAATGTTCCAAGTGTTAGCTGGCCACGCGTCACAGTTACTTCCTATTAATTTGATAATATCCCATAGAAAGGGTATTCCGAGCCACTAAGGGTTGACGCCAGAGTCTATAGACTTGATATTACCTTCTTCCAAATGTTTATTGATTTAGTAAGAGTTGAAAAAAGTGATATATCTATACTAATAGATACTGATCAATAGACTATATATAGAGTATAGAGTAGAGTATCTCATGGTTAAGTATTTATTTTGTTTTGTTTTTGTTATTTGTTTTGGGAGTTTGCCAGTTTTGTCGTAATGCTTTTTGGGTTCAATGGGTAAACTCTAAAACTGTCAAAGATTTGACCCTGTAAGCGTTTAAATGTTTCCCTTTTCAAAGCAGCAAAAGCGCAACTAATGCTGTTTTGATTTGATGTGTGTATCTTTGTGTGTGTAAGTGTGTGTTTTATGTCCATTCATGTGTAAAGTGTGTGAGAAAAATTGCAAGCATTGAAGGTGTACACTGTACAGTACAAATAGCTCAATGAAGTTGAAAAAGAAATGTCAACGAGTCAGCACAATTTTTATGCAATTGAAATGTAATGCACATTTTCAACAAGTGTTGACAACCCTGCCATTATAAAGAGTAGCATAGTATGTTCTGTTCTCTTAACAGCACGCCCATATGGTAGAAAATTTAATGCTCTCTGCGCAGCATTCCAGTGACCATAAGCACTAAAGAGAAAGGCATTTTATGCTGTGGCTCTCTTTTGATTGCTAATCAAATGCTAAACAAAACGGTATTAAAAACAACATAAAGAACATAAAGCAAAACATAAGCCAAGGCCGTCGACGCTGCCACAAGTTAAATTTGAAATTTATGTTTAACATTTGAAGCAACACAAAATATGCAAAAAGCCAAGCAAACAGCAGCAACAACAACAACAACAACACTAACAACAACAACTAAACACAAATCACGCAAATATAATTTATTATTTTGCGCCTTATCCTTGAGCTGCAGCCAAGGCGAGCTCCAATGTGTTTGTCTTAGCTTTAGCCCGAATAGCGTCTGCCCCTTTCACACTAACCTCTTCTGCTTCTACTTCACACACACACACACATAGCTAGAGACATAGCTAACTCTGTCTTACATCTTTGCCTTCTTGTTCATCTTGTTCCTTTGCTTTGCAAAATTCTATGCTTAACGCCATTTTTGTGTGCGAGACACGATGACGACAAATTTTCAACGTGCAACCTGACACTGAGCTGAGATTTTCCAAATTCCTTGTCTTCACTGCCAACACTGGCAACACCCAACCCCTTCTGCTCCGTCTCCCCACATACCATACAGCAACCCATTACCCAGTGCCAAGGAACACCTACTTGCCGCAACTCTTGTCTAGCTCCTATGATTGCTGCATGCATGCAAAACTGCTTCACGACTCCGAGTCGACTGTTGAAAGGATTAGACCGGCTCATGTGTGCCGCTCTCTGTCTGTCTGTCTGTATGCTGGGTAACACAGTGAGCGAAAGAGACAGAGAGGGGAGGTACAAGCTGATTGCATACCAGAGCGGAGATACGTGAAACGGACGTTTGGCTGCTTGCATGGGTGAGGGAGAGTGGGTGAGAGGTGACTGAAGGTGGTTGAGGTGGTTGGTTTGGTTACTACGTAAAAAGTATTTGCACAACTCTCAAGTGGGTCAAATGATTAGGCGGCATGATGAAGTGCCTTTGCCACTTGAGTCGACACTCCTCTGTCTCCGATTGTAGCTGTTCTGCCTCCGAAAGCTCATCCAAAAATAAACAGTTTAATGTTTTGAATGAGCAATTGAATTTGATTATGTGTGTGTATGTATGTATGTATGTGTGTGTGTGTGTGTGTGGGTGTGGTGTGGTGTGGTGTGGTGTGTGTGTTTGAGGCAAACGGTAGCCAGTGAGTTGGGCTCCACTTGAAGTGTATAAGAAACTGCTGCTGCAACTGTGGAATGCGTTAAGCAAATGCATTTCACTAGATGACAACGCTGCATGTATAGATCAGAAGGATGCATGACAGAGGGGGGAGGAAGAGAGGGGAGGCTGCTTACTGTCAGCTGTGCAGTGTATGGCAGTAAATGTGATTAAAGAGCTTACGTGACATAAGACAACACCTTACGTTGGATTACGTTGTACGTGATTACGTTGAAAATTGACAAACATATTACGTATACATATATAAACACACACATATATGTATATATATATGTACGTAAGAGATAGACAGACAAACAGTCAGACATATAGATAGACGTTACAAGGGATTAGTCACTGCTTGTCCTTGCTGGGTTACATTATAAGGATAACGTTGTTACGTTAAGCATAAGATTTATTACGTTTAAGTGTAAATTTCTAAATCATTTCCTACATAACGTAACACAATTAGATACCAAAAACAATTGCATATATTGAAATATTGAAGCATTGAAGTTACATTACTATAATTCATTTCATATCTGTAACTTCATAAGAGTCATTAAGCTGTGCAACATTAAAGTGTGCGTATAACAGTAACAGGACATAATATTTAGCAGGATGAAAGGCATAAAGGGAAAACCAATCAAACTCTTGTTGTTGTTTGTGTTTTCCTTTATTTTTCTGGTAACCTCTATAAATTGTACCTGAGCATATTATCAGTTGGGAGTCAATGCTAACTTATGCTCTCGCCTATTTGGGCACTCGACCAGAATTTCAACTTTCATTACATGCCACAGGACCACAAGCAACACAAGCAACAGCAACAACAACAGCAACAACAGGAAATTGCTACTTAAATTCAAAGCCAATCTGTGTGCCTCCCTCCCTCCTCTCGCTCTCTCACTGCCTGCAACCCACAAAGTAAGGCAAGGCAAGAAGATAAAACTCGAGCACAAAAAACAAGCCCAGAACAAAAGGCACTGAAAATATGGCAGGCAGTAGCAAACCTATCGACCGGCCCTAGGTACCAATCCCCTCAGCATCCTGCATTAAAAACCAGAGACAAAACAGCAAAAAAAAAAAAATAAATAAAAATAAAAAGAGGACCAAAAAAAAAAGCCCAACAAAACGGCGTCGACATTTAACGTTTTAAATCTGATTATTCCACAACAACTGTCAATAATGCAAACACCCTAGAAACTTCAGTCTTCAAGCTTAGCACCGCCCCATAAATGTTGCGAGTTCCGACTGTTATGCCTAACCACTCAACCACCCAACCACTCAACCACTCAACCACCTACCTACCTACCTTTTCATACAACGCCAATGATTCGTTCTGTGTGCAATTCCCACTGTGCCTTTTCCGTGTCATGTAAAACCGCAATCGACGCGAGAAAATTGTCACCAGTAAACAGAAAAAAATCTAGCGAGAGCGAGAGAGATAGCGAGAGGTGTAAAGGAAGAGACAAGCGAAATGTGTAAATCAAAAAAATAATTGCAACTGATAACAACATCAATAACAATAAGCCGGGGAATGGTCCAAAATGGTTCAAACCCAAAGAGAGAGAATAAAAGGAGAGAGAAGCCGCTTGACAATTCTATGAAAAGGTGAGGCCAGTGAAGAACGTAGCGAATTACACACATAACAATAAAGGATAAGGCACAAAAGCGGCAGAACTAACTGACAAAAGGTATAGGGAGAGTCAGCCAACAGTAAGCAGTGAACAACTAAGAGATATCCTATAAGGACTGTAAGAATATAAGTTGCTCTGCCCCGCTTTAAGAAAGGACTTTAACTTAACTTTGTCGTTGTCTAAACTTTCAGTTGGAAGTAAATATTGTTATATTGTGTAAAGTATATGCTGTCGCACACACACACACACAGAGCAGCCCTTTTTCATAGGGTAAGTCTGTGCAGAGGCGTCGCTAGGCGCTGTCAAAATAGAAACCAGCTACAAATTTCGACTCTGAGCCAGAGTCTGAGTTGGCAGTTCCGCTGTGGCTAATTTATGGGCGCTCTCTTAAAGTTTTGTTACATTTTTGTGCCATAAATCTTTTCAACACCATACCACAAACACATAAACACACACACACACAATCACACACACATACAGTCTTACACCCTATAATGCACTCCACTTGAGTTCAGTTCACTCCACTTGAACACTTGCTTGGTCGCCTTTATTTACTTCATATTAATATTAAGTTCATTGTGTCAAGTTGGCAGCGCCGATTTCTTATCATTTTCCTTTTTAATTTTAGTCCTCCCTCCCCCTGTTCCCCTGTTCCCCCTGTTCAAGCTCATCCTATCATTGTACAAAGGAAGGAGACAGAGATGGCATTTTGCCGGCTTGTCTGCCGTTTGCCTGGCTTCGCAGCGGCTTATCTTTTGGCTGCCTGGCATTTACATTCAACGCTTGACAGCTTCTTTGGAGGCGTCAGTGAAAGAAGAAGCAGCAGCAGGAGCAACAGCAACACAGCATGGGTGTGGCACTTGACGCATTCTGTTGCTTTATTATAATAATAATTTTCAGTTTCTTTTTCTCATCTTTTTTTTAAGTTTCTTAAAGCTTTTGGCATAAGTTGAACTAAAGTGGATAATTAACAAATGAAAGAGAGTAAAAACGAAAATCCACGTTACGTGACAATATTTAAACATAAGATTACCTAATGTTACCTCATTTAACGTTTATACGTGACTCAGCTATATTACATATGATATATGTATATTATACAAGGCTAATCTTTAAGTTCAAGCACGTTATATCACTTTGATAACTAAATTGACTTTTACTACATGAAATTCTATATGAAATTCTATATATGAAAGTAAGTTAAATCAAATAGTATTTCGATTAGATTAAAGTTACTTCAACAGTTTCAGTTTTGTAGCTTATTTAACCATATTTCATATAGGATTACTCTACTTTAATTACATTACTCAAAAGTCTGTCAGGGTCTCAACACAATGAACTCAACTCCTTGACATTTGACATTCAACTCGAGGCTTAAATTTTCACTTATCCTAATAAAGTTGCCACAGACTAACAGTAAGAGATAGAGATGGAGCGTGTGAAAGTGAGACAAAGCAACCACAAGTTAAATGTCTCATGTAATTTAAGACGTCAGATCTAAAATTAGTAAAGTCACGCGGTATGCAAGTGCTTCAAATCTCCCAAAATTTTGTTGGAACCATTAAAAATTGTTGAATAATTTTAGGGCAAGCTTCAATTAAATAGCTCAAAGTGTGCCGGCAATTACTTTGATGATGATGATTATAATAATACAGATGATAATGATGATGACATGCAGTATATACACCCAAACGGTGTTTGATTCTCTCTCATTCTCACTCTCGCAAATCCATGCAAATACCCAAAGTTTTCAATGAAATGATACAATAGAAATGAAAGTCAGCAGATCAACCACCGCGTGTTGGTTCAAGTGTCGTGGCTTAATGTCTCACAGCGGGGGAGCAGCAGGGGAAGCTTGGTATATAAATATGTATTTCAACAGCCTTTAATCAGGGCGTATTATCAGTCAGCTATGATATATAGCTATTTGTTGATGTACAAGCACATCTGCCTCAAAATCAGTTAGTCAGCTGAACTCGCCTGGAAATGGTCTTAGGTAAGAAGGAAATTCAAGGAACTGGCATGACAAGAGCTTCTAGCTGACATCCCCAAAGCAAAAGTTTAGTTAACAACAGCTTGCAATAGAATCAAAGATGATATATACAGATATAGAAAAAATAACCCAGCTGCAAGACTGCGATATCGTAGAGAGATGTTTTCCACAGTGAGCAAAATACTCTCGGGTGAGCTGAGCATTCTAAAGATGCTCAAGGGTTTCCGCACACCAGTGTAGGATTACTGCTTACTTAAGAGCACTAAATGCAACTTAACTGACAATTCAATAACATAAGTTCTTAGCTGCTCCTATATTATCTAAACAAATTTTCGCTTACCAAGCAATATCCCGATTTTCCCTATTTATAGGGAAATGACTTCCCCTGATTTCCTGGATGTAAATTCCGTTTCAGGCGTTTTCCTTTCATTTCAAATCGTTTGAATATAACATTATATATATATGTATATAAAGAGTTAGCAATCTAGCACACAGTTCAACTATTTTCACCTAATTTGTTTGAGATTTTCAAAGATTTCACTGAATGACTTTTAACTTGAAATTGCTGAAAACGAAAATAGGCTCGCCCCAAAGGACAACACATTATATAAGATTTTATTTGCGCTAATAAAATGAAACAAAAGGCATTCGAAATTCTCTGTTGTTGTTAGGTTTTTGTTAGTTGGTTTTTAGCCCTTTACTTCATATTACGATTTCTACCCACAATTTTGAAAAGTATGCGAGAAATGGTTTGCCAACAACATTTCATGGCAATTGGTGGTTTTTATGACCATTTTCGCTGGGCGGCTTGCCAAATGTTCTGGGCCATGGCTATGGCTATGGCTATGACTATGGCTTTGGCCATGGCCAATGCATGCGGGCAAAATATTTGCGTCTTTTGTTTAAATTGTTGTTGTTATTGTCATTGGCGTTGTTTTTATTTGAAAGTAGAATGAGACAAGGAGAGAGAAAGGAAGAGAAAGGGAAAGGAAGGGACAACAAAAATTGAGTTAATTATCTTGTCGCATAATTACAAAAGTTAAAACGATTCAGTCGAGCCACGTTGGTCACTTTATTTCCTGGCATTGTCCGGCGTATAGAAAGAGTATGATGAGTATATAAAGTGAAGTATTATGGAGTATTAAGCATTTGGGGCCATGTGGCATGTGGCAAGTGGCATGGAGTCTGCACGCAACTGTCGGAGGCAATTTCACGCTCTGTCACAAATGCGAACGCATTTCAATTTTCTTAATTTCAGTTAATAACTCAACAAATACGCCGGAAGGCAAAGAACTTATAAATGCAAATATTGATAGATACTTTGAGCGTGCCAAGGCAGTAGCTAGGGCTAATGATGTTTCTACTGTATGTTCATAATCATCATAATACACTTCATGTTGATGATGATGGGAAACTGCACGCAGAGTTCGCGTTGTAACATGAAAAGCACTTTACTGCTCCAAAAGAGGGCGTCAAGATGCCTCCTCTCTCACTCTCTCTCCCTTTCGCGTATTATGTTCGTCTCTCTTCTGTCTTCCTCTCATTCTCCATCTTAGTACTATTTCTCTACAAACATCTCGCAACGCCAAAGACAAACATTCAGATGGGCCACCAGAGGCCACTGTGGGCGCGCATAGTAGCAGTAGCTTTGGTATGGGCGTGGTTACGCCCAGGGGCATAATGACAATTACAGTTACCGCGTACGGCGTACGACGTACGGCGGGCAAGCAAAGAACTTTTTACTGCTTCGCCTCGGCATCAACTTGGCAAATAAATCCGTTCGAAACGCTTGAGCGCCATATCAAAGGACCCGTACGCTCAATGAGACACAAACAAACAACAACATTAACAACAACAACAAAAACAACAGCAACAAACAACGACAACAACACATATACAAAGCTGCTTTAGTGGTGCTACCCTCAAGGGTCGGCTGCCAGTGCGAGCAATTGAAAGGGGTGAAAAGCTAAACATGACCTCGAGCAATGCACGCAACGAACTCCATTCGCTATACATTCACATCCATACAACCTTACATTCCTCTCTCTGCCGTTCCCTCTCTCTCTCCCTCCTTTCTCTTTGGCATCCTGATGTCCTGCAGTCCTGCAGTCCTGCCATCTCCTGTGGCGTCCAACAACCACGAAAATAAAAGCGTGCCAATACAAATAGAAATAACGCAAATGTACAAAAGAAAACAAGTATGTGGTCGACCTTAAGAATGATCGCATCTTAACATATCCTATAAAATGTTACCCTAGATAATATAAGTAGGGTAAGATCATATGTTTCCCTACAAGATTATATTCTTTAAAATGTTTGTCTATAGGATATTTTTCTTCGGACACTACCTTAGAATGTTGCTCTATAAAGTAGTTTTCCTAAAAAATATTCTTCTAAAATGTTTTCCTATAGAATGTTTATCTATAAGATGCTACTTGGATAAAGTCAGATATAACCTTTTAAGATGTTTCCTTATGGGAAGTTTCCCCAGAAATATGTTTCCTATAAGATGTTACCAGTAAGGTATTACCCCTTAAAATTCCATCCTTTACGATGTATCCCTAGAAAGCTGTTTTTCCGTAAGATGTTATCCTGAGCCACATTACATCAAAATTATATGAGAGGTATAATATTGCTTTAGCCCTAAGCTAAAAGGTAGCTACAACAAAGGATTTGTTATTGACACCATCCACTTAGTAGTGTCTAATGGGGTTGTCTACCGTTAGCAACAACTGAGCTAAAGAAGATGCTATGGTGGGTGTGCTATGAAGAAGTATACCAAATATAATATGAAAAGTTGTGTCAATATTTGACCTATTGAAGTGGTTGATGCTCCCTTTATATGGTTGCATAATTTACAGGGTATTTGGGAAAAAAGGCAACTTAAACCGAAACAACATGAAGAGCCACAAGCAGACGACACATGCGTTTAGCGTTGACGTCGCAGAGGAAACGGAAAACGCGCCATGTTTGAGAACTGACATCGCGCCCAACTTCACTGTGAGCTGTTTGCTCAATGAATTGCATGCTCCATCTACTGTATATATATACAATATATATATATATCGGTTTATATGGTTGATGTTTGTGCACTCCACGCTATAGTTAAACATTATTATTTTCTTTTATTTTTTCCTATTATTATTTACTTGATTTACTTTCCTTTCTATTATTTTTTTTTATTGCTATTCCACTTCTGTGCTCATCAAACCGCAAGTTGGCCAAAAAAACGCACAAACAAAGCAAAACAATTAGAATAAAATGCGCTCTTGGGAATTGTTGGCGCGTTGGCCAAGAGAAGATTCAACTTAAGGCAATCGCTGGGTAAATGCAACAAAAGTAACAGAAGCTTAGCCAAAGCCCATTAAAATAGATAAACCTTTTAATAAATTATAATATCTTATCCAAGAACATTAAAAAATAAGAAATGGCAAACAAATGGATGTAAAAATTTATCATTTCAAGCAGCTAAAATTAATTTTGATATACGCGAAATAGATAAGATCTATAAAAAAGAAAGTTTTTCTAAGAGAAACTCAAGATTTTTCTATGTGTAGCTGATTTATTGCATGCAATATTTGCTGCAAATTTTGTTAAGAATATGAACTAGACGAAGTGAATCCGAGGGCCTAGATATAGAACCTTACTTACCATAGGTTCATAGAGTTAATTGCGATGTAGTGAACGGTACTAAGCTCAACTTTGAACCCCCAAAATAGTATAATATATATAAAAAAATATACCAAAAATGTTGCATGAAAATGAAAAATTTTGAAGTGTGAAGGAATTAAATATATCATACAAATGCAAGATTTGATGAAAGAATCGATGCATGCAACAATTAAAGATTTGCAAGAAATGCAAACTTAAAAGTTGTTTGCATGCAGCTAAATAGCGTGAACTTTAGGTAAGAAGTTTTATTTGCTTGATAACTAATTGCTATATAAATATATATATATATAATATATTTTATATATATATAGTTTAAGTTTACTTTAGAAATTCTAAAAATCATGCAAAACACATGCAATTTAAAGCAACATCTTTCTATAGGGCAAGTCACTTTCTAAAGCAATTTAAGTATTTACTACTTTTGGCTGCGTTTATTCTGACCTGCTTTTTTTGGCAAGAGTAAAGCTAATTGGCCATAAGCTAAACTTTGTTAAAAACAAATATGTTTTTAAGTCTGAAATGGTATAATTTTGAGATAAGTTAAGGTCTGCAATAGTATATACTTAACAACTATGCAAGCTGAAAATAAAACTTGCAAGAGTTGAATCAGTTTACTATGAAAAGTGACGTCACTTACAGCATGCGACCACAAATCACTATAATAAAGCATTTATAGAGAACCTTTTTTTTCTATATTTTAATATATATATAATATAGTTATTTATGTGCTGTGCATAAAAGGACTTGTCAGATAGAGGGGTAAGTTAATCCTGTTCGAACTGCCAAAAAAACTCAGAGAGTTCAGCCAGATCAAAGCACATACAAATCAAATATATGAAATCATCATCATAAGCTTATCATGCAGACTAGCAAAACATTTTATAGTCATAATACCAATCTATGAATATATATATATAAATATATATGTATATATGTATGTTTATATAAAAAGAAGGGAAGCAAAATAACTGGAAAAAAAGAAGCACTGAAAATTATGACAATTGCATTCGCTTTCTGTTTCTGTTTTGCTGCTGTTGATATTGCGGCTGGACGCATAAATCGCATAAAATTTTTGATTTCGATAGCCAAGGATAATGAAATTAATCGTCTGTAATGGTTTATTGTGTGCGACGATTGCGGAATTTGTTTGCTGGCCCCCAAAAACCAAAATGGTGGGTGACCACAAAAAAAATAAATGGGAGAATGGAAAAAAAAATGAAATTTTGACCACAAAGCTGGCAACTAGAAGAGACAGACAGTTTTTTTTTTTGTTTTTTTTTAATATCATTTTTTTTTTTTTTTGATTTTTTTGTTTTTTTTTTATGGTTTTTGATGTAAAATATATTGAATTGTCATTGAATGTCGCGTTGCCATAAATAAGACAAAAGCTAATGGTGCGCGGATCGTGCAATTTTTGTGATTTACTGCGGTTCAACATAAAACAAGTAGCTGATGGACCCCAAAGAGGCAGACAGCAGCTGCCTGCTGTTTCAAACATTTGCTCCTCCCTCATATATCAATGGATTACTTTAAAATGCTTTCTATAAAAAATAGCCAGAAAAAAGTAGCCCAAAAATTGACTATCGACTGTCACGCTCTTAAGCTAATAACAGAAATAATCATCATAAATCCATAAAAGAAAATCTCATTAATCTGCCTCCTAGACACACACACACACACACACACATACCTATACAAATAGCTATGTATAGATGGGTGACATTTTGTGATGTTTTCAAGACAAAAGAGAAAAGTCAAAAGTAAAAAAGAGAAAAGAAAAGAAAAAACACAAAAAGGCAACAAAAAAAAATAAAAAATATCGAAAGGCAGCACAGGAGACACGTTTCTAGCGTCTGTATATATACACAAATATATATATAAGCTTCATTCCTAGCCACATACTTCACATTCAAATTACTACACATTATATAATATCCTTCAGGCCCCTTAACACACATACACACACACACACAGAGACACATACAACTTGTGACGTTCCATGGTTGACACGTTCGGTAAGTAAACGTGGCATACATGTTGGCATAATACGAGCAGAACGCTGGAGGCCATTGAAGTCTTTCGGAATTGGTTGAAATTGGAGCTGGAGCTGAAATTGGAGTGAAGCCATCGACTGGTAGACTGAATGGACGTTGAGTTGCTTGTTGGTTGGCTGTTGGTTTGCCGTTGTTTGGTAGTTGATTAAGAAGACATCATTTTAAGTTTAAATACACATCAAATGAATGTTGCGAGGTGAGGCACAAGTGAATTCTCATCATTTTGACATTGACTGACAGCAGTTTCCGTACACGATGAAACAACAGTTATTATATAGTATTTTATATATATATTGATATTAACACTTTTATCAGCTTTTACTATATATAAACTATAATAATCCAAGTAATAGCTTATAGAATTTTTCTTTATTTAAACTGAAGTAATATATATTTTTTTGTTTTGAAAAATTTGTTTCCTTTTGTTACCAATTCGTTTTGGTTGCTGTTTGAAAATAATAAAACAAAAAAGTTGCAACTTCAACTGGCTACAACACGTAGCATAACTTGTGCACACAACTGTACTTTCACACACAATTTCAAGTTATAATCAGTGCTCATTACTATACAAGACACGTTTTCAGATTTCGCGTGATTATGCGCCGCGGCTCTACAGCAGCAGAGCAAGAAGCATCAGAAGGTCTCTGTGCCAGGGGGGGTATAGATGGGGGGATTTTAGTGAAACAAAAACATAGCAACAAAGTCAAAAAATTAAACTTGAAAATAACTTAAAAGATACATTTTGTGTATCTAGTAGCAGATCTAGCCAAGAAGAGAGTGTGCTCAGTGTTCTGTCCTTTTTAGTACTATTCTCTGGCTCATACCATAATGCTTATTGTTGTCATTTACAAGGCTCAAAGAGTAAGAAAGAAAGAGAGGAACTGTTGAGTGAGAGAGAGAAAGAGAGAGGGATAGGTAAAAAGTTTACGCGTTGGCGAAAAATATGCAAATTATAATGAAAAACTTGACACTTTACATGCAAAGGAACAACGCTCTGACAGCAGAGGGGATATTGCGGTGCTCTATGTGTCTGTGTGTGTTGGGGGAGGTTGCGGCATTGTGGAAGAGAGGTAGATTGAGGGCATGTCATAGTGGTTTGGGCCATGGCCAATGCGAATCTGTGGCAGGCGATTAAGCCAAATGAAGCGCTCGCACTGCCTGCGCATTTTAATTAAGCAACCAGCCAAATGCTCGTAGACAACGTAGTTGTTGCCACATTGTTGTTATACGAATGTTTGTTGTTATTGTTGTTGTTGTTGTTGCATTTATTATTGTATTTGTTGTTTTAACAGCAATCACACGGTAAGCGCGAAAACTGCCACCAAAAACTTGCCAACAACAAAACCAATGCAAAAGTTCACAATGTTAAGCCCAAAAAATACAAAAATGCAATTTACATAAGGCAGCTGCAACTTGCAACTGGCAACTGGCAACTGGCAACTGGCAACAGAGTTTTGTGGCCAATGCAAATAGTGAAAGTCAAGTCAAAATCTTAAGAAATTATAACCATAAACTAAAAGTTCTTTAAACTCTTACTTTAAATAACATAACACAAAACTCTTATAGCAACTTCACTTTAGTTAATCAACTTTAACTCTAATCTTAATAAAGTTTTCCGAGTAAAAGTGAAAGAAAATGTGGAAAAACCTTATGAAAATTTCTTGTATAACACACATTTGTCTGTTGACTGTAGGAAAACTTAAGAAAATCTTTGATGCTATCTATAGCAAGTCATATGCATAAGCTACATACAGCTTATATTGAGTTTAATTGAAGGACACTTAAAGGATCTTTTGTGCACACGTTCAAGTTAACCTCAATTAGATATTGTTTGTATTCAATTGTATTTTAGTGTTTAGCCGAGTTTTTATCATAAATTTCATATCTAAATCCAAAACTTTCAACAAATTTTCCTTATACAAACACAAAACAAACTTGTACAAATTATGCTCGAAGATTACCTGAACGAGAGGACATCCGCAACAATAATAATAATAATAATAATAGTATAACCTTTTTAAGCACAACTGTACTGTGGGTCAGTTATGCGGTACGGCCACACTGGCACTTGCCTTAACTTCAAATCGTAGCAAAAAACGAAACAAAAAGAACAAAAACAAAAGCAATTAGATGACATCGGCAACGTTTGCCGCCACTGAAACTGATTGCAAGGGTGTAACAAGGGAGAGAGGAAGATGGAGAAGCAGAATAAGAGTTGGAGCTGGAGATAGAGATAGAGATACACCCACTAAAAACTTTAGCAACGCGATTTTCTTGCTGAAACTATAAATTTACAAGCCGCAATAATGCCGACGCCGCTGCCAACGTTAACTTCGACGCTTACGATGGCTGTAACCGCTAGCAGCGTTAAGAGAGCGTCGCTGCCAGCGTAACGTTATGTGCGCCATCTTTGTTTATATATGTTTATATGTATGTATAGATGTGTGTGTGTGTGAGTCTATTAAAAAGCATTCAAGTGAACCTGTGCCGTGTTTCGTGTCTCAACTAGTCGTGGAGCGAAAGAGCTGACAATTTTCTAGGAACTTTCAACGTTTATTTGTTAGTCTTCTTCTGCTGCTGCTGCTGCTTCAACTGCTTATTGTTGTTGTGCGATTTTTATGGCCATTTTTGTTGTGTTTGTGTGTGTATTGCCGTTAGTTTTAAAAACTTTATTTTGTGTATGACGGGAACGGGGGGTGGACTGGTGTTTGTCGTGGCTTAACGTTTCGAGTGTTGAGCATTTATCTCAACGCCCTCAAAGTTTTTACAGCAACAACTACAACAACAGCAGCAACATATACGAAAGGATATACAATGAAAAAGGATTTTAAGTAGGACACAAGTTAAATGATCGAAATAATTCAACGTGTGTGTGTGTAGTAGTAGTAGTATTTTTGGGTTAAGCTTGTTTATGTATTGCAATCAAAATTGCCCCGATTACAGGATTAAGTACTATTATTCCCTTAGATAACTGCTCAGAAATATAAACTCTAATAAAAACTATATAAAAAACAAAGTTACCTCAGAAGTAGAATAATTGAGCATATGTTAAAATTTGAAAAATATATTCATAAAACTTTGGATAGCTGTGCTGTAAATTACAAAAAAAAAATTTAATAGCTATTTTTATATATTTGTGTTTTTTTTTCCCTGGAATATTTTATTATGGGACTGGGTATGTTGTGTCACGTTAACAGGTTCAACCGGAGTTCTGAGAGTTCCGATACCTATACACCCCATCATCAACCATCGTCAAGTCGCCAATATTCCATATGCAAGTATCAAATTGATGAAAAGGATAGTCATAAACCGTTTTGTAACAACAAAATAAAATGCAGAAAATATGATCGTCCTCCAACCAAATACGAAATGGAACAATCAAAAAAACATGATTCTATTAAAATGCGTAAGGCCATTCAATTAGGTATCATACGGCAATTAGAAAATAAAAATCGCACATCGAAGATCCACCAACGATATATGGCTATTGATCTGCGTAAGGACTTTAATTTACTAAGAAACTGTGGCAGAAGCTCTACAAACCATACGAATTGCAACATACCTTTGAATAAAACTTTGAACAATTAAATTTTATTGTGAATATGCGAATATACGAATTGTTCAAAAAGAAAAAAAATATGCTTTTTATGTTTTTATGTTTTAAGGGATGAGTATCAGTAACACTGATCTGAGTAAAGCCTTAGATCAGCCTTATATAAGATTGTACTATCAGTACTATAAGACTTTTAATACAACAAATAAAGCATTTTAGTATCTATTAATTCTGCACTATATATAGAGATAGTCTTTCGATGCCCTCTATGCAATGTCACAAAATGTGATTCGAAGAATGTAAGGAAAACGCTCGACGGTCCCAACCAAAAGTTATGAACCTACAGTCTATAATAAAACCTGTCTAATTACAACCTTAACAATATCTGTATAATATAAATATAAGGATTATCAGCTGCTTTAAAAGTCAACAACTTTTCATATCAATATGTGTCATACAAAATTTTAAATTCTTTTTTTTTACCCATCAAATTCAAAATTATATTTTGGTTTTTAATAATAAGCAAAAATTTTTAGTACACACGATAATAGAACTTTTTTCAAATGACTTTATGCTATTTGAGACGCATTCCGGGCCAGTCAATACACGGCATTCGGGGCAAGAGCCTAAAACTATACAAAATATTTTTTAATGGCTGCCATGGAAAATGTGAATGTGAAAAGAATGGAGGAATTTGCACCTGCGGACCAGAGTGTAAGTGTCAATACTGTAAGAAACCCTGCCCCTTGGGGCCAACGTTGAAAACTAATCGTCATGTGCCACCAAATTATGAGCCCGAATGCCTTGAAACAACTGCATTTAAAATACCAAAATTCATTAAAGCAAAAGTGTTTAGGCCAATTGGAGAGGCTGAAAAACTTGGCCCAAATGCTGGCGAAACACAATGCTATAAAAATCCACAATATTATAGCTTTCATAGATTATCTTATTATGATCTTAAGATGATTATAAATGCATTGAAAACTGCTGCCAAATGCTGCTCCAAATAAGCAACAAAATTATGTAGAGAAATTTTGTATATTATATAAATTTTTTTTTCGATTTACTCAGCTAAATTATGTAGACTGAAAAAAAAATTAAATATATATGTACAAAAATTCATTAAAAATCTTTTCCTATTTTTCCATAGAAAGACAAAGATGTTCAAAATAAATCCAAATGGAATTTTCAAAAAAAATTTAAAAAAATTAAAAAAGATTGGCGAAGAGCCGTCAGAAGAGTTCGTAAAAGAATCAAATATTATAGTATAGTAATTGTAAATTCCTTTAAAGTGAATTAATACAATACGTCATTATCATTAAGAAGTTTGGAATCTACAGTTAAAATGCATCAGCTGAACATAAAAATTATAGAAAGTAACACAAGAAACTGGACAACAAATTCAACTGAAGGAATACAGTGTTAACTTTAATATGAATCTGTAATTTTATATTAATAGACATATATTACATTTGATATTATTAATAAATTTTCTAAAGTTTTCTATAAAAATCTTCAAAGGATTATTCTGATTATATACTATAATTTTCAATTAAATTATGCTATTGAATTCTTCCGGGTACAGCATGAAGGAAGCTTAAGAACGGCTGTGAAATGCACTTCTAGGAGGATCGTTGGAATAACTATTATATCCTTCAAGTTTCATATACCCTTCAAGTAGTTCATATCTCTACCATCCAAGGATCTTTCATTCATTTGAGAAATAGTTATAAACTTGATATTGACATTGACTTGAAATCTTCTTGAATTTTACTACGAAAATCAAATACAAATAAATTTTTGATTCGATATCTAGAATTGTCTATCGTATACCTGCCACATCATAATATATATATATATGATGCTGAAAGAATTGTAAATAATGTCATAAAAAGCAATGCCAATTAAGTCGCCTTAATGTAGGCTATAATATTTTATGTATAAATTTCAGTTATTTTGGATTTGGTTGGAAACATAAGCATAAATGCGTTCAAGTGTTGCAAATAAAGAGCGACATTATTGACACACTTAAGTCCTTGGGATTATGGCACTAATCGTATTAGTTGGTCGTTAGTTAGGCGCTGTTGTAGGTGCTGCTGGAGTTGCTATCAGCGGCAAATGCGATTTCCGGACAATGAGTCGTTTGGCTCCATCTCGCAGCCCTCTACTTGCTTCCGGTTTACGTGCGCCATTTTTCGTACAGGTGACATAATGACCCAGCTCTGGACGTGCAACATGGCCAACACGTAATTAGAGAGGGATGCTGTGGGGTATGCTACCAATGCTGCTGTCTATATTGAGCACAAAGAAGCAATTCTCGTCCTGGCAACTATGTAATTTAGCAAATCGGTTTAGCCTCTGCCGACAGCCAACAGCCAACAGCCAGCAAGCAACAACCAACATACAACATAACAACAATTTCTAAAGAGAAAGCCCAAGCACTGACACAGCTGCCTTATTAAATTTACAAACATTAGCCTCTTAGTTACACTTCAAAGTGACAAAAAAAAACTTGGCTACAGATAGTTGCTATTAAGGTATGTTAATAATAGATGGCAGTTGGTAGTTGATAGCGGGAATGTGAGGGGGTGGGCGTATAGGGACAACGGAAGTGTACAACTAAAGCTGTCACATAATTGAAAACCATTGACAACTGATGTGTAGGTCATGACAAGGTCTGTTAGTTTCTTAAATCCCACTTGACTTCTCATTGACTTTTGTTAAAATGGTCCAAAAACTTTCTACACTCACACAGCATGGTTACTGCCTACCCTCCCACTATACCCTACCCACTTTACCCCTACAATTTATCAATTTTAATCGCATGCAAATTTTATGCAGGCTCACCATTAGCCAAAGTCCCGAATCACATTTGTTTTGTAAGCCCAGTTATGTTTCTCTCATATGCCAAACTTGCTGTTAGTTTTGTTAACAACTTTTGTTTTTGGACAGAACCTGTGCTAATCACATACCCCTCGCTCTCAC
This sequence comes from Zygothrica quintamaculata, assembly GCA_037044455.1. Taxonomy (NCBI): domain Eukaryota; kingdom Metazoa; phylum Arthropoda; class Insecta; order Diptera; family Drosophilidae; genus Zygothrica; species Zygothrica quintamaculata. The sequence continues at coordinate 267,751 of JBAMBS010001266.1, forward strand.
TCTCCCACCATCTCTTTCTATCTCTCTCGGTGTGTGTAACTTTTGTCGCGACATTTGCATTTTGGTGACATAATTTTTGCTCTATTGTTTCAACTTGAAGCAACCTTCACAAGAAACAAGGCATAGCAAAAAAGGCAGTGAGAGAGAGAATGAGAAGGAGAAAAAAAAAACATTTGCATAATTAATGAGTTGTATAGATGTTCGGCTGCTGAAATCCTGATAGTTATATGTATCCTTACAAAGGCAATTCCAAAACTGAAGCAGCTTACACTTGATTAACTAAAATCTTTCACATTGAATATTGAAAGTAAACAGATTTCTGCACAGATTATAACAAAAGAACATAAACTATAACCATAAGCTATAGAATAGTATACTGTGTATGTATATAACTGGGAGGACCATAAGGATATATAAAATATGCTTCATATATAAGCCACATGGAGTGTTTTGAGACTGCCTAAAGGCAGCAAGAGGTTCTTATACTACTGCTAATTATGCTTTGAGCCTTTATACAACATGGTGAAAACAGTATATACAAAATATTTAAGTTGCTCTTTAAGAAGTTTAAGGATCTGTTTACTATATTATTAGTAAGAAGCAACTGCTTAAACACTTTAAAAGTTCCATAAGCGCTTCGTATGAAAGCGCTGGAAATTAAAAGAAAAATGTATCAAAATTTGATATGAAAACATAATATAGAGTACTTAATCGTTTGAGCTTGTCAAAGGTAATGGCTTCTTGTTGTTCTATACATCTCATGGTTGAATTATTAGGGTTTTCATAAAGAGGTTTTTGGGCACTTTTGCCTTTTTGGGTTACCTACAACGAAATGCCTGAGTAACGCTAATTTCCGTAGTTACATTTACTCGAAGGGATTTTTGCCGTTTGCTCATACTTCAAGCTAATGACATTTTTGTCAATAAAAATGATCAATCATTGAGACTTTGATGCTATGCTTGAGGGAGGGTTAAGGGTTGAGCTATAACACACACTATAACACCTAAGGTTTATCGTTTGCTTTAAAGCAATTTTAATGCTGTAAAGGTTTGAGTGGATTTTTGATGTGATATTTCTGTGTGATGTATGTCGCGACTTGTGACTTGGCAATGAAGTGATTTTCACTAAATTGCTGTATATATTGATGAATGTATTGATCAATGAATATGCATGTCTGTGTGTGTGTGTGTGTTGAGGGGAAAAATTTTGGGGTACTTTACAGCACAAAATGCAACTCAAATTGACAACAGAGAGAACACATGGGGAATAAAGTTTTTGGGGCACGTAACTGGACGACAGCTGCTAAAAAAGTTCTTCAGGCATTCACACACACACATATATGCACATGTTTATATGTAGAAAATAAAATTACATATAAATTTTAATTGTTTAGAACAATTAAAAATTAAATTTAAAAAATAATACGTGAAATATATGTTGGTAAAAGAATTTGTTACTGTTATTCAATTTGCACAACTGTTCGGCTACGTGAGTTTTTTGTGTGTATTTGTATATATGTATGAGTGAGTATATATGTATATGCTAACTGTCCAAACGCCGCTGTTGCTAAACAAATTAAATTAGACAACTTTTATTCATTCGTTTGACATTTTTATTTGTTTTCAAACTCATTTCGTGCAAGGCGAGAGGACAACTCTGGCAACAACTCAACAATTAACAACAAATACAATTTGCAGACTTTAGTTTAAATATTTTTTAGCAACTGCTGTTATTTAATTGTTTGTCTTCCTCTATACCTATTCATTCCTCTCTCTCTCTCTCTCCCTCTCACTGTCTTTCTCTCTATCTGTGAAATTTTAATTAAATGACATTTGCATAAAAGGAGAGCAGTTGAACTCGAATTCCCTGCCCTGAGGCAAATTGAGTTCCATCTGTTGATGTGTTTTCGATAGCCTTAAGAGAGTTGAGTTACATTTGGAGAAATCATTTAAAAATTTATGAAACTTTCACAATTTGATAAGATTACTTTATCTTTTATATTGATTGCCATTGAATCAATTTTAGTACAACACAATAAATGATTATTTACAACAATATTGCCAATCAATCAATATAAATATATATATATATAAATCGATTAATTGTACGTTGAACTACTTTATATATTATATCTTGTGCACTCAATCGCAACAAATTATAAACCTCAACTACATTAAGGATATAAGGATGCTTCATTGTATAAAGCTATTCAAGTGTATGTGCCTTCGTTTGGTTTAATAATCGCTCAATAATACTCTAAATGAACAGTGTTTTCTTTAACAATTTGAAATTAAATAAAAGGAAACTCAGACAATTGATATTCATTTATATGAAATAATAATAAATAAATAAAATATTTTAATTGCATTAAAAGAAGTGTTAAAAGCAATTAAAGGCGTTGCGAAATTTTAACAAATAAATAATAAATAAATAATAAATAATTAATATATAAATCATAAATAAAAAATAAATAAATAATTAATAAATAAATGATAAATAAATTATAAATAAATAATAAATAAATAATAAATAAATAATAAATAAATAATAAATTAATAATAAATAAATAATAAATAAATAATAAATAAATAATAAATAAATAATAAATAAATAATAAATAAATAATAAATAAATAATAAATAAATAATAAATAATAAATAATAAATAATAAATAATAAATAATAAATAATAAATAATAAATAATAAATAATAAATAATAAATAATAAATAATAAATAATAAATAATAAATAATAAATAATAAATAATAAATAATAAATAATAAATAATAAATAATAAATAATAAATAATAAATAATAAATAATAAATAATAAATAAATAATAAATAAATAATAAATAAATAATAAATAAATAATAAATAAATAATAAATAAATAATAAATAAATAATAAATAAATAATAAATAAATAATAAATAAATAATAAATAAATAATAAATAAATAATAAATAAATAATAAATAAATAATAAATAAATAATAAATAAATAATAAATAAATAATAAATAAATAATAAATAAATAATAAATAAATAATAAATAAATAATAAATAAATAATAAATAAATAATAAATAAATAATAAATAAATAATAAATAAATAATAAATAAATAATAAATAAATAATAAATAAATAATAAATAAATAATAAATAAATAATAAATAAATAATAAATAAATAATAAATAAATAATAAATAAATAATAAATAAATAATAAATAAATAATAAATAAATAATAAATAAATAATAAATAAATAATAAATAAATAATAAATAAATAATAAATAAATAATAAATAAATAATAAATATATAACAAATAATTAATATATAAATCATAAATAAAAAATAAATAAATAATTATTAAATAAATGATAAATAAATTATAAATAAATAATAAATAAATAATAAATAAATAATAGATAAATAATAAAAAGTTAATTAATAAATAACTAATGAATAATATACAAAAAATTAATAATTAAATAATAAATAAATAATAATTAAACAATAAATAATTAAATACCCTTAAATAATATAAACAAAATATATATAGATTTTAAAAATTAATAATAATACATAAAAATATTTAAAAATATAAAAAATAATTTAAAAATATAAAACAAAAAATATAAAAAAATAAATAAAATAAAGTGATAAAATATATATATATATAAAAGAATAAATATATATAGATAGCTCTCTTAACAAGAAATGACAATAAAAAAAAATGAGAAATTGATAAAAAAAAATAAATGATAAGATCATCGATCGTCAGTCGATTGCCACATGTGGCCCAATGTCAGTTTGTCTCTGACAGTGGCAAGAACAGCGCTCAACAACAGAAAAAATAAGAAGTAATAAATTAAAGAACAACAAGAAATAAAACTTATTTATAGATAAATAAAACAATTTATCAGTGAGGCAAAAATAAAATCTTATCGAGAATGCCACTGCAGCTGTTTAAATTGTTGCTACCGTTGTTGCTGTTTATCTGCCTGGAAGCTGAGTGTTGGTGATGTGTGTGAATTGAATATAATATGAATATGATACATATATATTTTATTCATTTCAATATAGCACCACAATGTTTTCACTTCACTTGGATAGGACCCTATGAGAACAAATCGAATTTACTCAAAGAAACCTGTGAGGCGCGAGTTGGTGATTTCAATGAAATACCCTGTGAAATGCCGTTGGTGGCAACAGGTAAGCCACAAACACAACTATAAATACCCTATAAATGTGTAGTCAAGAGGTATATTAATTAAAGCTAATGATACTGTGCCGGATGTGAGAAAATTATGGCAGAACGTGACTATAAATCGTGAACATTATCTATGTCAAATGTCACCGGGTCTATCATGTGTCAAGTACTCCTATATATACAAGGGCGGCAGTAAGTAGAGCTACGAATCATATACATATATATATATTTATATTTATTTATTTTTTATATTTTAGTACAGAATGTGACATATATGTGCGCCAAGGTGAACATCAGCAATGGTTGCTATACCCAAACCCATGCCACAGGCATGAAAGTTGAGGCCTGCGTCTGCAACTCCAGAGTGGGTTTTATGCCCTGTAATGGCAGCCAATCAATGCTGACTTCTGTACCGATTTTAGGTTTGTTCATAGGTTTGCTTAGTGTTCTTTTTATTATTGTTAAATAAATAAAACAGAAAAAAGTAATAATAATGTATATGATAGCTCGTTGAGTACTTCAATACAAGCGGAAATGCATTTTGCAATTTGTTTAGTCAATGACAACGTAATTGCCTGAGGAAGCGAAGGAGAAGGGGAAGTGTAACTGTAAATGTACATATATGTATACAATTTATTTAAGCCAAGTAATATGCCATTTCCGCGCTTTTGATTTTGACAAGTTTGTGCAATTTATGAACGTTCTTTATAGGCTATATATTTATATAGTAGAAAAATTCTCTTCTTTTTTTTTGCTTTGAATTTATTGTGTTTTTTATTGGTATTCACTTTGGCCAAATGAAGTGCCATAATTTATATACTTGGCCATAAATCAAATGCAATGCCTGCTGCTGTACAAGGCATTTATACAAAATGCTAAAATTATGTTTAATTATAAAAATTTCGAATGTTAAACAGAAAATAGTTAAAAAACTAACAGAAAGTATATGGCTTAAAACAGACAAATTCTAAGAGGTTAATTGAACCCTTCAGTGAGCGGATTATAAGAGGTTTCTATATAGTCTATTAACGGTTGGATTGGACTCGATAAAGCTATATATTATATATGTTCAGGCTGCATCGATTGATCACAAATGTAGCGAAATTTTGCAGCATTTTTAGCTTCATTAAAAAGAGTTTAAAAGAATTTAAATATAGGATTTTTAATAAAAATTTTTATATATTTTTTCTCGAAACTGGTAAACAAATTTGACAAGAAAATATGATAAAAAAAAAAGAACAAAGCAAAAAAATATTAAATGCAAATTAAAATAATATTGCAATATTTATATTTGTGCATTTCCAGAAACGTGTTGACAACGCAATGCAAATAAGCAAAGAGAGTTGCAAAAAAAAAGTCCAAAAAAAATTGATCTTAACTTAATAATAACAATAAATAAACAGTAAATCAAACAAACCGTAAAATATTGTCACAGACACAAGCAGCAGGAGCAGCATAATAATAGGCTGCTCGCAAGGTGATTGAACTGTGTACTGACCATGGCCAAAATGCAAACAGAAACCAAATACTATACAACTGAAGTGTGGCACACGCTGCGTATGAGCAATATGAAGCAGATTGTACAATTAAACCATTTGTACCTAGGGGTTTTGATAGCGTAACATCATCACAAGGGGTAGATAGTAGTAGACCAACAGTCCAATATAGCAATACAGCAATATGGCCAATAAGCATTGCTCCAATGGACTCCAATGCATTCAAATAAACTAATTTTAATTCCACTCCATGCAGCCGGAGCACGCAATGCAGCTCAATTGTGAGGCAAATTACTATGGAGTGGCACAGTGTGGGTCGATTGCGGCAATTGCTTGCCACAGACAGCAACCAATTTACATATATATACATACATATATATATATATACACAAATCTCTATATATATGCATGTATTATATAAAAATATTTAAAAATATTTTTATTTACTTTCAAGCGTACAAAAAAAAAGAAGAAAAATCGTAAAGCGAATACCTTTTAATGGCCATTTGCAAATTATGCCGTTATTTGTTTAAATATTAACAACTGATAACTGTAAATTTTTTAAACCAACATTTTTCCTCTGCTTATTGTTTATTTTACTATTAATTTATATTCATTTCATATATAATTTTTCTTTCCTACAACAAAAGTTATTTATTATTCAAAGCAATGCTTAAAGCTGCTCTATAAGCTTAAGCTTTAGTTTTTGCTCTAAAATCCTTAAAAAAAATTTAAGTAATTAAGTTACTAATTGTACTAACTAGTGTTTTTGTATAGGATAATGTATTAAATTGTTTAAAAAGTATTTTTGTCTCAGCCAAAAAGCAATTTACTTGCCCCTCCACTCCCACCTTGCATTTGCCTTAAGAAGCTGCAACTAATATAATTCCATTTGCTTTCTTTAAGTTATTCCTTTACATTATATTTTACTATATATTATATTATAATTTATATTCTCTTGTGCAAAATAACAGAGATATGCATAGTAGCAATACACACACACACACACACTTGGCACAACAATGGAAACTGCCAAAAAAATATAGTTGCAATTGAACTGGAGCAGCATCTGCAGCAATTGCTTTAATTTCATTCAGTTTTTTCTTGTAAAAATATATACTTATACTGACAATATATATGTATATCATTTATATATATATCAAGGCAATATATTTGATATGCATAGACTGTATAATACTCCAATCGACCGGTAGAATGGTCGCCTGTTTGACTGCTGCTTATCTTAACGCCATACCAGAGTCAAGCTGCTATTTTCCGGGGTGTGAAAAATAAACATAATTTGTTGTTGTTCTTGTTGTCGCTGCTGCTGCTGTTGTTGTTGTTGTTGCTATTGTTGTAACCTAATATTATGCCATGTTTATGCATTGTCCATAACCAGTTTGTTGTTGGTGTTGTTCTCGTTGTCGTTGTCTATTTGTTTAGCATTTGCCTAGACAATTTTAGATAGCCCAACTAATACTGCACACAGCCAACGCAACGTATGCGTAATATATATAATAAATATATATATATATATAGATATAGTATAGTTGTGCATATAATTTATATGTCTGCGGCACGCTTGCATATTTAACCATCAATAACAATAACAATAACAGACAGTAATAATAATAAATATATATATATATATTTAGATTAGTTTTTGGTAGAAAATCAGCCCCAAAAGAGAGTTTAAGTTCAGTATAGAAAAGCGTAAATATTTATACACTCTTGATAGTTGGCAATACAAATCAAATAGTTGGCAACACTAAGCTAATCAACATATCAAATAAAGTGGATTTTATATGTTTATAACATCTATATAGCATATATATGATCCTTTAGTGCAGCTCATAGAGATTTCTTTCTACTTTATCTTATGTTGCAGCTGTTTAGCCTTTCTTATTACTCTTTATCTATTGTTTTCCTTTTCCTATCTTTCTATATAAACAATTATCAGGTTGTAGTTGAATGTTGATTGTATGTTCACTTAAGCGTAAAATATGAATACAAAAATGACAATCGTATCGTGTGGTATATAGATTTAGTTGAAAACATTCAATGAGTGCATTCATTCATATACACCACATGCTCGATTATTCATACGCTGTTTACGGTCTATTTTTTCGAAATGAACTAAATATTGTATTTATTTTGCCAAAACCAACAACAGCAGCTAGCAAAACGAGTTAAACCACAACAATTTAGCATGACGCTTGACCGGATCGAGCTGCAGCTGAAGCTGTAGCTAAAGCTGAGGCTGAACTCTGGCTTGACTGAATGTGAATACACTATATATATATATATACTCTATATATTTGCAAAACAAAATGGCATACGTTGACTGGTGAAGTGTGACAGGCAAAAGCAAAATGAAAGTTAAAAACAAAAGGCTAAGCGAATGCGCCAAAAATTAAGCATACGCCGCGTGGGTTGGCTGACAGCAGCAGTTGAAAAAAATATATGGTATTCAATCGCTATTCCGATTTATATATATATATAAATATATTTATATATGTATGTATGTATATCTACATATATTAAGCATCAGCGTGAAGCAAAATGCAAATGAAACCTACCGCAGCGCGTCTCTGCCATTAATTGGCAATTTATAGCAGAGCCAAACCACATCAGGCACGCCTCTAGCACCATCAGCAACAGCCCCAAAACACCATCAGCACCATCAGCACCATCGGTACCACCAAAACCAATTCAACAATTCGCAATGTCCATTTTCACGTGCGCGCTCAAGTGAAAATTATCATTTCCAGCAACTGAATTTTCTCATACAGCCGCAAAACAAGAGCCAAAGAGCCAATGCTATAAAAATGTACATAGAAAGCGACACCCAAAAACCAAAAAAAAAAGAAATAACGGGAGAAAAAAAGTCACCAAACTTTAGCAGGGAACCAAACTGTCCATGACGACCACAGCAGGCGACACCCGAATACCTCCAACAAAGGAATCAAAAAAGGATAACAAAAAAAGAAAAAACATGAAAGAATTCAAATAATTCATTAAAAACAACGAATTTCAGATGCTCTTTAGCGGCTAATTAGTAAGCAAAAGATGGCAAAATATAGTAAAGAAATAAGCAAAGGAAAGTAAAGAAAGTTGTGCCGAAGGATAAGCAGAATATCAGTTCGATATACACAAGCAAAGCAATTGCAAATTTCCAATAGAAAGACAAATCAATTCATAAGAATTTCAGGGGGGAGCGGAATATATAGAGTATACAATGTATAGGGTAAAAGTTAGTCAGTTTTAAAGTTAATGATTAAGTCGTTAAGCTTTTGATAAAGAGTATTATAAGAACAAGCGGCGATTTATCGCATTTTGCTGTGGTCGGCATTAGTTACGCTGAATTTTATCACAATTGCAATTCTTTCTAGACGCGTACCCAGACCGCTAAAAGAAAGAAAAAAAGGGAAAAGGATGAAGAATATTTTGGGTTGTAGCCAAACTGAAATTGGTTAGAAAAAGGACTCAATGATGGAAATGGTTAAGAAGCTGTGTATGAAAATGAAAATGAAAATGGAAATGAGAATGAGCATGGTGGCGAAAACAACGGGGGGAGGGGGAGTATAAAAGAGCGAGAAATATCGCGCTGCCTTGGCAACTCTGGCAACCTAGAAGCAATGCTAATTTCCACATTTCGCCTTTTTGGAATATAATCATAATTTTTCGGGGGCTGATTTTTGCTTTGTTGCCCGCTGTAAATGATTAACGCTGTGGGCCTTTTTTTATTTTTTTGGCTACATGAATAGAGGCGTGTCTCTTAAATCTCTCAATGCCATAGCCAATTCATTGGCCTAAGGCTAACTCGCCGTTTGGCATAAAATTGCGTTACTTTAACTTTCAAACAAATACAACAAAAAAAACCTACTCAAAATTATCTTTGAAAAATATTCTAAAAAAAAAAAGAAAAAAATAGAAAAAAAATACAACCAAATTTTCATATTCTTGAAGCTCCAATTGCTCATTAGCAAATTCATTTGGCTGCACTCCAATGCTGAAGGACCTCACACAGACACTCATACGACCCCAGCTGATAACTCGCAAAGTATTTGCAGCTTCGCGTTAAGTGCGCTAAGTGTAGAGCTGCTAAAATGGATATAAAGGATAATGTATACTCTATAAATTAAATGCCACTCTCTGATGTTGCTTTTCCCATTAAGCAAAGGCTCTTTTTTATGACTTTTAGCTGTTAATTTAAGGCTCAAATTAGAGCAAGTTGATGTCATCTAAGGGTAATCATCATTCTTTCCCTTAAGATACCTTTCAATCAGACGAACTTGATTACCTTGGCATAAACCTTGATTTTTGTTAGTGTATTTCAAAATTGGAAAATGCAAAAATGCTTCAAAATTATCATTTCGTTGGCCTAATGACTTGTGCAAAATGTCGCGGTGCTGAGAGATACTTGGGGCAACAGCTAACCAGCTACCAGATACCAGCTTACCAGCAGCATAATGCTAGTATGTGTGTGTGTGTGTGTGTAAATGTATGTAAATGTATGTGTGTTACTGTGAAGAACCTCTCCCAGTTGCCAACTTGGCGGAGTTGAGCACAAAATGTTTGCTTAATTGTCAAAATTTATGTTGAACGCTAAAGCAGCAACAGAAAGAGAGGGGAAAGTGGAGTGAAGGGAGAGGAAAAACTATCCAAAAACCACAAAGTCGCTATGGGTTGCGTTTTAAGGGGGAAGTTTAAGGGGTTTGAGAGGTGTTGGGTCATGGTTGATGATGAGGGATGAGCATTAACCCAGTTAACCCATTAAAGCCCTGTCATAAATTCAAAGCCCAAAGCAGAACAAAAACAACAGCAACAACGTTAACAACAAAGAAGAAGAAGAAGAAAACGAACAACAACATTGCCGCCTCGCTTTGTGGCTTTTTGTGGCCAGGCCTGGCACCGTTTTTCGACTCATTAAAGCCAACTTTACGCAATTAGCCTAATAAGCCACCCAGAAGTAGGCTACAACAAGCAACAACGTCGCACAGAACAACAACACACAAACGTCTCCCCTCGCAATTTTCAACACACACACACACACAGTTTCGTTTCTGTTTTTTTTTTCTTTTGCTTCTTTTTTGGGCGCATTTTCGCTCAATTAAATTAATTAAATGACAGTTCAAATATGCAACGAGCTTGATAAAGAGATGACCCTCTACCATTGGCTATTGCCACAATAAATTATTTCCTAGGTACAAGGCATAACAGCAGACAGTATACAATAGCATGTGATGCCTTTTGAAAGGGTTACTCAAAGCGAAAACATGTCACTGAACCCAACATTGAACCTAAAACAAAACTTTTGAAAGAGGATTTCAGAAGAGATTAAAAACAGATTGCAAAAGATATGGAAAATCGCATAATGTTTACCATATAAGATGATAAAAAAAATAGAAAGGATCTGAAGAGGGAAATTAAGAAGAAAATTTAAAAAGTAAATAGTAAAAAAAATATTGAAAAAAGTTAAAAAAAATAATGAAAATTTAAATGAAATTGGAAAAGAATTTTGTTTCTATGAGATCTATAGAAATGCCTTTAAATTAAATATAAAATATTAAAAGCTTATTCAATTCTGAGTCTATTGTCTTGGTTCGAATATTATAATTATGTTAAATATAAATAATATCAAAAGTTAAAGCTTAATATATATATAGCTTATGGCATACAGGAACCTACGTAACCAGCTGATCGTACAAATAGGCAGGCAGATAAACAGAAAGATAGGCAGACAATTAGACACACAGATAGGAAGGTAGATAGGCAGACAGGTCTAAAGATGGGCAGACGCAAAGAATTCAAATGATATAAAGGGAAGCATTAAGTGACTAGCGAAAAGTTTGATGGACTGAAGGAAAGAGCAAGGCTGATACACAGATAGGCAGACAATTAAGCAGACAGACAGGCAGACAAGCACACGGACAGACGGATCTAGCTCAACTCTTCAATCGATTCTGAACCTTCAATTCTTGCACATAATTAAAAGTTGCACATTTCGATTCTTGAGTTTTAATAAAAACTTCTATTAGATGCTCAGTTTCCCCATAATAAAATCCTTATTATGTGGAAGAAGTTGGTTATAGTAATAATATAGGTAATATAATAATATAATATATATAATATAATAAGTGAAAATTCTTCCCTCTATAAACATTTGAAAAATCAAATAGTCCCCAGTTTTAGTACATTTTAAGGGTAAAAGGAACCCAAACAGTTTTAAGAGCTTTCTATATATATATAGTATATATATTACTTTCTACAATTAATATGATGGACAGGATAAGGGATGGTTAGTACCTTGTGAAATATTAACACTATTATATATAGGAAAGGATCAATAAGCTAAAGCTTATATCAGAACTATATAACATTCTATGGGAACTTACCAAGTAATTGGCTGGCTAAGAACCAATTGAAATTGGAGAACATTCTGAAAGATAAAACAAAAATATTATAATTTATGAAAGAAAAAATAAATAAATAAATAAGCTACAATTAAAAATAAAAAACAGAATTTGACTTCTTAGCATTTGTTTTTTGAATTTTTTAAAAGTTTTTTCTACCGTCTTTATTCGTTCAACACGTAAAATAAACTCTTTTACAGTTACATTTCTAGGACAATTACTACCCCGACAGTCCTTTACGTACTTATCAAATCTGAAGACTTCAATACTAGAAACATAAAATTTTGAAAATAGAAGAATAGGTTATAGGAGAGGGGCGTGGCTTTGAAAGTCAAGTCAATAAAAAAATATATAAGAAGAGCAACGCTACAAACATAGAATAAAAATCTGCTAAAAAAACGCATCTACTTGTTATCTGGACAAGCCATTTGATAAAGGAATTGAATAATGGTACGTGTCGGACGACCTGTCATTCTGTCTTTAAGTAAATACGGTAACGGATTATAGTGCGTTAACAATCCCACATTTCGTATATCAATATGGGCCCAATCCGCACAGGGTACCATCTCATGCAGTATAGCAGCAGCAATGCAACTAGTTGCCGGTCCACGTCCTTTATTGCTTATATCAAAGGTTCTATTTGGTAGAATCAATTGCCTAAAGTAATTCCATAATGGTAGACGCCATACACGATCACCAGTTAGACTGCCAGCCTTTTCGAATTGTTTGAAAACGAAATTAGAATTGCTAAAGATTCCGGCTGCACATCCACCAAGACCGGTAGATACACCATTACCCAAGGTGGCTATATCCACAACAAGTCGCGGTCTATAATTATTCTGTGCATAAAGCAGTGGATCTGCCATGACACATACGCCCGCATTGCCTATATCGACAAGTCCCAAAGTTTTGCCGTTCATAAGGGTGACCACATCTCCAGGCTTAGCAGCCATACCCGACGGCATATTCTCGCAGAGTGGCAGCACCGCGCTGATATTTAATGGCAATGAGAGGGCAGCTGCTGCTCGTACAGTGGCCACACAGACAGCAGCTCCAGCCATGCAGCCCCTGTACGTATGCAGGCAGTTCTTGTGGCGTAAGGAGAGTCCACCACTGTTGTAGGTTAGTCCTTTGCCAAGTAGTAGTATTGGTTTATCCTCAGGTGCAGTGCCACAGTAGGAGACTTCAAGTACAACTGGTGGTTCACAGCTACCTTTGGCAATCATAAGAAAAGAGTTTAAATGATTCTCCTCAATCCAATCCATGGAGCGTATTTCAACGCTTACACCACATGGACATAAGGCATCAACGGTTGATTGTGCAAATATTGTTGGTGTCATTTGATTTGATGGAGAATCAGTTAAACGTCTGGCCAGATTTTGAGATTCCGCTTTAAAAAGACCACGTGTCCAGGCATCAACATCGGGTGAATCATAAAGCTCCAATTTGGGTATACGAGTTCGGTCCTGCTTCCGGCGATTACTATTATAACGCCAAATAGCCAATGCGCTGCCTTCCGCTGCTTGCTCCGGATATTCCATTGCATCCACAAATACATCGGTAACACCCTGCAATTGCAGTGCTCGAGCACCAACGCCAGCCGCAACACGAGCATTCTCCATTCCCTCGTCAAGCATTTCCAAATCATTATAGCCAGCACCCTCCTGCCCAAGGCCCACGACAGCCACAGATTGAAATTCGGCATCCACATTTGAAAAGACCATTCCTTTCCCTAGATCACCCTTCATACCGGTTTCTCGTACCAATGTTGTAATTTTTCCTTGTGAACGATCATCAAGTTTTTCACCGCTGGACGTTAATTTTGGATCTTTATCACCCTCCTTTGTGTACACTCCCACAACAACACCCTTTACCACACTACCCTCGTCGCACTTAGCATATGCTCTTGTCTGTTGATTTTCTGTAATTAACTTAACGGATCCAATCGAATTGGCACACTTCACCCATTTATGAACTGATGCGTTTTTGTTAAGCAAACGTAATACCCGATTGATCAACATAATCTTGGACATGTTTTCAGAAGATTCCCCTACAGCGCAATAGTTCGAAATTGGGAACTATTTTAGAAATTTGTGTTTTAAAAACTTTTTCCGAATATGAATATGTTTTGATGTGAATGTGAATGTGAATGTGCCCAGGTATGTATATTTCTTTTATATATAAAAAATGAAAATCTAAACGAAGCCTACTAATTAGTACTTAGTAAATATCTATCAAAATTTATATTTTCATTTTCCAAAAATAAAATTGAAAATCTCATAAAAAAAAGTGAAAAATCTACTCTAACTCTGCATCAGCATTCAATCCCCTTTAATAGTTTCTAATTATGTATAAAACGATCTCTTTACTGCACATGGAACTTTCAGGTATGAATCATGTTAACTTATCATATAATCCTTAGCTTAAAGTATATATATTATATTTTATTCCTCATCGGAGTCCTGTTGATTTCTAGGTTTCAGGCTACCAAAGACCTTAGCTGGTATAGCCTTTTGTTCAAAGCGTAGCTTCTTCATTATAAGGCCCTCAGCATCAGTTTTGGTAGCTGCCGATTCGCCTGTAGCTGATTGTTGGTCATTGTCAGCAGCATCCTCTTCCTCGTCTTCATCTTCATCCTCATCGCTGTCGCCAATATCAATCTCATCGGGATTGATTACAGTGTTCTCCTTAGCCTTGGCACCGCCTTGTGTCTCGCCACGCACAAACATTATATTGGATGCTGCCTTTTCGGCTGGCTTTTGCTTTGCCTCAAGTGCTGCCTGTCGCGCCTTCTCCTCCAGCAATCGCATAGCATCTGTGCCATTACCAGCGCCTGCATCCGCAGCATTGGCATTGTTAGTGTTGAGGAATTGGGCTGCCATCATGTTAACCTGCGTGTTGTACGTGGCCTGTACGGAACGCTTGATGCGTAACATCTCACGCATTGTATCCTCATTGCCATGACGCACCTCGAACTCCTTCCAGGTTTGCCAGAAGTCAGCGGTGATGCGTGGATCGCAGACCTAAGCAGGTAATTTTGTTAAGGTTAACTTCAGCTTCACATTGCCAACTTAATCTACTTAATCTTCTATGTTAATCTTACATCTATTTATATAAGATCTAAATCTAAATATAAATCTTTGACTCACCTGTGAACAATGTGCATAGATGGATCTGGCGCGATCTACTTCGCCCAGCTTTGTCTCCAATTCCGCAAACTTAATGCACATATGTCGCATATTCTGTTCCGGCAGCGCCTCTATGGCCTTCTCATAGATTTCACGTGTGCGCGGCAGTCCATAGATCTCGGCCGCCTTCTTGATGAATATATTAAACATATCGAACATTTCGTCCTCTTTGACAGCACTTGTGGCGCGGTCATAGACCGCCATGGCATGGCGTGCCAATCCATGTTCTTCTTCGAGCTTGGCATAAAGTAAGTAGAAATACTTGGCATGTTCTGCTGGACACTGATCCAGACATTGCTCGAATAGATCACGTGCACGTTCCAGCTTGGAGCCACCATAACGTTCCAGAAACTTGGTTAGATACGAGTTCCAGATATCATAAACATTTGGCCACTTGAACAGCGCAATACCCTTTTCATAGGCACGATATGCCTCCTCATAATAGTTGTGCTCCTCCAGAAACATGCCGTAATTGATAATAATTTGTGGTGTGCAAATCTTGAGGTCAATAATGCGTTCATAGACTGCTTTGCAGGTCTTAAAAGTGCCAAAGGATTCTTCCAAATCAGCGTACATAGCCCACAGCTTAAGGGATTTATAAAGACGCGATTGCACAGTCTCAGTTTCATCATGATAGTCCACCTTGCGCTTAGGTATGGCTGTAGCACGTTGCATTAGCTTGAGCGCCAGTTCAAATTCCTGTTGACGCAGCTCCAACTCAGCCCATTCACACCACACAGCAGCCACATGTTCCACTTTAATATACTCCACCTGAGTGCCGCGCTCAAAGACAACACGTGCATCCTCCACTTGCCCATTGGCTTCATAGAACTTGGCGAACTCCACCCACAAAGTGTGCAATTGACCCACAGCCAACTTCGGTTGCACTGTCTGCACAGCCTCTGTATAGGTGTTGATGATCTCCTCGGGTTTATCCTCATATAGTTTAACACGTTTGTGCCACTCGTGCACATTGTGCGGATTTTGGCGCAGCAGCACGCTATTGAGCAGCAAGAGACGACGCTCCATG
Organism: Zygothrica quintamaculata; assembly: GCA_037044455.1. Lineage (NCBI taxonomy): Eukaryota > Metazoa > Arthropoda > Insecta > Diptera > Drosophilidae > Zygothrica > Zygothrica quintamaculata. Next base: position 284,096 of record JBAMBS010001266.1, read on the forward strand.
AGATATTCAAAACGCGATAGACGCAACTCTACATCGATATCATCTTCAGCGCTAGCCGCTGTATCCTCAGCCACCTCTTCCATGCGTCTGTTTAGTGACAGCTCTTCAAATTGTGCGTATTCATCGAAAACTTGAGTAAAATCTCGTACCGTTGTCACTGTTTGTATGGCCTCCTCGTATATATCACGAGCACGATCAAATAAACCAGAACGCACATAATAATCTGCTAATGAGTTCCATAGATGACCTAGTTGATCCGTGTACCGACGCAGGCCACCGCGTATAATTGCATCCACATTCAGCGAATGCACTTTGTGCGGATGCTTTGATATAAGATCGCAGAGTTCGTTCCACAGTTGATGATTCGATTTGCCATGCTTTGACACAAAATGTTCGTTGTCTACAATGTGTGCTAGCTGCTGTGCTGCCTCATCCAGACGCTCAGCTTCCTGTTATAAAAAATTTATATATATCGATTGTTTCTCTCTACTCTCCAGTATTTAAGCCTACCTGTAAATACTCAACATACTCCTCAGCATCCTCAGGAAACAGTTTAAGATAACGCCTGTAAATGCGCAGCGCCGTTTCAGGCATTTCATAGCGCCGCACAAACTTCAGATACAATGGCCAAATGCGTCCATGCTGTGTGATGGGCAGTGCACGTAGTGCACGATCAAAAACATGACGTGTACGCGTTATACGGCATTGTGAACTCATAAATACAGCATAATCCATCCAAACTCTGGGCATTTTATGCATAAAGACCAAAGCACGTTCAAATGTATTATTAACCTGTTCGTACATGGGATCTGTGGGTATCCTGCCCCTCACTTGCTTTCTACATGTACGCAAATAATTATACCAAATCTTATAACTGCCAGGTAATTCCTTAAGTGCGCGCTCATACACTAAGTTAACACCGTTATTTGGCGCCTTGGCTTTGTGATCAATGTACCGCAACCAGTGCTTAACTGAATACGCATTGCGTAGAATTTCTTCCTCATAAGGCACATCCTCTTCATCCTTAAAAAACCACAATTAACTAATTATACTGGAGTATATATGAAGTACTTACAAATTTAAGCTCAACTTGTGTTGTTTTTTTAGTTTTTTCTACCATTTTGCAATAGTTTTTTGCATTTATTAAAAGAGAATGCCGCAAAACGTTTTACAAGCACAGCTGTTGCTGCGTAGAGTTACCAACTTTTGTCGAAATACCAGGGGTACTCTATAAAAATACTGTAACGAACAACAATGCGATAGCTTTGCTAAAAGTAGTGTAGTAAAATACCACCACAAACAGTGCTGTGCATCAGCACGCGGCATCTTTTTGGCGGCCATCACAACGCAGAACCGAACAACGCTAAACACAACGATCGAAATTAATGTGTTAAACAAATAAGTAGGAAATATCCTTAACAAAAACAAAAAAACGTATAAGGAAACTGTTTGAAAATGTCCACAAGCGCTACAAGAGTTTACATTCAAGTCGAGAGTGAGGCCGAACAAAAGGAGCATTTAAAGCAACAACGCAAAACACTAAAGCCACTGCAGGCAAACGCAAACGCGAACGACAAAGAGAATCTAACGGGTTCTGGACGTGTCTCCATCGTGGATCAACTTAGTCGCCTAAAAGCCGGCGTCAATGTAACGCCCAAATACGGCAAACGTAAGTGCGTCGACACTAGTGCATCCACAACAGCAACAACAACAACAACAACAAAGGACGCTGATACACAAACTGAAGTCATCACAAATGATGCTGATAAGCCTATCACAGCCAATGATCTAACTAGCGACTGTGAGCCTGGTGAAAATTATTACAAACTTTTGGCAGAGCAGCGACGCAGTGCACTGGAAGATACGCTTATCGAGAATCGTCATTTGCATGAACGCATCGAAGGCCTGGAAGAAGAAATGGACACAATGCGTAAGGAATTGGACGAGGCTAAGAATCTAGTTGAAGTATTAAAAGAAATATGTGACGAAGATATAAGCGAAGATGCGGAGGATATCAAAGAATAGTTACCAAATGCTAATAGCTAAATACATTTTTATGTTTAATACATTTTACAATTTATATCATTATAATTATTATTATTATTATTATGCATTATATTAGTAATAGTTGAAAATATTTCAATTCTTTCTTAACTTACACATTTTTATGCAACATCTCTAACCCAATGGACTGGTCTCATCCAAAACCAGCAATAAAAATTAACTAGTTTAAGCATCAGTTATGTTTCAATAAAAGTTGTGTTTCTCAAATCCTGTTGCCTTTCTTTAATCTTACTTCAGCCAGTCTGTGATGATCTCCTCGCTATGAAAGTTTTCCACATCGAACTGCAAAAAAAATCATTCATAGTATAAATTAGCAATAAATATTATAATATAGTATATAAAAACGAGTTTATGACCCTCTACCGGGTTGTCTACATATTTTCCCTTCATTAAAGATACATAAGACAAATCATCGTCTACATCAGTATGCGAGAAGTTCTTCCACAAATATATACTATGATTAGTACCCGTTATTATATTTAGACTTGGTAATTTATTACACTCACCGCATCTGTTGATACCTCAATGCATTCTTCGTATTTGGGAACTGCACCTATAACATCCACATCGTTAACAGCTGCGTTTAAATAGGCTGTATCTGCTTTGGCCGCTGCTATGAGTACTGCCGTCTCCATATCTGGTACATTAACTTCTTCATCATTGGAGGATGAAGTTGATGGTAAAGCCTTATTCCCATCATCTGGTTGGCCGTGTGCTGTCTTCATATGCAAGCGCAAAGCAAATGGTCTTGCATATTCAGCACCGCAGGTAACACACCAGAACTTATTGGCCATCTGATTCTTGTAGGTGTCATTGCTAATGGTTTTGGCGTCGCCAGTACGATGGGTGGCCATGTGTCCCTTTACAGCATACAAAGAAGCAAAAGGACGATTGCATATTGCACATTGGTACGGCTTCGTATGCGTATTCTTATGCGCATACAACTGGACAGAGGTACGAAAAGATTTCGGACAACTATCGCAGACATACTGACGTTCTGTGCTGTGGATTCGTAAATGATGAGCGTACACTTGATGTGATTTAAAGCTGTTTAAATAGATAAGTAAAAGGCATAAGTGGTGTGGTATTAAAACTAATGATGCATTCACTTACCGTTTGTTGCATGTGGTACACACATACGGCCGTATATTAGTGTGTGTGCGCAGATGCAGTGTCAGAGAGTAGGAGACCCGAAACGTTTTCCCGCATACCTCACAGCTGTACGGCTTTTCGCCAGTGTGTATACGTTCATGTTTAACCTTTTCAAAGGGTCTTGAGAAGACTCGATCACAGTACTGACAGGGAAATCCAGGCTTATCCTTGCCATTAGGAAGCTTTTTAGTGCTACTGCTGGGGTTGTTATTACTATTGTTATTGCTGTTATTCACCAATTGTCGTTCATGTATCTTTAAATGCATCTCATAGTTTGTCATATTATCAAATGTACGATTACAAGTGCCGCAACGATACTGCTTTTGGCTCTGGTGCATCTGTTTGTGCACAGTCAACAGGTTTTGCTCAAAACTGCAATTAACATAATTGAAGTTGTAAGTTTACAAATATTAAAAGCCACCTGCCACTTACCTCTTGTTACAGATTTCACAATAGAACTGGTCTAATTCGCTGTACTGTTGGTGTGCACCCACTGGTAGTGCATCCTGTATAGACTTTGCGGCATGTTTATTGTGAATACGCATATGAAACTTAAGGCTTTTGGCTGAACTAAATTTGGTTTTGCAAATGTCGCAAACGGTTTTTACACTGCTGCTGCTAGTTGCAGCAGTTTCAGATGTTTTCCGCCGCAATGGCATCTGCGTTTTGGCAAATTTGGGATAGTTCTGCTTAGTGCCATTTTTTTCTGCTTGTGGACAGCTGTGCTCTTCGGCGCTTTGTAGAGTCTCAAAAATGCTATGGCAGTCGAAACAAAAGTAACGTTCAGATTTGATTTGCTCTTCCTCTTCAAGTTCAGGTTCTGGTTCAGCCTCAAAGGTCTCTTCAATATCAGCTTCGGTAGATGGTAACTGTTCATCATCTTCCAACACCTCCCAAAGTTCACTACCATCATCAACTTCCTCAATTAAATCATCCGCTGCTTCAATTGTTTCATCTTCTATTGTTTCGTCATCCAAAAATATTTCCTCCTCCTTGATTTCCACTGCATGCATTGTCACATTGGATCTAACCTCAGCCGATCCTGTGCAACCATCGGGTCCACTGTGTGCGTCATTATATGCCTCAACGCTGTCATATTCATTGCCACAATCCTCACAGTAGTAAAGCTCATCTGCACAGGTATCAATTATAAAATGATCAACATTGCTTTGACTTTTTGTTTCCACGTGCGACTGCACAGTCTTTGTGTCAGGCTTTTTTAAACCGTATCCTAATAATATTCCAAAAGTTAAAACAGATTTAAGATGATATTTGACCCTAATACGCACCTGACATTGCATTATTTTGTTTTAAATGCTAGATTAAAAATGTTCGGGCTCTGGTTCGCACATATGTGAACATCCATTCCTCGTAATAAATATATGTATCCAATTATCGATAAGCCAAAATAATTATATATCGAAACTAGAATGTGCTGGCAGGCGATTGAGTTAACATACTAACAGTCTGTTAAGTTTGGCGCGTGACATTTAAATTTTAAATGCTAAATTATATTAACATATCACGCATATTCATTCTGTTAACATTCGGTGCGTGGAATATAAATTAAAATTTAAAATATTTTTAAATGTATTGTGTATATTTTATTTGCTCTATGTGTTTGGCACTAAGTTAGGCGTATGTACAAAACAATATATATAACAAATATCAATATCAATATCAATAATAAGCAAAAACATTAAACAAATTTCATTATAAACTATTGAAAAGACTTTAAGCAGGAATGATTGCAAGTTTATCTCACTGACTACAAATTACAAATTAAACCTAAAACGACCCAAAACTAAAATAACAACGAATACAACTGACAGCCAATACGTTTACAAACATTGGACACAACATAGGCGCCTGCAGATATGGTTACAAACAGCGTCAACCAGCCAAGAAATGTAAATTCTCCCACACGTGGTCTTATATGTTGCTGCAACCCCAACCAGCCCCCATTATCGATCAGCCAATAAACCAAATCATCCTCAATAATCTCGGCCAGACCATCAACTAGGCACTGCAAGTAGTCATAGTGGCCCTGGCGTACACAGTCAATGGCAAATCCACCGCAAACCGAAAATATTGATATGATTTTGCCCCAGGTAATGCTCGATCGAAAGAGATCCTTAGCAACCAGATTGAGTAGCATTGGTGCTGTATCGCTGTCCTCCAGTTCACCAAATGGCGCACGTGACAGCTGTCTGGATATATTTGTATAGACCCTCGGATGCATACGCTCCAGTTCCTCGCCCATCTGTGCACATAATAAATTGTTATTAAAAAGTTTTTAATTAAACATATAAATGACTTACGCTATTCAGGGCTGGAAACACTTCGTATACCACATGTGATGATGGCTCTAATATATTACGTAGTCTTTGTATAACCTTCCGATTCAGAACACCAGCACGTCGCAGTCGTGCTCTAATATATTGCCCACATAGACATTTGCCCTGAAAATAGACAGAGAGACACAGTTAATAAATTAAGTTCAATTAATAACCAAATCAAAGTAATCAAATCAAATCACATCAGTGTCTAGCTAGCGTTCAACTTTGATCTTTTCTCAATCAGTGCCAAGTGTGATCAATAAAGGTGTAGTATCCATCAATTACCAGATCATAATATCCGCTTATCCAGAATCATAAGGAAACATTTTCCATTCTAAGATTTACGGGGTTTACTTTGCATGCTGATTTTATAGAATTTTTGACTTTTCCACTTAACTTTACGTTTTTCTCAAAATTTATGCCTGTCTGCGGTTTCCAAAATTTTTCCTCAAATCAATGAGCGAGTGACACCTGGTCAATATCATTCACACTATTTACATTTACTAGAAGTCCAGCTGACGTAGCACATTAAATGCAAAATTTCAAAATTTAACAAAAATAATATAAACATATAGGAAAATGCTATAGATACAACGGTACTATAAGATATCTGCTAGATAGATATAACAGATAAATAATTGTATTTAGAGTATATTTAATTAAGTTGTATTATCTTTTATGATGTTTAGTAGCAAATGGAGTTAAACTTAAGCTACAGCTGACTAATTGTAGGGAATATATTCACTAAAAGATATATGGCTCTATATCATAACCGATAATAACGGTACATTAAATGTAAGGCAAATGACGCTGGGAAACATTTATGAATATAAATATTAACTATAAATTTTATATTGTAATTATACGTTAAATAAGTTAAAGTAAAGTTATAGCTATAGCTATATAAAGATGAAGTAGATTTTAAATTATATCTATAGAAAGATTGTAGTATATATTTACAGTTATAACTAGATATAACTCTCTAAACAATTAGCTTCCTCCACACACAATATTATGCTTATCATGCAGCTTTCAATTTATAGCAAATATAAAAAACATCCATCAATAGATATAGATATATATAGTATATATATATATATATATATATATATGTATGTATGTGTGCTTGTATGTGTGTGTATTGTATATAAGTGCTTAAATTACAATGTCATCCCGCTGGCAATTGCTAACGAGTCTTGTTATTTTATTATTATATTCGCACAATTACCGTTTGTCATGCCAAAGCAACTTATAAAAAACAATCAACAAATTGTGTCTTGGCGCCAACACACAACAAAAACACAACACACACCAGAAATATCCAAAACTAAAAAATAGACTTGACCTTGCCCAGTTATTGAAATGTTGACAAGTCTATTGAAAGGTATAACCATTAGCTCTTTATAACCTACACAAATTGTACCTATCAAACGGCTAATCACCTGAATATATGCTTATATATATCTTAATCTATATCTATACTATATATACTATATATAATATAAATACTTCGTAAATCATAAATCTATCAAGAATTTGTTTATTCAACACTCTCCGACACTCTTTTTATTGCCACCTGATGAGTTAAACATTTTCATGCTTCCAATTTCACTTGATGAATCCATCAACCCAGCTGAACTTTCGGGTATTTTCAACATTTGTGTAAACAATTTAAATTTTTTTCAATTTTTTTTTGGCATTTTAAATATTTTTTTGTTAACTTTTTTTTTTTTTTGTTTTATTTTGCAGCTGTTTTTTTTTTGTTTTTGTTTTTGCTGTTTGAACTAATTGTTTATTGTACTCTTGAGAGTTTATTTATTAGACTTGCGGACTATTCATTTAATATACAGGAAGCGTATGTTAACTTTAATAGATTTTTAATAGAGTAGTTCATAACTAACTACAAAGTGTTTCCTTATTTCGCTAAGTGTACTAAACAGCAAATCTTATAAGCCTTTTTCCTCTTTGCTTTCTTATCACAAAGCCTGGCTTAGACTTTGGGGACTTCAAACCCGCATTTAATTAGGTTAAACATTTTTTAGAGAATGATAAAAAACTGCATTAATTTTATTTTCTTATCATATTTAAATAAATATTTCTAAAATATTTTTATTTCACAAAAGAAATAAAAAAAACGGTTGCAGTTTTTTTTTATTCTTTTATATTGTTATAACTTTTTGTTATCAGCTGAGATAAATGAAACACATACAAACATATGTATATGTGTATCGTATCAATCATACGTCAGCGTCGACGCGTATCAAAATCTGCATTATGCCCCCGATCCCCACTCACTAATTAGATAATACTTTAAAATTTTCTATCTTCTTTTCTTAGTATATATATTTATAAGTCTTAGACCACCAACTGTTTTTTTTTCTTAATTTTTTTTTTATTATTTACCTTAATTTATATCATGGCATATAAATAAACAATTTGTTTGCACAGCTTTTTAGATACCCTGTAAAACTACAAAAGGATTAACAGGGTGGTCCTACTGTATATACCTAAACTGTTTGTTATAGCTTTAATATAAAGTAATTTAAATAATTTCTTATATAAAAAATTGCTTGCACTTTAAGGTAATTTCCTTTATCGATAATTTAGTATATTACTTTGATTTAAAGTAAGAAAGAGAGAGAGAGAGAGATAGGGACTGTAACAGTTAACTTATGCACTGATTTATGGGGTATTTTTGTAGTTGAAATATTTATTTATTTTTTTTTGTTTTGTTTTTATCGCTATTTCCCCTACTGCTGACTTACCTGATTAATAATTTCCATTTTGTACTCCTGATAGTTGGTCATGGTGCGTGTGCTGCTGGCCAGCGACGAGGTGGAGGCAGCGCGCGTCATGTGCCCAGATATGCCGACTGCCCCACCACTACCGCTGCCCACATGTACGGATCTGCCATTGAGCGGAGATCTCAAAGCTTTCCAATCACTGGCTGCTGTTACGATAGTACTGCGTCTATTTGCCGAATAGATCTCATGGTCCAGCGATGAGGACTTGAACTTGGCCAGTTTTGGGGTGGGTGTGGGTGGTGTATTGGAGGTGACAGCGTTAGCATTGGCTGTTGCGGCATTTACTGTGGTCGGTGCCATTGCCATTGTCATTTAAGAAGTGTCGCAAGCAACGCTTGGCTGCTGTCAGACAATGTGCTAAGCTTATAATATTCTTATGTTGTTGTTATTATTGTTGTTGTTGTTGTTATGGGTGCTGTTGTTGTTTTGGATTATATTATTGCAGCTTCCTACTCTGCGTTCCTCTAGTGTAAGCTTTAGCTGCATGTAAGTTGTGTAAAAGTTAAGCTTTTATTATTATTATTACAGTTGCTTAGAATTCGCCTTTCAATGAGCATAGCTTGTTTTGCGCTTTTTTGGAGGTGGTTTGGCTTGATAAAAAAAAAAATGTGCAAAACAAAATACAAAATCGAGAATAAATGTTGCGCGTAAAGTGTAGATCAAGCAAACATACACGAATGGCGCACACAAAAGCAAACAGCTAAAAACTTGTTGATTTTGTTGTTGTTGGTGCCGTTTAGTGCTGTTGGTCGATTGATTTTCAAGCAAGTTGCCTTTTGCTTTCTTTTTCCTTTTGTTTTTTTTTTTTACTCTTTGCTGTTCTTTTACTTGTTGTCTGTAAATTTTACCTTATTTTTTTTTATACTGTAGCGCGCGCGTGTTTTTATTGTTGCTTTGCTTTGAACTTTTAACCGAGAAATCTACGAAAAAAAAAATAATATTGTGCAAACGACGGGGTATTGGCGCTCTGTCTCCGGTCACAAATTTAGCGGCCGCGATGTTCTAACGCGGAGAGTGTGCGCCGTTAACTCAGCTGCTGTTTTCTGGCTGCTCACTTGGCTGCGCTGCCCGCTTTGGGGCCGAGCTCCAAAAAAGCACGCAAAAAGCACGCCAGAGCGAGACGGCCCTAGCGCGCAATCTGTTTGTGACTGTTGTCTTTACATAACATAAAACTTAAAATATCATAATGGTATTTTTTAGTGCTAAATATTTTATACGATATTTTTAATACATTATCGATAAATGCGAGAGCAATAATTTTAAACTTAAGCATAGAGGGTCACACAGTTCGTCTGCGCGAAATTACAAACGGCAAGTCATAATCGCTATTCGTAAATGTTAAGCAAATCTAATTGAAAATATATTTCGTTCAGCTTGTAAATCGTTGATATATTTTCGGTATTAATGTGTTAGTTATAAAGCGCAGAAACATGCAAAACAAAATCAAACCGAATACTACACCAATAAATACTGTGGTCCACTCCAATGGATTTAAACTATTAGTTGTTGGCAGTACGTGTGTATTGATGCCGTTCTATAAGGAATGTAAAAAATAATTTAATACATTAAAATAAAATAAAGGAAGTGTCAGATTATATTCACCCAGCCACCATTCTCGTTTATCCAAGGCACGAGCTCATCTTCAATGACCTCTGAGACACTTTCCATTAGCTTTGGCAAATACTCCGGATGACCTTGACGCACACAGTCCACCGATAGGCCACCGGCTATGGCAAATAGAGAGATAACTTTACTCCAAGTAATCTCCACACGAAAGAGTTCACGACCCACTGCACCAAGCAGCAAACTGACTGCATCTGGTGTGGTGAATTCACCGCCAGGATTACGGCAAATTTGTCGCGCAACGCCAGTATAAACACGGGGATGCATGCGTTCCAGTTCATCGCCCAACTAGATGCAGAATTTATGTTCTAAATTAACTAAATCCAATCAGAATATACTCTATAACAGCTACTCACCACTTGCACAGCTGGAAAAACATCACGCACTATATCCATGGTGTTGTTGTTACCCAAAATACTGCGAATGCGCTGCAGCCCCAGTTTCTTGTTAAAGAGTCCTGAACGACGCAGACGTCTTCTGATATAATGTCCACATAGACAACGTCCCTGTACGGTAACTATATAAACAATTTTCTCTACTAATGCCAATGATAAACTAACCTGAGTTATAATGTCTTGTGCAGGTATTTGTGCCGCCTTCCAGCCAATCGTATAGGAGAGCTTACGTGAGACTACATCGCTGACATTGCTCAGCCGCCGGCGCGTGGTTTCCCTTTGACCCACCTCAAGCAGTGCAGCCGAATGCAGTGTGGCAGGAAAACTGAATTTGCGACGGTTCTGCGCCTGCAGCAAACGTTCACTTTGTGTGGTAGCCATGGGAAATCCATTGCTAAAATTATCATTATTTGAGGGAAATGATGTGCCTGGCATTGTTGTTATATAATTCCTGTAATCCTGTAAGCTGAAAGTGTACAACAAATAAATCAAAATGAACGCTAATTGATGTCAACGTTAACGCGGACATGTGATACGTGATACAACATACGATATACAACATACGATATACAATATACGATATACAACATACAACAGTCAACATACGATTTGGATTTCATTAATTATTTTGATGTTGTAAACTAGTATGCATGTGTGTGTGTGTGTGTGTGTGTGTGTTGTGTGTGTGGCAGGCGCTGTTCATGTTAAATCAATTAATTGGCCATACGATTTGGCTGATGTGGCAAATTTTTGCGCTTTACTGCCAATCTTTTGGGTGCCAGTGCCCATGAGAGATTTTTATCTGTAACTACATATCTGTATATATATCTGTAACTGCCAGCTAGCCAGTCGTTGTTACATTGGAAATGGGTTTCAGGCTTCAAGGCAACAACAAAAAACCAGCTACAACAATGCGGACGATCGGATAACTCTGGGCCTAGCCCCATAACAACAATTACAAATAATTGCCTCAAATCATAAATGTCACTTAAGAATTGCATTTAATTTATTAATGGCATTATTATAACATGGCTTAAACCATAAAGCAGATGCCTCGTTAATGGTTAACAATGCAATTAAATTTTTTTTCTTTTTTCTTTGCTGCTTTTAACCAACTTTTGCTGCCTTTGCTTATCCCTTCTTCTCGCTTAGTTTATAAGTTTTGTGTAGTTTCAGTTGTATAATAAATCCCACACATTGTTCAGTTATGATTTCTTTATATATATATATATATTATATAGTACACATAATCGGATCAATCTATAGTTTTTAGTTTATTATTGACCTTTTTTTTTGAATTTTTATTTTCTGACCATCTTTGGGCTTATTAACGACGCTGGTTCGTTAAGTTTGATTGGCGTTTGAATCTTTTTTGTTTTGGCCATTTGATCAAACGGATATCTGCAATGTGGCCAAAATGTTGTCTATGCGTGTTGTCATTAGTTGTCTGCAAGCGGCATGTCAAATGGCAAATGATTTGTGGATTGAACACAGCTGCGACAAGTGAATTGACTGAGGATGACCATATGAACGGGTGTTGATGTCTATTCCTCAAGGGACTGCTACTAACCAATAGCAATTAGCTTTACATAACCTGACCCAATATCTATACCTATATATATATATATATATATATATATATATATACACTTCGATTCGTGATCAAGGAAAGTTGCGACAGTTCACAACAAAATCGTGTAAACGCATAGAAAGTAAGTTTTTTATTTTGGCCCAAGAAAATGTATTCTACTTTGGGATTTGGGTCAGCTTCAATCACGATTGCTACGCCCTCTTTAAACCTTATAAAAGCACGCCCACACATCGATCCAACAGTTAGTAATCATATAGAATGTCAACCAATTGGACGTATATTGGATTTGTCAGTTCCATTTTGGGGCTGTTTCTACAAGCAAATGCGGATGTGGCTCATTACTTTGCAGCGCCCTCAGAATTCGGTAGCTTTCTACATGGACAAACTCCTTTTCAGCTAACGCACGCTCAAGCTGCTTTGTATGGACCACCCTCAGCTGGATTTCCTAGTAATCCCGTTACCCCGGCACCTGTTGCACCCGTTTCAGCTGCCACCACAGAGTTTTCTCTACCGGAGATCATTGAGAACCGTAGCGTCAAGAGCTCCACTTCAGCACATGTCAATTTTATACCCCTAAGTCAACACTATCTACCACCACCTGCACACGAAGAGCGTCCCAGCTATGAGAGTCCACATCCAAGGTGCGTTTGATTGCGTAGTTATCTCTTATAGGTAATCCTCTCATGCTTCTCCACAGCAACGATTTCACTGGCTACTACTATACACAGCCAACTACCAGTAGCACTACCAGAATACCCACAACAACTACAACCACATCGCGTCCTATCATTGTACAGGATTCCGCTGAGTTCGTGCAGCTGCCTGCCGCGGGCTATGACTATCAGGCACCTAAACCCTCGACTCCAGCACCTGTTTATCTGCCTCCAGCTGAGCACAATCCTGAGAAGCAACAACTCCGCCTACACCTTAAAGACATGCGCTGCCTGCAGTCAGGATACTTTCGTGCGGTGCTCAAACTGGACAGTTTCCTAGGCGCCTCACCAGTTGTGGACAATGAGCACCTCGATGTGCAGGATAAACGCTGCGAGCTGAAGCTCTCCCGCAGCTATCTGCTCTTGGACATAGCGAGTGCGGACTTTGAGCGTTGTGGCGTGCGTAGTTGTGGACAGGATTTGTGCCTGAGACTGCGTTTTCCAGCGATACGTGGACTGCGCACTGCTGATGATTCCATATTAACGCTGCACTGCAAGACGCAGGAGCGAGTGGCGATCAAGACGCATGCGCTGAAGATGGGCGTGGCCAATGATGTGTGAGTATTGTTAGGGATTAGCAGATACTGTGGAATACTATAATGAAGTGTCTCCCACTTATAGGCAGGCACGCAGCATTGGTAGCTATGCACATGGAGGTAAACAGAATGCATTTCGCACCCATGTGGAACTCTTGAGACGTGGCTCCAATGGTTATACGCGGCATCTGGAGAGCAATGGAGCTGTGCAGCTGGGCGAGGAGCTGCTGCTGCGTGCACATGTCTTGGCAGGCGATGGTAGGAGTAGAGAGATTAGAGTTTGTGGCTTGAGTTAAGAGTTGATTTGATTTATAGGCTGGAACTATACGAAGCTCAGCGATGTGCAGCTGCAACGCATCTCACCGGAGGGAGAGCTGCTGAGCAGCGCACAACTGATCACTTCCCGTGGCTGCCTTAATCCCGCAATGCAAAGCATCTGCGATCATGCACCCAGCGCTGAGCCACCGTTGGGTCAGCGACTGCACTTCAGAGCTATTATGTTTCCAGGCATGCATAGTGGCGATGTGTTGGTCATGTCTATGCGCATAACAGGCTGTCTGGAGCGCGAAGATTGCCAACTGACGGGACAAGATTGTCTGCCAGGTGTGGCGCAGCGTCGCAGACGGGATACAACATTCAATGCTGGACATGGCAATGGTACCGAAGCATCAGAATTATCTCACATTACCTTCCGTGTGATTATGCCAAACATGGTGGAACAGCAAGAGGAGCAGCAAACGGCATTTGTAAACGAATTGGCTAATGAGAATGTTGCCAACATGTCCAGATCATTGGCTCTATTTGGTAGTCTGGGCTTTGTGCTGTTACTCTTGGGTGTGGCTCTAATGGTGCTCTATAAACTGGGCAAATAGAGCAATGCAAAAGAATTGTCTTCAATACAAACAGAACTTGACTTTCAACTTGGCTTATAACTTGTTATCAATAGCTACAATCTACAATGGCTTAGACAAGTTAACAAATTTAATACTTATCGTACAATTGAAATCAACATTTTGACCATTTACAGCTACCAAAAACAGAAATTAGCACTTAATAAAATGTTATTTATGTTCATGTTGCATGTAATTGGACGGCCTGAGAATAAAACTACAACTAAAACAAAATCCTAACTTAATCTTATAAACATGGCCAAAACGATGTCGTTCAAAAACTACTCTAATCCGTTGGTAACTGCAAAGCAATTCAAAAATTGCGATCTCTGTTTATTATGGCAAGACTTGAAACTCAAATTTTATCACGTTTTCACGCTTCAAGCACATTTAATGACGTTAAGAACTCGCCTTTTTTTAGCTTATTTATTTTTTTTATGATATATATATATTATATATGTATTTTTGGCTTTGTTATTTGGTGCAATTTGTAGTCATTTCTTATGTTAATTCACTCAAATGGAGTTAACATTTCTGACTCGAATTCAGTTGCAGCAACAGGGGGTAAGAATTGCTACCAATTAACGCTTGATTGATGACCTACTGGCCATACATCATGGGGGGCGGCTTGGCTATAATTACACGTTATGCTATACACACATACCCATACACACACACACTACATACTCATGCATACATATGATAGATAGCAGGTTAGTTATAAGCTTGATTACACTGCAATTAATAAAGGGCATTAAAGTTGGCAGAAATGTTAGCCATAAACCAAGGTTCAAAGCAATCAGAATTTTACATGATAAATTTAATTGAGTTTTAACTACAATTAACTAACTGATCAGAACTTTAGTTAGGTATTAAAAATTATTTATTATTGTTTTCAAGTGTAAATCAAATCTAATCAAATGATGCTGAGTTTCTTTCATGTTGCAGCTAAACAGCTGCTGCTTGACCATGTTTATCGTGTAGTTAGGTTAGTGGTAAGAGACTCTTTTTTAAGAAGACACTGAAATTCCCATGGGTTGAACATCTTGCAGTTGCAAACCAAGCAAGCCGCCAGGCAGTTGCAAGTTGCAAAGTTACCACAAAGTTGCTACCCGCCTTCTCCCTTAACATTGCTGATCACATAACTGGCAAGTGGCATGCACCTTATGGCTAGCTCTTTAGGCCTTCTAAGAGCTAATTAATAAAACCGACACGTAGGCCGCACAATCGCATGTGTTCCAGGCAATAACAACAACAACAACAACAACAAGTTGGTTAACAACTACTTTGTCTTTGTCGCAAATGGCAGGCAAAATGTTTACTTAGTGCACATAAATTAAGTGTCGAACATTCATCCGTCTGTCCATCCATCTATCTATCCAGCTGTCCATCTAACAGTCTGTCCATTTGGCCAACTCAAGCGGCGCTTAAAACATTATACTTAATGCACCACCACAACAGAGTTTTGTTGCCAACAATTTACACTTTACAGTTGTTGCAGTTGTTTCGGTTATATGTTGCTCGGTTGTTTATGCGGTCATTTTGGCCATTTGACTTGACCAGGCCTAAACAATTTTCATGTTTCTTAGTCTTGTAGTGTGTAAATTATTGACTACTTAATGCCCAATTTAGCAATTTCTAATAAATATTTATGAATTCAATTCATTTTAGTCGCTTTTCATTCAATGAACAACAGCAACTGCTACAAGTCGCGCTTCTATGAATGGATTCAAGCCAAGTATTCAAATAATGAATAAACATTAAGTTAACAGTCAAGAGATAAGTATATTTACAATTGATTAAAATACTATCTTTTATATAGAGTGAAGAATCTTCGGTTAGGGAGTATCCAGAGAAGAGTTTTGTTTGTAAATAAATTACTTTAAAACTGCAAATCTTGCATGAAAATGTTGCTTGAAATGCAAAATTAAGCTCAGATTTAGGCCAAGTTAGTATGTAGTTGTATAGAAGTAAGTATGTGGTAGAATATGTAGAATCTTAAAGTAGACTTTCAGCTGGAAGAAAGCATTTAAATTTCTATATTTATATGAGATTTGCTTAAGAACTGCAGCTAATAACTTAAAACAGAGAGAGAAGCTTAACTTCTAAATTCTGGCTTAAAAATGTTGACCCAATTTGCATATTAACCACAAGCCAAGTTAGTGTATGAACAGTACGGAGTTAAAGGCATCTTTTACGAAAGGAAATTGGTAACATTTAAGACCATTTTCAACTGGTTGCCAATGTAAGCTGTAGGTCAGATTTAGACCTGATTTGCATATAAGTTAAAGCCAAGTTACATTTCTGATATGCAAAAAGTAAATTTAAAATATTCTAAATAAGCCCAGTTAAGACACAGTTTTCACATTTTAGAATTGAATTATATAATATATAATATGTATATTATGTAAAGATAATTCCAAGAGACGCTTTAACTGATTTTGACAATATTTTAATAGCTTTTTCTTCAGCTGTCATAAGATTTCACTCCTCCCCTTTGATGTGTAAATTGTATTTCGATTGGCTTAAACAAAGTTATAAAATTAAATCACGGCTTTAAGTCAACGCCTCACGCACTCATTAGCAGCTTTTATTAGCCAAATGTGTCGCGTGAGTATTCACTTTTTATTCACTTTATAGTCATATGATTCAATTGCCAATTGCTATTGGTTCGTATGTAAGATCGACAGCTGCTGCTGCTGCTATTGCTGCAGTATCGCCTTAAATTAACGTCAAGTATTTTGGCTAATACAATGCAACATTTTGTTTTTTTGTTACTTTTTTTTATTGGCCGTTGTTTTAGCCGGCTTTGTAACTTGTTTGATTTATTTTTATTTATTTTTTTCTCTCTTTATTTTCTGTTGCCAGTCACACAAAGCGAGTCTGATTCGAGTCGGTCTCAACGCTGTGTGATATTTATTTATTTTTATTTTATATTTTTTCTTCATTTTTTTTTTAAATTTTTTTGTAGCTTTTGCAGTGTGTGTTTACATTTGTGTTATTGATTTTTTACAACAGTTGACAGTTACGCATACGCAGTGTAAGCCAATTCCCCCAACTTGACTTGTATATTGGAATTTCAATACATATATCTATATAAATTGGTAACTTTTTGCATTTTGCTTTGATTTGGCGCATGACAAACGATTCAAACAATTTGACTTTCGAATTTTGATTGGTTAATCGATAAACGAAGTTCATTAAAATGCCATAATACCCTTAATTGCCTTTCTTATTTTTTTTCTATACTTCTTTTTTTCTTATTATTAACTTTAATAGATCAAAAACTAACCACAAAAGCCTCCAAAGTTAGTTTAGGTTTTTGGTCTAAGGCTTTAGATATATAATACTCTCATTAAAGTCATAATTGCATGCGATTTAAACGCAAATCGACTTGTGGTTTTCAATCAAGCGCGGAATGCCTCAAACGGGTCTACTCGACTAGAAGACAACTTTATACCCACATATTAAAGTTATGCCTTGCTTAAACTAGCAGTTATCTTGAGTATAGTAAACTACAACTTGTCCTATACTCCCTTTGACCTATATACTACATATAGGTAATATTCAACACTTTTTATGTGCAACTTTTGTTCAAGAGGTATATAGCTAATTATATATATATCTGTATGTATTTAAGTTTGCGGCTTACAAATGCTTTTGTTGTTGTGGTTACTGTTTGTTGTTGAGTAGCTGCCGGTGTTAACATTGTAGGGGATCATTAACTACACGTATTGTTGTCTGTTGTCTGTTGTCTGTTGGCAGTTGCCCGTTGATTTTGCACTTTTCATTTCAGGCCATGCCCAGCCAGTCAGACCAATTTACGTCATTCAATTCGAGCGTGTAAAATAACTAATTGCATCGTGGCAAATATTGAAATGCATTAAGAGAGGGAGCGTTAAGAGAGGACGGAAAAGTGATGTAAGTTGAGGAGTATAGATATTAAATTATTATTTTTTTTTTCTGTTGATTCAGTGAACTACATGAATAATATTTTTTTTCACTTGGCTTGTTAATTTCCATTGAGACTACTTAAATAGCATTCAATACCTGCATTCATATGCACAATTGTTCATAAGAAACATCTACCTAAGTTTGAATTAATGCACTGAGCGAAATTATATCCGATATAATATGTTATAGCAAAGATATCATATATACAGACAGTGCTGTAGCAATTAGAACTATGCTCTTATATTATCATTATCATAAGAAAATCTAATCAATAAACGAAGATTTGGCAGAACAAGATGTAGCCAGATATAAGGAAACTCTTTCTGGAGAAAATAGAAGAAAAACTCCAGTTTAATATCATTTAAGTCCTCAATAGGTATGATCACTTATATATATATATATTGTGGGAAATTATATAGAAATTGATATAAATTTGCCAACATTACATGTTGCATAATAATTATGCAATTGCATTAATATTTTTCATAAGAATATAAAGTTGCAACTCGATTTTTGCATGCAATTGAAATCAAACTTGTTGATAGTTTGGCAATTGTATCAAATATCCAAACTTTTTCTTTAAAAAGTTTTAGTTTCTTTTATTTTGGCTCTTATATGCAGGGCTGCCAATTTTTTGAATGAAAGAAAGTTGAGTTGGCAGCCCTGGTTATATGTAATAATATTTAAAAAACAAAACTAGTTTTTGAATTCTTCAGCATAACTTATTTAACTCTTAACGAAACCATTTTGAAAATTTCCCTTTACATATTTGCATGATTGTGCACGTTCGTTGTAACTGTAGTTTATCTACGTTTGCCTTATTGATTTATATTAGTACAACTTAATTAAACTCTATGCTAATAATGAAGCATTAATAGTATTTATGTTATATGCTTTATCTGCAGAATGATAAGCTGATTAGAAGCTTTTATAGATAATTATAGAAATCTCTATGTTGTATATAGTATAATATTTGCATAATATAATTATAATATTTACCTTTCTTTCTCAATAGAATGTTGCCGCCTTTGTTAATATTGAAGCAAGTTTCTTAGTAATCCAAATATTATTTATACTGCTCGAAAAAACCACATAATAAAGAATCATTTATAACAATATGAACAATGTGGTACGCACTGTGATTGTAATTGCAGTGTGGGTGTGTGTGTTATGTGTAGTTGTGTTTAGTGTACACTGGCAGCAACAACAACAGCAACAGCAGCAGCAGCAGCAATAAAAGCAACGAAACACCGCTTAAGCAATGGCACAACACAATGAGAGAAAAATTTAATTAAATTAAAATTGACTTGGCCTTTTTTTGTTAATGTATATCCTCTTTTTAAGTAAGAGAATAAAAGAGTACGTTGAACTTTTTGGCCTTTAGCTTCGGTTATTTATTTCACAATAATGCAATCATTGGTTAAATAAACGCAAAAGCCGCACCAATGTTTTGTTTTATTTTTGCTTATCGGCATTAAATATCATTGATACGCGTATTTTTTTTTTTATTTATCATTTGGTGTTGGATGCGCAATTTGTGCTGATAATAAGCTTGTAATAAATGATATTAAAAAAAGCACTCAAACAAAAACACACACAAACACGAAAAAAAAAACAACAAAAATAGCAGAACAGAAAATAGAAATAAAATAGTTAAAAGCTGCGCGCTGCGTTGCATGAAAATTGCTTAATTAACTATGCATTGCGCGATTTTGGTGTCTTGAGTATTCACGGTCACCGTTTTGGTTGAAGGCTTTTTTTATTGTTATTGGTTAATGCATATGTACATAATGGGTTTAAATTAATAATATATATTTGATTCTTACGCGGATTTAAATAAATCGTTAAGATTATAGTAATTAAATTATTAACTGTAGTACATTTAAGCCACTAACCGATTAAAACGGAAGTTTACGACAGCGGCAAAGTACGATCGTTTCGTTTTGCTTCGTTTCGATTCGCGTGCGCTGTAGCCGAGCGCTGAAAATGAAATGAATTAAAGCAGAAGGCGCGCTCTTTCAACTTATTCACGTTAGTGTTGGTCAATATGACGTAAAATACTATTGGCAGCACTTACCGATTACCGCAAAGCGTACATATCGATATATCGATAGTGAAGAATGAAGGGCTGCAAATTGAAGCTGTGATCAGACGCTCTACAAGAGGAACCTTCAACAAAGTGCAATAATAAGTAATCATTCATATATTCATTCTTGTGTTGTTGTAATCAATGCAATGTCGCTAACTATAATTAAATATAAAAAAACCTCAAATGGCTTGGTGCCGTTAACACCAACCGTGATATACAAACCTAAATCTCAACCGCAGCCACAACAAAATCCCAAGGTATAGAAACATTTGTATATAAACACGCAAAATGCTATCTGCACAACAGCTGTTGTTTTTATACAATCTGGCAACCAAAGCGCAGTGCTTTGCCGTTTGTTATTAGAAAAATTTACTAGGTTTTATTATTAAATTCTAAATTAATTTTAATATAATGTATTACAGACAATAGCAAATACTAACATGGACCTCGGCCATATAGTAGCCGAGGCAAATACCAAACCAAATATGAAACGCACCTCCAGCACGACACCAACAGCTTCTGGTAAGTAGTACGACAATTTGACTGATAAACTTATTGTATTAAACAATTGATTTTTGCAGTTCCATTTATAAAAAATCCGAAATATATACTGCCGATGAGCAGTTATGCCAGCACAACCACATCCCCTTCTTCCCTACCTTGGCAATCGACACATCCCATTAAAAAGGAATCGCTCGGTGATGCAATTAGTTCCCTGCCACCAAATACTACCATCAAGGCAACAACCAGGCAGACATTACCCACTGTAAATAGTACGTTGCCACGTCAAGTGATTGCTGCAAAAACAAATACGCCCACGCCAACAGCAGCGCCCGCAGTGGCCTCCGCTGTCCGACAAGCAGTTTTTCTTAAACGCGATATGCCACAGCGGTCCATGCGTAGCATGACCTTAGGCTCCATCGATATGGCATCCTCAATGCATCTTGGCGTAGCCAGCCAGCATCTGCCACTGTTCAAACGACATATATGCAAATACGCCAACCTAACGCACATGGATTGCTGTATAACGTTGAGAAAACTGCGTCTGAATGAACCATTTAAACTGCTAGCGGAATTCTTTGAGCTTAGTGAATCAGATGTGGAACAAACCTTTAAGCGTACACTAGTTAAGCTGGCACGGTGTTTGCGACCGCTCATACGGTGGCCAGACGCAAAGCATTATTCGGAACGACTAAAGCACATGCCATTGGCGTACAGAGCTAATCTGATGCATGTACGATCTCTGATCGAGTGCGTAGAAACAGATGTAAAAGAGTCGCTTAATTTTGGTTGTACCAGCTACAAGTTTATACTCTGCCTCAATACAAATGGTATGTAATTTATCTTCATTTTAAATCAGATGTTGCCAATTTATCAACTTTAATGTGCAGGTATCATAAGCTATGTGTCGGATGCCTTTCGCGGTGATTGTGATGATCTGCAGTTGTTTGAAGCTAGCAATTTCAAGGACATCATACCCAAGTACCTGACATTATGTGCAGAACCCGGCAAGGCCGTCAAACGTATACACATCATACCCAGAACAGATACAGATAGTAATGGATCAGATGAAGAACTTGAGATGCCAGACGAGTCCCCCAAATTGTTAACTAAATACCATGAACTACGATTGATGGGACAGCTAGCTAACATGCAATCCTTATCCGTAACAGATGGTGCACTAACCTCAACACGTGCACCCAACATACAACTGCCCACAGTACGCGTTAATGAACCTGCCTGTCGCGCACAAATGCGACAAGCGATTGATACACTGAGAGAATATCAGCTATTAGATCATTGTGCGGTACAACAGAGTCCGGTCTTAGGTTACCTTAATGAAATGCTTATTGTAGCAGCTGCGCTGTGCAATTTGCAGCAGCAGTAAACCCTTTTTTGGGTACGTATTCTTTTAAATTGTAATACAAAATAAAACCTGTTTTAAGGTTATTTTATTGTGTCCGTATATAGTTGAATGTTGCAATATCAATTTTGATGTTACAAATTTTAATTTTATTTTGTTTTGGGTTACTTTAATGGAAACTCTAACACCACTTACAACTTTCACATGAAAATACTCCTTGTTATTGTTGTTGTTGCTGCTGCTGCTGTTGCTGTTGCTACTGCAGCACTTGTCTTGTATTATAGCCATTAGTTGTGGTTATTATAAACTTTGTGTCTATGTTAATTGCTTTTTTATGTAGCTAACAGAAAAAAATAACAAAAAAAAAAATACAAAAAAAAATCGTAACTTTTATAACGAGTTGTATTTAATATGCAACAGGTTGCTGCTGCCGTTGTTGCTGCTGCTGCTGATGTTGCTTAGGTTGGTTGCAATTTGACATTGTTAACCTCTAACAAGTAAGTTTTGCTAATTTTAATATTTGTTTGCCATTCTGTATAATGTTTTTTTTTATGTATTATTATTTCATGGCTTACACAATATTTTTTTTTTTTATATTTTTCCGTTATTTATTGCCCGGGCACTGCCTTAGCCTTAAACAACGAGCCACGAGTTTTGTGTTTAAAACTATTTGTACAGGTGTTTGGCGCTTCTTGTCGCCTCTGACGTACGTTATTGAACTGCAATTAATGTATACCCTAACTATGATTCCATTGAATAACTAAACTAAGTTTAAATACACAAATTAAGAATAGTTTCTCATAGAGCCACATGGCATGTATATTCTGACTGATAATCCAGAGAGTTTCCTCTAAGCAATTTTATATTTCTTTAGACAGTTAAATCTTACCTTCAAGTTTATAAGTTCCAAATTCTTTGCTTACATATAGAAAGTGTATTCCATAGGATCGGTTATATATATACAATTATTGAAGTCGTAATTGTATTTTCGGTTTTTATTTCGTTTTGGTTAATTAATTTTCCATTCTGTTTGAGAAGTTAAAACACATGTTTCATTTTTGTATTGTTTTGCTTTATTTATAGTAAAAAGTACATCTTTCATATATATATATAGACTATATATATACTTATATTTATATATATATATATATATATAAATATGTTAAAAATGTAACGAAAAGTTATTCAATGAACCAGCCGCAAAATGCAAAGCAAATACACTAAGAAATATATATATATATATGGTATATATATATATATATATCTTTTCTACAAGATTAGAAATTTAAAAATTTTATATAAATATGGAATATATTTCATTAAGTTATATATATTCAGGATACCGATTCGTTTATAATCCATACTTTACTTTATACTAGGCACTAAGTCAAATTATAAATTTTCGTTTTCAATTTTGATACGCTTCGGTTCAGTTTTTAGGTTTAAAGATGGAATTGTTTAAGATTGAATTGAATTCTTCTGTTGGGAGAAGAATTAGCTTTAGCTTAGGCTAAAAAAGAATATTAAAAAATTTGCTTAATTCATAAGTGACTTTTGCGTACTAAATACAATAGTTTATAAGGTCTATATATGTCTGCCGTAGCTGAAGAAGAAAATGAAAAAAATATCATTAAAAAAAATAGATAAAAAGTATTTGAAAGTAACATTTTCAACTAGAAAACTTTTCTTTTTCAGTTAACAAAAGAATTCTTCTTAA
Source organism: Zygothrica quintamaculata (assembly GCA_037044455.1). Taxonomy (NCBI): domain Eukaryota; kingdom Metazoa; phylum Arthropoda; class Insecta; order Diptera; family Drosophilidae; genus Zygothrica; species Zygothrica quintamaculata. The sequence continues at coordinate 307,827 of JBAMBS010001266.1, forward strand.
TTTTGTTATGATTCTCTTTCTTTTTTTTTGTGCATTTTGTGGTGTAATATAATAACAAGTACGGTGTTTAGAATGGTGTGATATGGATATGGATATATGGGGAGTTTTTGGGGGGGTTTTGTTTTGTGTTTAGAATTAAAAGTGAGGATTTAGGATTTAGAATTCTCTCAGAGCTTTTGTATAATTTCAAATTTCTTCTTTAGATCGACACTCTCGTTCTTGGGATCGTATTTCTTCTTGGAGGCCAATTTGGCTCGCATTTCGGCAGCTGTCAGTGGCAGATTGAGGCTGCCTGCACGATTTGTGGCTGTAATGGGCGTTGGTGATTTGGGCGTGGCGCTGCCATTACCATTCCTATTTGTGTTGCCATTTGTATTGGTGCTGTTGATGCTGCTGTTGGAATTGGTGTTGTTGCTGCTGTAAACGCTACCATTGTTATTCATATTGGCAACTGTTGCCGATGGCGGTGGCGGCGTGTTCATCAATTTGTTGTTGTTGTTAATGTTGTTGTTGTTAATGTTATTGTTGCTCATGGCAGCCGGCGGGGATTTGTTACCATTTTGATTTAGGATTGGTGCCGCAACTGGCTCTGGACTCTGAACGGGTGACATAGGCATTGCTCTGTCAACCACATCAATATCGGTGGCATTCATTGTGCTGCCACTTTGAATGCTGCTCGCATTTGAGACACGCTTTGTGCTGGTTACACTGATGCTACTTATGTTGGCACTGGCACCAGGTATCTCCTGTTTGGTGCCCTCATAACAAGGTGGACTATTGATGTCACCATTGCCATTGGTGGTAACAGGTGTTGTTGTTGTGGACTCCATCTTAGACGATGACATATCAATGGCTTTGCCATCAACATCGATTAACAGCAAACGCACCTCATTGGCAATTGCCTTAATCCGTGCCACCACCTGTTTGTGTGTCTCACTGCCAATGGATACACCATTCACTTCCAATATGCGATCACCCTCCTTAAGACCAGCCGATTCTGCTGGCGAATTGGCATCAACTTTGCCAATAAATTGACCTGGTTTCACCTTCTCCGAATGCAAATTGAAACCATAACCATCGAAATCAGGGCGCTTCAATATGTGGCACGTTTTGGTTACACCTGGCGGCAATGTGGGCGGTGTGGGTGTTTTCGGTGTGGTTGGCGTAGACATGGCTGCAAGTACAACAAATCAAATTCAATATAAGTAAGGGTTATAATAGAAAGGAAAGCAAAGTATTGGAATAGAAGGCAATTCATTCAATATTTCTCTCTTCTATATGCCAAAGAGAATTCAATTTGAAAGCTAGAGAATCTACAAATTATCTGTTCTGCTGCTAACAACTAATTGCAGCAGATAGCAGCTAATTTTGGTTTTTTTGTTTATTTTTTCTCATTTGTTGGGAATTTTTTATTGGAGATTTTTCACAATGAAAAAATAGTTTTTCTTTTGTGCTAATTGAAATTCCAGCAGATTTCAGCAACTTCCTCAGAGTTTTTCTTATCAAATAAAGTGAAATTTAAGCTGGACAATAATGAATATTGATAACAGATTTAATGATAAGAAATTGTTTATATTTAACTGTAAATTACTGTTATTGTTGTAGGTCTTATCTGTCTTATCATATGACCTTTGTTAACATTGTGTAATATACTACTCAAAACATAAACATAAAAAGTTATTTTGACCCACATTCCCTCAGCTAAAGGTAATCCTATGGCTATGTACTGTACGTGTCTTAACGGGTTTTTTTTTGCGCAATTGGTCAAAACCAAAAAGGTAACTGAACAATTTTTGTAGTAAATTGTTATTATTACCTTTTGCCAACTAAATAATTTACTATTTGTCTATTTAAAGTGAATTGCAGGTAACCTAAATAGAAATTCCAAAGGCATTTGCTCATAGGTCAGAAACAGTTCTTATCGTGGGTGTATTGTTTAAGTATGTATGTGTGAGTGTGTGTGTGTGTGTGTATGTGTTTGTTGTAACGTGATTCTATTTGGCATATTCAGGCGTTTCAGTTAATTATAGCTAAATAATTAGCTGTAGTACGTCAACTATTTGATGTATTATGCAACCTGATCATAAAATAAAACCTGCTTTGGGTATGCCACAAATTTGCTTTAACTTTAAGAATTATACAGATTTTTTTTTAGAATTTTTTATATATTTAAATTTATGATTTAATTACAACAATTAGTCAATTGCTTAAACACTTATATTAAGAGAGAAAAAAAAGTGATTAAGCACCAGGTTTTTTTTTCTTTTTTTTTTTGTTTAAACTTCATGAACAATAAAGTTTATAATTGTATTATAGTATCCCAGGAAATATTAGTCACTTTACAAATAAGGGTATCTGTGGTTTATATCATTATCTGTATAGCTATACAATTGATATCTGATTTCCTTTAATTAATATACCAAATATGACTGAATCGCTTTGCGTCTTAACTTCAAAGCACTTTCAAAATTTCAATAACCCTGAACTAAATGTATAAATGTCATGCGAAAATGAAATGAAATGAAGTAAAAGTATTGGCAGTATATACGACCATTAGATACACTTTCAAACAATTGTGATCAGATGTTAGAGTAACATATATTTAAGGTAGAATTTGAAACAATTCCCTTACTTCATTTGCATAACTTTCTTGATACCCTACTCAATGCATACAAGGTCAGCTAAGGCTTTAATTTTATACAATATATAAAATATTTTTCGGTTGAATCAACTGTGGGAAGCTAAAGGTATTTTTTTTTGTTTTTAGATTTATAGCGGGTTTTGATACAGGTAACAGAAACTGAGACAGCAACAGAGACAAAGAGAGAGAGAGATATAGAGAGTGAGAAAAAAAACCCCGAGTAATTGTAGCCCTGTGAATTCACATTAGCGTTTGATCATCGGTTCTGTTGAATGAGGACTGCACCCCTGAGCTGTTCTCCCCCCTTCCTTCTGTACTTTAACTGTATCTGCGTGCGGTTAATTTATTAAACAAAAATGTTTGTTTTATTGTTGCTATTGTTGATATTGTTGAACCTTTAAGATGCGCTCAATAGTCGACCTTGAATGTCATACGGGAAAAACAAAAAAAAGAGAAAAAAATAACAAAAAAACAGTTTCAATAAATAAGCGATTTTTAATGAAACAAAGTAAACAATAACAACAACTGAAAAAAAAACCAACAACGAAACTTAACACGAAAAGGGAATCAAAATCAAAATAATAACAAAAATATAATAATAAAAATAATAATAGTTAATAATAATTGTTTGAACGAGCAGCAGTTGGATTTTAAGTACTTTGTTTTATTAGGAAACGGAACTGACATTTAAAAATGCGTCAATAAAAACAATATCTATATATAAACATATATATATTTATATCTATAGGATATATATATAAGATATTTATTTATATACACAATATATTTATATAAGAAATGCAATCAATTATTTGCCAGGCGGAAATCAATTTTTTTTATCAAACTATAAATCAGATTCAGTCAGAAGTTTCAACTTAATTCCAATGGATGACTGATATTTTTTTTTTAAAAGTAAATTGTAGCTAAAAAAAATAACAGTACAACTAATTACAACCTTGATATTTAACTATTCTGATGCAAACTATTTTTTATAAAATATTTTAAAAAAAAGTCTTTGAGTTTTAGAAGCAACAAAAAGACATACAAAAACCGAATTCCATTTTTAAAAATATTTTAAAAATATTTAGAAAATTTAAAAAAAAATTATAAAAATATAAAAAATATATCAGACGCAAAATACTTTTATTTTATAGCTAATTTGTGTAATTAGCTATAAAATAAAAATTATTTTTTTTAACAATTTTTATCATAAACTACCAAAAAAAAAATAGAAAAAAAGACACATAACAAATTTCTATTTCCTCTACACAACTTTTAATTATATTGTTTAAATTTTTGCTATATTAAATAATAATTTGCGTTGTGTTTTTTTTTTTTATGATGTATTTAGAAGTTTTCATTCATTCATTCATTCATGCTGCTCTTCTGTCAAATTGAGCGCTGAACGTTTCAGTTGTTGTCAAACCCCGCTACCCTCCCCCCCCCCTGCTTTGCAATAGCTGGGAGGATTTTGCGCAAACTTTAATTGAATTTGCAATCAAGCATGAAGTACAAACACACACACATACAAACATACACACACACTTACACTTACATAGATTCACAATAGAGTATAGAGAATAGAGAATTGTGTCTATAAAGCAAAATTGTATTTGTCCCGTAATCCCCGTACCTTGTAACAGGCTTTTTGTAGCTGAAAGACCCGCATGACCAGCTACTGGATAGCAGCTTCCATTGTATTTGTTAAACAATTGTTGTTCCTTTTGTTGCTGTTTATTTTTGTGTGTTTATTTAAGCGGTTTCTCATCATTAAAACGAATTAGCCGTTAGTTGTACTTAGCTACAAATACAACAGGTAATATATATAGTATATAGAAATCTTTATATACCGTTTGATAACTATTGTTCAGATTTATACACCTTTAGGCGATTTTACTGTAGTTCACAAAAAATTTTTACGCTGTGAAATATATGCGACATTTTCACAAGTAAATTTTAATTAAAAAAACAAAAAAAAAATTTAGTATTTTTGTGTCTTTTTTGTTTAAGAAAAACAAATTTCACACTTGCTGCTGTAGCATTTAATTAACTTGAAACTATTTCAAATCAAATATTAGCACGTTTCGAGCGAATATGCAAATTGAAACTGATAAATGGAACGGGCAAAGGAAATGCCGCAACTAAAAAAAAAAATACAAAGCTGCCAGCAGATCCCAAAATTAGTCGAGATAAAACTAAAACACTTTCAGCTAAACTTTCAGTAATAATTCACTATATTTTCATATACTATATATATAGTACTAGATCTGTATATATACTTATATCATCATTTCAGGGTCATTTCGACAAACTTCCCGAACGAATAATTTTTTTTTTTTTTTTTTTAGTTGAAGATTAGTTTAATGTGAGAATTTTAGCGTTCATCTGCTAAGCGATTGTATATGAGTCAGTAGAATTGTAAACATGGTAAGCCTTTATTACCGTAAATAACTTGGTTATGAATACTTGTAGATTGTTAATGCAATCCGATGGGAATCAGTACTTAATTTGTTACCAAAAATGTGTTAAGTTATAAATCTATATGCTTAAACTAACTAAGCTCCATGTATACTGCGTGTTTACTATTTCAAAATGATGACGTCATTGATAACAAGTTGGTAATTCTATATGCTTTAGACCCAAGCGGAACCAACTAATCTCTGGCTATAAGAAATTTCTACTCAAAAGATTAAGTTACCTGCCTTAAGGCTAACTTAACGAGAATAGCTGAAAAAAAATTTAATGTAATTTTTTTTTGGTATTACAAAATATTACAATTACCTTTTTTTATAGTTAAAAACAAATGAGGGAAAAAACTAAAATTACAAAAAAAAATTTAAAACTTACATAAACCCTTCACATTTTTTATTGAATGCATCACGAGCTATTTGAAAGCTTATGATAATAATTATTTACAAGCTAGTCAAAAAAAACATTATAAAAACAAAAAAAAATCCGAAAAAAGAATGTCAATAATTTTTTAAAATTATAAATATATATATTTATTTATATATATGTATATATACGTGTGTGTGTGTGTGTAGAGAGAGATAAAAGGCAACGTAATAAATTTAATAAATGCTGACGACATTGCGTTTATTTCAAGTGGTTTGCCGAGATTTTTTTTATGAGAGTTGTAAACCAAAATGCTTGTTAATAGGTGACACTTGAGTAGAGACTCGCAGAGAGAGAAAGAGAGAGAGGGAGAGAACTTTCACTAGGTGCTAACATATAGGGTTTACAAGTGCAGCAAATACCCTTCTGTCTTAAGCCTTTAAATGATGTATTAAATTTTTTGTTTATAAATTTTCAATGTTATCGCAACCACTTTGAGGCAAGTCAAGGTAACATTTTTTTTTGTTATTATTTATTATTGATTTAAGACAAGAATTTTATTTATTTTTTTATAATTTTCATTGTTAACTGAAAGTTATTTTTATCTTATCAAATGGTATCTTTAAGTATGCATATGTTATTAACTTAGTTTTTAATTTAACAATGACATCGAAAAAAAAGAAGGAAAAAAATATTAATGAAATTCTTTGTCAGCAATCGTACTCACATTCATTTAGCAAGAAAAGAACTCATATTCATATTAACACTCAGTCACATTCATGAATCATTTAGACTGATCTATACATATTGCATGAAAAGAAACTCATTAGCAGCTTCTAAAGATGAGTTTCAATCGCGATATTCCGCTGAGAGAGTGTTAAACACATCGATCTCTGTCTCAATCTTTGTCTCTGTCTCTGTCTCAGTTTTTGTTTCTGGCTGAGTGACTGTCGTTGTTTGTCGCTGTCGTTGTCGCCGCAGGCATTGAGAATTCTTATTAACTGAAATCTCTGGGAAACTCTGCAAAACTGGTTATGATTATTGTTAATGCTCTGTAGCATAAACACCCCAAAGGGTATATAGTCTATAGCTTAACTATTCATACTAACCAAAACATTGTCTAAGTTTCCCATAGAGCATCTGTAATTCGTGTTAATAAACTTTGTTTTTTTACTATATTTTTGTTTCTGTTATATTCTGATATTCAATGACAATGTTAAACAATGTGACTGTAATCCCCCCTCTTACCCCTCTAACCCCACTCTAACAATAGCAACTGCTGTCGCAATCACCTGCAGCGCATAATTTGCAATCGTCTCGAGATAAAGCCAAGATCGTCTCAAGATCATTTCGTACCGCTCCTTAAAGATGCTTCTAAATAGTTGTGTATAACGTCATTAGCATTTAGCACGTTGATCAAACTGCTTTAGAGTAAATATTGTTTCATTGATGATACTTATTAATAAATGGTAAACAATGTACGGAATTTTGAGTATGTTTTGAGAGGAAATATAATTAATTATAATTTTTTTTATTTATTTTTATTTGTTCATATTTTTTTTTATATTTTTTTTAAATACAATTCAAATATGAAACTGTAAGCTGTGTGGGCTTAACGGATGAGATCATAACATATGAAATAAAACAAATTGTAAATTGTAAACTTAAATAAGCTTCCTATAATTGACAATTTTATTGACGTTTTTCAGTAAACAAATATTAAAATAAAAATAATTATATATAAATATGAATCAAGTAGTCAATATATATATTTAAATATTATACAAAGTATAAATTAAAATATATAATATTAGCTCAAAAAAACTAACAAAGAGAAAAGGCAAGAAAATCATATATAATTTGCTGACATTCAGTTATTCTACTATAACTATTTTGTACGGGGCGTGTCTGATAGTCAATCAATACAAATAGGCAGAATTGTAAAGAATAGATTAAAAAAAAGAACAGAAAAACATTAACTTAAATTTATTTTGCTACACAAAAACCACATTAAAAGTTGCTGCCAGCAAAAAGTTATTTTTTGCTCAATGGATAACAAAAATCAAAGTTGTAACTAAAAGAAAAAAAACAACAACAAATAAAAAAAAGAAGAATACAAACAAAAAAAAAACAATAACAATTTATATAACTTGTATAGAGCTATTTTGTATTTGTGGTCAATATCTGTATGTATGTGTGTGTGTGCTCATAAAACTTGGCAAAAATATAGGAATAAATAGTTGTTGCTTATTTTTGTTTTGTTGAGGCGCGTGTAACTTTTAGTAGCTACAAGCTAACAGTTAAAAAATACATGTAGAAAATCTACAGAATTCCAAGCTGACGACAGAAACAAAATAATAAGAATAAGAATAAGAATAAAAATGAAAATAAAAATAATAAAAGAAAACAAAGAACAATTTTTTGAGATCTCCTTTTGTCAGCACCCAAAGAGCAGGGCTTAGAAGCTATGCTACGAGTGCTACAAGTACAACACAACTGTATGAGTCTATATGTATATATATTTGTATATATGTATATGCATATGTATGTGTGTATGCAGCTTGGATGCCACAAACTGGCTGCCTGACAGCCAGCCTACTTGCCTGACAGCCTGCTGCTTTTGCTTTGGCCTGAGAGGTTGGTTAACCAAATTCATTTTGAAGCTGCCTCAAAAAATTTTTTGTGCATTCAGTTTGCTGGAGATTCTTTTCATACCCTTTGCACATTAATAAAAAACTTGTGTAAAAAGGTTATGCCAAACTAATGTAGCTGTTTGTAACATAGTTGGAAACTCAAAGCATTCGATTTCATAATCAGTTTTTATACCAAAATTGGCAAGCTTTTTGTTTTGATTTTTGTTTTATAAACTGAACAAAGAGCAAAGGAACAAAACCCTTTAAAACCTTTTACAGGGTATATTTGTGTTAGTTATGTCTGTACAGAATTAAAAAAATTTTTTTTTCTTAGGCTTTTTTTGTGTTGAGCTTGAGAAAATAAAAATTGATTCTAGAACCTGTTTTTGGCTTCGAATTGTTGGGTTCATGTTGTTGTGCATAAGTATAGGTGTGTGTGTGTGTGCGTGTGTGTGTGTGTGTATGTGTGTATGTATTTTTATATTTTCAATATATATTTTTGCCTTTGTACTTGTTTGGCTCTGCTCTTTTTAGGCGTTTCTCGTCTCCTCTTTGAGTGCCATTAAACGCAGCTTGTTTGGATCGCGTTTTGGCTTTTAGATCTTTTTTTTTTGGTTTTTTTTGTTGTTTTTTTTTTTGGAAAAATAATTTTTGTTAAGAGACGCATTTTGGTTGTTCGACGCTTTCGTTTTCGTTTGTTTTGGGGCGTCGAAATGGTCCAGCCATTTAATTAAGTAGATATTTTGTATAAATTATGCATATTTTTTTTTAATATATAATAATATTAATACAAAAAAAAAAGGAGAAGCAGCAGCAAAAAACGAAATTCGAAAGTGGCTGCGTTTATCAAAGGGGAATAAATAAAAAAAATAAAAAATATAAAAAAATCTCTAAGCGTCATTGATAAATCAACAAAAGCTTCTCATTTGTTTATATAACAATTGTTGAACGTTTCTCTCAAAAATTAAATAGAAAAAAAACAAAATAATAATATTATGAGACCTTGAGAATATGTATAGAAAAAAAAAATTAATAATTAATAAGTGTAAATTGCAAAACAATAAAAAAATACAATTTTAATATTACTTTGTTGTAAAATAACAAAAAAAAAAGCAAAGAAAAACTTTTTTAAATTGTGTTAACAATGCAAAAAAATTAACAAACTTCTGGTGAAATTGAATGTGGTAGTTAAAATTTATAGACCAGACATCTATTTTATGTGAGAGTTATGGCCAAAATGCAATTGTCTAACGGTTTCATGCAATTGTTTAAACATTTTTCACATGCCACTCAAAATGAATTACATGCAATGTATATAAATATGGGAACTTTATGGGGTATGAGATGTGACACACAGAAACAGTTATAATAATTATAATAAAAATAAAACAAAATTATAAACTTTAACTATGCCACAATATATACATACATATATATATATATAAAAGACACTTTAACTATAATTTTAATTATAATTTAACAAATTTTTTGTAGAAAGTTTTTTTTTGTTTCTTTTTGTTTTTTTTTTTTATCAAAGTAAATAATTGCTCAATGTCAATGTTAAACGTCAAATGATAGTTATCGATAATTAATGGTTATAAATTACTAACTGAAATAACCTTTGTTAACGTCTTAATACATATTAATTAACTGACTTTTAGGGTCTAGACCATTTGTCAATCTCTACGAATACCCAAAACAAAAGTTCTTAAAAAGAAAAACATTTTAAAATTTTTACCAAATTTACTTTTACTTTTTTTTCACCTTAAGCACTCTACAGTTTACCGCAATTTAATGCACCCTTTTTTGTTAGTAAACAGTTAAAAGTTTAAGCCAAAACAGCATATAGTTAAGACCATGTTTGTTGCTTAACTCTTAAGTACTTTGATCACTGATAAAAAGAAGGTCAATAGCCGATTTCTTGTGTGAATCATGATAAGCAAATACTTGACTAGAACTAATAGAATCCCATTAGTAGAAGGAACAGTTTGATGAATCACTTTTTTAAGGCATAAAACATTAAAAAGAATTTATAAAAAAAATATATAAAATAATCACCGTAACGATTAGCAATAGTTAAAAGGAAAAAACAAGAAACATTTGAGTAATTTCTATGCTGGCTACAGTCATTTTTCTATTTCTTAGCATAATACAGCATTATAGTATATATATTAAAGTTAATCTAAGCAGAAGTTTAATAAACAGCAGCAGTAACTAAACAATTTATCAAATCTGAAGAAATATATATCTTTGTTGTTGTTGTTGTTGTTGTTGTTAGCTCAAAGTTAGTTCCGTTTTTGGCTTGTCATAATGAATCATCTTTTTGACCATAAAATGTTATCTTCTTATACCTACTCGAAATATTTGTATACTTTAAGCCAACTGTGTTGACTGAAAGAGTAATCTTGAGCAGATGTTAGTCTTTCCATTATCACATCTCAGATATCTGGCAAAAAATAAGGCCTATAACGGTATTGGTGTTAAATGCTAAACTTGATTAAATACTCAAAGCCAAGATCATAAATTAAATTAGCATAGATCTATATATAAATCTTTATATATGTGTGTGTGTGTGTGTGTGTGCGTGTGTTTGTGTGTAGAGTAGAATTGTTGTTAAGACTCTGCGTTTTTTGATTACTTACAAGCTTAGAAATGTGGAAAACGGCTCAAAGAGATACTACCAAAAAAAAAACCAGAAACACACGCGACAAAAATGCACAACTAGAAATCAGGTGAACTAAACCGGTGAATTAATATATATATGTAGTCAGATATATATATACATATATATACATATAGTTGACGAAACCTGCTCGGAGACATAGCTGAAATTCCAGCTTAAAGTGGAGGGTATGGATATGGCTATGATTATGGTTAGAGGAAGCTTACAAACCAGGAGGGGTAATGGCACGCCTGCGCCATGAAGAAAGAAAAAAATATAAAATAAAACCCCAAGCAGGTTAAAAGCGAATTGTGAATAGTGTAAAATAAGTATAATAAAAAAAGAAGGAAAAAAAAGTAAATACGTTAAAAAAAAAAAATCGCATGCATGTCGCATTTGGCCTTATGCAATGAGTTGAGTTGTTTGCTATGTGTATGCGTATGTGTGTGTGTGTGTGTGTGTGTGTAGTGTTGGGCAGCGGTGTGTGCATAGACAACAGCAATAGTAACAGCAACAACAATCAGCTAAGCTGTAAAGGAGCCGCAACAAAAATAAATCAAAACAATTATTATGCAAGTTGTTGGCCATTAAAAGCAGTTAACAGGCCAACACATTTTGCTTTGGCTAAGAGTCTTTAATGCTTATTATTGGATTTATTTAGCGTGTGGCTTTTTTTTAAGGTTGATCGCTCACAAACTCTATAACTAAATTTACTTTGCGTGAGAGCAATACCAAATTTATAATAATAAATATAATTTTAGTTTTAGTTATTGAAAATTGCCATTTTTATTTTATTTCTTTTTTTTCTCTTTTTTGAATTGAATTTACTGCATTGAGTTTATATGCAATTAAGTAATTTTATTATACACAAACTTTTATTAACTATACACAATTTTATTTAAATTATTAAAATTATAACTCTTTATAGATCATATAACATCTATATAGCATTATATATATATATAATTAAAGGCGATCGTTTTGTTTTGTTAAACGATAAAACAGCTTCAGTTGGCTCGTAATAAAGGGGTGGCAGCAGAAAGGGGTAACATATGTATACACATGTCACAATTTAGATCTTTAACAGATCCAGATAACATATTATATATAGTATTTTTTTACCTGAACAAAAAAACTTCTGTTGGAATGCGTCAGACGCAACGTGACAAAAATTATAATTCAATATATATAAAAAAATAAACATTTTTATTTTGAAATGAAATTAAGTCAAATTTATACAATTTTCAAGTTCAAGTCTGGCTTACCAAACTGTGGCCAGGACTCTCAAACTGTGCCAAGGCTGTTTGTGACGGCACAGTTTGACATGCATTCATATTACATAAACAATTAGCTTACATCTAGTTTTGCATGCAAATTGTTCATTTGACAGTTTCCACTTACCGCTTAAATAAACAATCCGTTAATGTGTCTTTGTATATGTATTTCTTTACTTTGTGTTTGTTTGTGTGTGTGTTTCTGTTTGTTTGTTTATTTGTTTTTTTTATTATTTGTTGCAGTTATTTATAAAGGTTTTAATGCCCTTGTTATCGCCTGAGTTTCTTGTTATAGGTGATATTACTTTGCACCTTACTCAATTGCTTTATTAATTTTATTATATAAATATATATAGGTATATATATATTTTTTATTTAATTTATTTTTTTCATTTAATTTCCGTTGTCTTCTCGTATTTTTGCATGCACACACACGCACATCAATACATATATATTCATAAGCAATTAATGTTTGCAGCCGAAATCGATCAACAACAAAAACGATAAGCAGACAATTGCAAA
>JBAMBS010001268.1:0-10725 GCA_037044455.1 Zygothrica quintamaculata
TCTAGACCATTTGTCAATCTCTACGAATACCCAAAACAAAAGTTCTTAAAAAGAAAAACATTTTAAAATTTTTACCAAATTTACTTTTACTTTTTTTTCACCTTAAGCACTCTACAGTTTACCGCAATTTAATGCACCCTTTTTTGTTAGTAAACAGTTAAAAGTTTAAGCCAAAACAGCATATAGTTAAGACCATGTTTGTTGCTTAACTCTTAAGTACTTTGATCACTGATAAAAAGAAGGTCAATAGCCGATTTCTTGTGTGAATCATGATAAGCAAATACTTGACTAGAACTAATAGAATCCCATTAGTAGAAGGAACAGTTTGATGAATCACTTTTTTAAGGCATAAAACATTAAAAAGAATTTATAAAAAAAATATATAAAATAATCACCGTAACGATTAGCAATAGTTAAAAGGAAAAAACAAAAAACATTTGAGTAATTTCTATGCTGGCTACAGTCATTTTTCTATTTCTTAGCATAATACAGCATTATAGTATATATATTAAAGTTAATCTAAGCAGAAGTTTAAATAATAATAATTTATCAAATCTGAAGAAATATATATCTTTGTTGTTGTTGTTGTTGTTGTTGTTGTTGTTAGCTCAAAGTTAGTTCCGTTTTTGGCTTGTCATAATGAATCATCTTTTTGACCATAAAATGTTATCATCTTATACCTACTCGAAATATTTGTATACTTTAAGCCAACTGTGTTGACTGAAAGAGTAATCTTGAGCAGATGTTAGTCTTTCCATTATCACATCTCAGATATCTGGCAAAAAATAAGGCCTATAACGGTATTGGTGTTAAATGCTAAACTTGATTAAATACTCAAAGCCAAGATCATAAATTAAATTAGCATAGATCTATATATAAATCTTTATAAATGTGTGTGTGTGTGTGTGCGTGTGTTTGTGTGTAGAGTAGAATTGTTGTTAAGACTCTGCGTTTTTTGATTACTTACAAGCTTAGAAATGTGGAAAACGGCTCAAAGAGATACTACCAAAAAAAAAACCAGAAACACACGCGACAAAAATGCACAACTAGAAATCAGGTGAACTAAACCGGTGAATTAATATATATATGTAGTCAGATATATATATATATATATATACATATAGTTGACGAAACCTGCTCGGAGACATAGCTGAAATTCCAGCTTAAAGTGGAGGGTATGGATATGGCTATGATTATGGTTAGAGGAAGCTTACAAACCAGGAGGGGTAATGGCACGCCTGCGCCATGAAGAAAGAAAAAAATATAAAATAAAACCCCAAGCAGGTTAAAAGCGAATTGTGAATAGTGTAAAATAAGTATAATAAAAAAAGAAGGAAAAAAAAGTAAATACGTTAAAAAAAAAAAATCGCATGCATGTCGCATTTGGCCTTATGCAATGAGTTGAGTTGTTTGCTATGCGTATGCGTATGTGTGTGTGTGTGTGTGTGTGTAGTGTTGGGCAGCGGTGTGTGCATAGACAACAGCAATAGTAACAGCAACAACAATCAGCTAAGCTGTAAAGGAGCCGCAACAAAAATAAATCAAAACAATTATTATGCAAGTTGTTGGCCATTAAAAGCAGTTAACAGGCCAACACATTTTGCTTTGGCTAAGAGTCTTTAATGCTTATTATTGGATTTATTTAGCGTGTGGCTTTTTTTTAAGGTTGATCGCTCACAAACTCTATAACTAAATTTACTTTGCGTGAGAGCAATACCAAATTTATAATAATAAATATAATTTTAGTTTTAGTTATTGAAAATTGCCATTTTTATTTTATTTCTTTTTTTCTCTTTTTCAATTGAATTTACTGCATTTAGTTTATATGCAATTAAGTAATTTTATTATACACAAACTTTTATTAACTATACACAATTTTATTTAAATTATTAAAATTATAACTCTTTATAGATCATATAACATCTATATAGCATTATATATATATATATAATTAAAGGCGATCGTTTTGTTTTGTTAAACGATAAAACAGCTTCAGTTGGCTCGTAATAAAGGGGTGGCAGCAGAGAGGGGTAACATATGTATACACAAGTCACAATTTAGATCTTTAACGGATCCAGATAACATATTATATATAGTATTTTTTACCTGAACAAAAAAACTTCTGTTGGAATGCGTCAGACGCAACGTGACAAAAATTATAATTCAATATATATAAAAAAATAAACATTTTTATTTTGAAATGAAATTAAGTCAAATTTATACAATTTTCAAGTTCAAGTCTGGCTTACCAAACTGTGGCCAGGACTCTCAAACTGTGCCAAGGCTGTTTGTGACGGCACAGTTTGACATGCATTCATATTACATAAACAATTAGCTTACATCTAGTTTTGCATGCAAATTGTTCATTTGACAGTTTCCACTTACCGCTTAAATAAACAATCCGTTAATGTGTCTTTGTATATGTATTTCTTTACTTTGTGTTTGTTTGTGTGTGTGTTTCTGTTTGTTTGTTTATTTGTTTTTTTTATTATTTGTTGCAGTTATTTATAAAGGTTTTAATGCCCTTGTTATCGCCTGAGTTTCTTGTTATAGGTGATATTACTTTGCACCTTACTCAATTGCTTTATTAATTTTATTATATAAATATATATAGGTATATATATATTTTTTATTTAATTTATTTTTTTCATTTAATTTCCGTTGTCTTCTCGTATTTTTGCATGCACACACACGCACATCAATACATATATATTCATAAGCAATTAATGTTTGCAGCCGAAATCGATCAACAACAAAAACGATAAGCAGACAATTGCAAATGCAAGAGAGAAGGCGTTGAGGAAGAAGACGACGACAACGACGACGGCGAAGCGACAGAGAATTGCGAAGAAAAAGTGTGAGGCGCAGGCGCACGTAAAATAATTTGCTAGTATTGCTGCTGCTCTTGTTGTGAGCGTTTGTGTTAGTGTTAGTACTGGTGTTTTTTTTAACTTCCACTTCTATTTTTTATATATATATATATATATGTGTATATATATATATATACTCGTAAATACACTCACATTTACGTAACGCAATCAAAGTTCTCGCGCTACAACGTTTTAACCGTTTTCGCGGGCAAATTGTTACTGATTGTGACCAGGCTAGCCGCGCAACTTCAACAGGGCCACACCGAAAAGCCACAGGTGAGCTTTAAAATAATTAGAGATGTGTTAACACTATCGCTAGATGCGTGTCTCGTGATTGAATATCGATTATCAATGAACTATGAGACAAACGTGATCAGCTAAATTCACATTGACTACTAATAAGAAACAAATTGAATTTGTGAACTTAATACAAAAGTCTATATAAGACTTTATCTTAATAATAATAATAAAAAAAAAAAAATAAATAAATAAATAAAAGACTTTATATAACCCTATAGTAGAATTTGTATTAATATGTGTGAAAGCTAATTTTTTTCTCCTAATCTTATCTGATTTAACTATTTTCTCATTTACATTGCAAATGCTTATTTTATATTTGCTTGCTTGAAATTATTATTTTAATTTGAACTTATAATATGTAAAGCTACTGCTCACCTCTAGCTTAAAACTTGAAATGAGAGTCTGACATAGGTAAGTAGTGGAATATGAGAGGGAAAGCGAGAGCTGGGTATCAGCTGATTGCATATGCAGATTTGTGTAGCATACTTTTAGGTGGTATTTGTATTATAAACTCATATATATATATATATGTACATAAGTAATGGAGTACTCATGTTGTGCTCGGTAAATTTTGATAATTCATTCCATTGCTTTACGTTAATCTCATTGTCTGTGCACAACTGAGAGGCGCTTATCAGCTGTAGCCACGGTTGTTTCCAACTGACTGAATCAACTGTATGGAATATCAATTTGTTTGAAGGATGTGTGAAAGGATGAATGCATGCGAGTTGTGCGAATTTGTGCACAATGTATACATGGGGTACGTCCAACTTGATGAGCATATGTTGACAATTTTTCGGACCAATTCTATAGATGTTATAAACAAAAAGCTCACTCATACATGTAGCCATATCAATTAAACTGAAAGTCCGAAATTGTCAGGCGACAAAAATAAAATATTGATTTTATGTTTGGTTTTTGATACCATAAATTTACATATAAAGTTTCAATCAAAAACTTTGTTTCAGTTCTTGTGGTTTTAATACATTTTTATTTTTAATTTGATTTAAAATTAAAAATTGATAAACTGTTGCAATGTTTTAATGAATATTGTTACTGCAAATACATATCAATAGAGTTCAATTTTCTGAACTACATTTAAATACTTCTTCGTGGTCAATCACATGAGCCTTTTGTTGGCAACTGTACTTTACTGTGTACTTGTATAAATGTGTGTGTGTTGACAGTTGACAGGTGACTTTTCAGTGGTTGCTGACGTGTGCCATGGCAATGATTGATCGAGTTGCCGAGAAGCTCATGGCATTTATTTAATTTCCGCATAGGCATTGAAGCAGCTGCGAATAATAAGTCCGAGTCCGAACCTGAACCCGCATACCTCTAACCAAAGTTAAATCCCTAAAATTGTCTGTTTTGTAGGCTATTGAAATTGCAGAACAACAAAAGGAAGTCAAAGACTGCAATCCCAAAATTAAGCCTGATGTAGGATAGATAAACATCTAACTGTAAAACGAAATACAAGTTTGTACTCGAAACTTGGTTATGGCAAGACAGTCGCGCGGGTAACATCTTTGGTAACATCTCTGCGAGTTGGTCGCGTTGTTCTCTTATCGTTTTAATTAGTTTTGTAAAAGTTGGCTAACAAACAAACCAACCAACCAACCAACTAACTAACCAAACAACCTAATATACAAGAGAAAGATAAAATGGAAAGGGTTTTTTGGTGGACTGAGCAGCATATTTGCTTATAGCGTAATTAAAATTTGCAAAAATTTTGTTGCAGGACACACATATGTGGAGTGTTGTATATTTGTGTGGGTGTGAATGTTGGAGACAAATTAAGTTATGAAATTTTTTGTAATTAGCAAAACAGAGAGACAGTTTCAGGTTCAATTTAAACACTTTCATTCAGCAAAATGCATTTAAAGTTTACACTTTACATTTAATTAGACTTAAAATTTTCTAGAGGGCTGAAGTTGGAGCACACCTGGCTCGTAGCCCTATTTATCTTAACTAGAGAAGACAGCTGGCACCGAAATTTCCTTAGCCCCTTTTTATACATTTTATTTGCATGCATATTTATAAGAAATTGCACGAAATTAAATGCAACTCCCTGATGCAAGTTGAAAAGTAACGAAAATGGTAGAGATTAAGCAAAATACCTTAGCATTTTCTTTGAAATTTATATGCGGCAGCAGCAACAACAACTGTTGCAACTGTGCGAGGGGCAAGTATAACGTTGGCCATCATGAGATTTACCCAGCAGCGAATGCCTGATAAAAGCAGCTGTAAAAAAAAAGAGAAAAACTTTTTAATCCTTTAGTTTAGCGAGAAAGCGATGGCGAGTTTCTAATAAACTAAAGTGAATTTAAGATGAGCAGAAGAAAAATGAAAAAAAATAAATAAAATAGATTACATTGAAAACTCAACCCCAATTCTAGTACTAAATATACATATAAATAAATTTACCTCCACATGTTAGTTTCTTTCAACGTAAAACGAAATACGAAAATATTCTCAACAAATTTAATCAAGAGAATGAGAATTGCTTCAGTGTATATAGGCATCTAGCCAATGGTCGACAGTCATAAGAGATTCAAATTTTCTATAGCCGTTTCGATTTCCCTGGGCATAGCCTGGTGGAAAAGGGAACGAGAATGGAACCGAAATGAACTTGATTTCAAAAACCGTGCAAAAATCGTTCAATCATTTAAGTAAAACGCCAGGCGTTCAGCATTTGTAGGTAGTGAAACGGAGGCATTCAATTCAATGGCTAGCAACAATACTCGCAGATGTTGAAAAAACATGCGCCGTCATAAGAGAGCAGTCGACAACCCTCACACTCGCACTCACACACAAACACACACACACTCTCTCGCACATATAGGCGTATACATTTTGAGTTGGTTCGTTAGCTATAGTTCTGTGTTTTGTTATGTGTCTCGCTTTGACTTGTTATTTGCCGCTCTTTTGCTACCTGTCTCCCTTCGATAGCGTGCATTTTACGGTTCAGATTTTGAAACGATCATGCGGGGCGTAAAGAAAACAACGACAACAATGAAGAGAAAGCAAACGATTCAGACTTCCACTGTTGTTCGTATTCATATTCATTGTTGTCGTTGTTTTCTTACGCCCGCATGATCGTTTCAAAATATAAAACAGTAAAATGCACGCTATGTATCGAAGGGAGACAGGTAGCAAAAGAGCGGCAAATAACAAGTCAAAGCGAGACACATAACAAAACACAGAACTATAGCTAACGAACCAACTCAAAATGTATACGCCTATATGTGCGAGAGAGTGTGTGTGTGTTTGTGTGTGAGTGCGAGTGTGAGGGTTGTCGACTGCTCTCTTATGACGGCGCATGTTTTTTCAACATCTGCGAGTATTGTTGCTAGCCATTGAATTGAATGCCTCCGTTTCACTACCTACAAATGCTGAACGCCTGGCGTTTTACTTAAATGATTGAACGATTTTTGCACGGTTTTTGAAATCAAGTTCATTTCGGTTCCATTCTCGTTCCCTTTTCCACCAGGCTATGCCCAGGGAAATCGAAACGGCTATAGAAAATTTGAATCTCTTATGACTGTCGACCATTGGCTAGATGCCTATATACACTGAAGCAATTCTCATTCTCTTGATTAAATTTGTTGAGAATATTTTCGTATTTCGTTTTACGTTGAAAGAAACTAACATGTGGAGGTAAATTTATTTATATGTATATTTAGTACTAGAATTGGGGTTGAGTTTTCAATGTAATCTATTTTATTTTTTTTTTCATTTTTCTTCTGCTCATCTTAAATTCACTTTAGTTTATTAGAAACTCGCCATCGCTTTCTCGCTAAACTAAAGGATTAAAAAGTTTTTCTCTTTTTTTTTACAGCTGCTTTTATCAGGCATTCGCTGCTGGGTAAATCTCATGATGGCCAACGTTATACTTGCCCCTCGCACAGTTGCAACAGTTGTTGTTGCTGCTGCCGCATATAAATTTCAAAGAAAATGCTAAGGTATTTTGCTTAATCTCTACCATTTTCGTTACTTTTCAACTTGCCTCAGGGAGTTGCATTTAATTTCGTGCAATTTCTTATAAATATGCATGCAAATAAAATGTATAAAAAGGGGCTAAGGAAATTTCGGTGCCAGCTGTCTTCTCTAGTTAAGATAAATAGGGCTACGAGCCAGGTGTGCTCCAAGTCAGCCCTCTAGAAAATTTTAAGTCTAATTAAATGTAAAGTGTAAACTTTAAATGCATTTTGCTGAATGAAAGTGTTTAAATTGAACCTGAAACTGTCTCTCTGTTTTGCTAATTACAAAAAATTTCATAACTTAATTTGTCTCCAACATTCACACCCACACAAATATACAACACTCCACATATGTGTGTCCTGCAACAAAATTTTTGCAAATTTTAATTACGCTATAAGCAAATATGCTGCTCAGTCCACCAAAAAACCCTTTCCATTTTATCTTTCTCTTGTATATTAGGTTGTTTGGTTAGTTAGTTGGTTGGTTGGTTGGTTTGTTTGTTAGCCAACTTTTACAAAACTAATTAAAACGATAAGAGAACAACGCGACCAACTCGCAGAGATGTTACCAAAGATGTTACCCGCGCGACTGTCTTGCCATAACCAAGTTTCGAGTACAAACTTGTATTTCGTTTTACAGTTAGATGTTTATCTATCCTTCATCAGGCTTAATTTTGGGATTGCAGTCTTTGACTTCCTTTTGTTGTTCTGCAATTTCAATAGCCTACAAAACAGACAATTTTAGGGATTTAACTTTGGTTAGAGGTATGCGGGCACAGGTTCGGACTCGGACTTGTTATTCGCAGCTGCTTCAATGCCTATGCGGAAATTAAATAAATGCCATGAGCTTCTCGGCAACTCGATCAATCATTGCCATGGCACACGTCAGCAACCACTGAAAAGTCACCTGTCAACTGTCAACACATACACATTTATACAAGTACACAGTAAAGTACAGTTGCCAACAAAAGGCTCATGTGATTGACCACGAAGAAGTATTTAAATGTAGTTCAGAAAATTGAACTCTATTGATATGTATTTGCAGTAACAATATTCATTAAAACATTGTTACAGTTTATCAATTTTTGATTTTAAATCAAATTAAAAATAAAAATGTGTTAAAACCACAAGAACTGAAACAAAGTTTTTGATTGAAACTTTATATGTAAATTTATGGTATCAAAAACCAAACATAAAATCAATATTTTATTTTTGTCGCCTGACAATTTCGGACTTTCAGTTTAATTGATATGGCTACATGTATGAGTGAGCTTTTTGTTTATAACATCTATAGAATTGGTCCGAAAAATTGTCAACATATGCTCATCAAGTTGGACGTACCCCATGTATACATTGTGCACAAATTCGCACAACTCGCATGCATTCATCCTTTCACACATCCTTCAAACAAATTGATATTCCATACAGTTGATTCAGTCAGTTGGAAACAACCGTGGCTACAGCTGATAAGCGCCTCTCAGTTGTGCACAGACAATGACATTAACGTAAAGCAATGGAATGAATTATCAAAATTTACCGAGCACAACATGAGTACTCCATTACTTATGTACATATATATATATATATATGAGTTTATAATACAAATACCACCTAAAAGTATGCTACACAAATCTGCATATGCAATCAGCTGATACCCAGCTCTCGCTTTCCCTCTCATATTCCACTACTTACCTATGTCAGACTCTCATTTCAAGTTTTAAGCTAGAGGTGAGCAGTAGCTTTACATATTATAAGTTCAAATTAAAATAATAATTTCAAGCAAGCAAATATAAAATAAGCATTTGCAATGTAAATGAGAAAATAGTTAAATCAGATAAGATTAGGAGAAAAAAATTAGCTTTCACACATATTAATACAAATTCTACTATAGGGTTATATAAAGTCTTTAATTTTTTTTTTTATTTTTTTATTTTTTATTATTATTATTAAGATAAAGTCTTATATAGACTTTTGTATTAAATTCACAAATTCAATTTGTTTCTTATTAGTAGTCAATGTGAATTTAGCTGATCACGTTTGTCTCATAGTTCATTGATAATCGATATTCAATCACGAGACACGCATCTAGCGATAGTGTTAACACATCTCTAATTATTTTAAAGCTCACCTGTGGCTTTTCGGTGTGGCCCTGTTGAAGTTGCGCGGCTAGCCTGGTCACAATCAGTAACAATTTGCCCGCGAAAACGGTTAAAACGTTGTAGCGCGAGAACTTTGATTGCGTTACGTAAATGTGAGTGTATTTACGAGTATATATATATATATACACATATATATATATATATATAAAAAATAGAAGTGGAAGTTAAAAAAACACCAGTACTAACACTAACACAAGCGCTCACAACAAGAGCAGCAGCAATACTAGCAAATTATTTTACGTGCGCCTGCGCCTCACACTTTTTCTTCGCAATTCTCTGTCGCTTCGCCGTCGTCGTTGTCGTCGTCTTCTTCCTCAACGCCTTCTCTCTTGCATTTGCAATTGTCTGCTTATCGTTTTTGTTGTTGATCGATTTCGGCTGCAAACATTAATTGCTTATGAATATATATGTATTGATGTGCGTGTGTGTGCATGCAAAAATACGAGAAGACAACGGAAATTAAATGAAAAAAATAAATTAAATAAAAAATATATATATACCTATATATATTTATATAATAAAATTAATAAAGCAATTGAGTAAGGTGCAAAGTAATATCACCTATAACAAGAAACTCAGGCGATAACAAGGGCATTAAAACCTTTATAAATAACTGCAACAAATAATAAAAAAAACAAATAAACAAACAAACAGAAACACACACACAAACAAACACAAAGTAAAGAAATACATATACAAAGACACATTAACGGATTGTTTATTTAAGCGGTAAGTGGAAACTGTCAAATGAACAATTTGCATGCAAAACTAGATGTAAGCTAATTGTTTATGTAATATGAATGCATGTCAAACTGTGCCGTCACAAACAGCCTTGGCACAGTTTGAGAGTCCTGGCCACAGTTTGGTAAGCCAGACTTGAACTTGAAAATTGTATAAATTTGACTTAATTTCATTTCAAAATAAAAATGTTTATTTTTTTATATATATTGAATTATAATTTTTGTCACGTTGCGTCTGACGCATTCCAACAGAAGTTTTTTTGTTCAGGTAAAAAAATACTATATATAATATGTTATCTGGATCTTTAAAGATCTAAATTGTGACATGTGTATACATATGTTACCCCTCCTACCCCTTTATTACGACCAATGAAGCTGTTTTATCGTTTAAAACAAAACGATCGCCTTTAATTATATATATATATAATGCTATATAGATGTTATATGATCTATAAAGAGTTATAATTTTAATAATTTAAATAAAATTGTGTATAGTTAATAAAAGTTTGTGTATAATAAAATTACTTAATTGCATATAAACTCAATGCAGTAAATTCAATTCAAAAAAGAGAAAAAAAAGAAATAAAATAAAAATGGCAATTTTCAATAACTAAAACTAAAATTATATTTATTATTATAAATTTGGTATTGCTCTCACGCAAAGTAAATTTAG